>MU968403.1:1441289-1515730 GCA_034641835.2 Pinus albicaulis | reverse complement strand
TCATCATCTGGAATTCTATGTGGTTCATCTATTACGAGTACTGAATGACCTGAACCTTAATATCAGGTAGGTCCATCTAATTCTCATCCATATTATTTAGTATCTGCTGGATACCCATCATATGAAAGTCAGTATGTGAAATATCCCTATACTCCATATGCTGGGGAACCACAGATGTTCAGTCCATATGGAAATAATCCATCCTATTTAGGTCCATCATATGCTGGAATGCCTGTTTGTCAATGGCATCCTACTTTTCCTGTTCAACCGCAAACGGTTGTGTATCAACATCAACCATTTCAAACTGTTGCATCTGTGCCTAATACGCCTGTCATTTCTTCTATGGTTGTTGGTCATTTTGCTCAAGCGGGTCCTTCCATCCCTAACCGTCAATTTTCAGGTCTACAAACTCCGTCTTCCTAGGCTATTATTCAACAACCATATGTATCAAGAATTTCACAACTGTAGGCTAGTTTACCTTTGTCACAGGCTTCTACTGGCCCTGTCTATTCACAAACGGGTCTGAATTATCCCGACAGACGACCATTTTATCAGATACCATGGCAGACACAACAACCATTCCCACAATATCAGGCTTATTCAGGACCTGGTCAGCAAGCCTACCTCTATTTGGGTTACCAACAACATAATCAATTTGTTGGGATGCAAAGGCCTACTACTTAGGCGATTCCATCTTATCCTGGTTATGTTCAACTTCACCTTAATCGATAGTTTCCATTTGTTGCAACGTTAGAGTTAACGGATTTAAATCGGCTCACTAATGATCCCATTCATCATTTACCTTGGTGGTCAGTGATTCCACATAAATTACCCTCAGACATTCTAAAATTAAATGGAAATTATGGAGAATACCCCTCTACACATGTCATGACTTATCTTTTATGGTGTTCATCAAATTCCTTAAATGATGATTCTATTAGATTGCATCTTTTCTAGCAAAAGCTTACTAGTCTGGCTGTGAAGTGGTACATTGAACTACCATGAATTTTGTTTGATAACTTTACAGCTTTAGCCACTACATTTTTAACCCACTTCCAGTTACCCATCAAATATGAAACTTGAACAGAACTTTTGACCAGCTTTAAACAAACCACTGCTACTCATATATCGGATCATATGGATGAGTGGCATCATCGTCGTCGAATGGTTAAAACATTTGTTCCTGATCAACTTTTAGCTGAGTGGTTTATTAAGTCCTTGTTCCCATCTATCACCGAGGATGTGGCCAAAGGTGGTGTTGTCATTGAAGAGAAAGTCATTTATCGTGCCCAATTTTTGGATCTGATTTACACTAAGTTTGGCACACTCTACGAAAATATTCCAAACGTGTCGTGAAAATTTTTTACTATTCCTCCTGCTCCATCTAGTCAGGGAATTCATGCTGGTGATGGTGTGATTGGTTCTGCAAGTGCTCCGACAACAAGTCGACTTCTGGTCTAACAATTTTTGTTTCAAATCAAAACCCTACTACATCGATCCTACGTCTTCTTCTGAAATCCATGCCGCGTCATTTGACAAAGGAAAACGTGATAAAAAACCTGGAAATAGGAAGAAGGGGAAATATAAGAAGAAATAAAATTAATCCCCACAGGAAAAATCATTTGATTCATTTGGTTCTTGTCGGAAACCTCGTTACCCTTGCTTGATTTGTAATGAGGAGAATTTTACGTGAGATTGTACTCACCACTCAGAAGTCCCAAAGCTTCTTAAGACTTCTTTCACATCTGTATCGTTGAAAGATCCTTTTCTGAGCTTGGAAACACATATGGTTATTGCGGATCTTGCTTCTATTTCGCAAGTGCTTATGTTATCTTCCACGAAGCCCAAAACTGATGTTTTGGTGTCAAATCGAAATAAATATTACAGTAATCTGTCGTTGTCCTCACATGGTCAAGATATAGATAAACCTACCACTTTGACTTCGACCTCATCTGACTTAGATCTACCATATATCCTTCCAGAGTTAACAATAAAGCCTTTGAAGGGAGTAGTTCATAAATCGACATTAAACCCTCAAGCTCAGGCAACTCAAAATTATAATGTAGTAGAAGATCTGGCTTAGTCACCTTCTGCTAGAGTTAACGCTTGAGGTTCTTCAGAATTATCTCTCCCAAAAGTAGGCTTTATTGTTCGTGATTAGTGGAATTGATCTGACGGATTCAAATCTTGCAGTCTTTAATCACGTGGGCTATGTGCCATAATTACCAGCACAGTTAGCATTCTTGATTCAAGTACATGTCCTGAATCACCTCATTCATCGCACTATCATTGATGAAGGCACATCTACTTGTATCATGCCAATGAGTTGCTAGAATTCACTTGGCTCAACGAATTTGTCACAATCACCTACGTCGTTGAAAGCTTTTGACAGTCGTATATATAAGCCTTGTGGAATTCTTAGTAACCTGCAACTAGAAGTAGGCAAAAAATCAATTACTGTTGAATTTGAGGTCATTGACGGACCCCTTGACTTCAACATATTACTTGGAAGATCATGGGTTTACGTTATGGATGCGGTATTATCTACTTACTTTTGTATGATCATATTCCCCCATAAAGGAAGTATCATAGCCATTGATCAACTATCTTTCTTTACCTCTGGTTCCTAGGAAACTGGAGGCATTCCGTTTATTCACGGACCCCCATATTCTCTTCAGAACATTGGTGTAGGACTCTTTAAGAATCCTTCCCTAATGGGCAGCTTTTCATTACCGTCGCCTGCGACATCAGCGGAAATTTCTAATATAGAGACCTGCAACATCATATCTTCCACTTCATCTGACTTAAGGAAGATACCCAATGATTTTGAAATAGTTAGGCTAGATGACATCATGCGGCTAAGTCCAATTGAGCTAGCATACCAATCAATTTTCTTGTCTTATGTGGCCATTCCAAATCCATTGTCACTGATCGTTTGGGTTGATCGTTATTCAGATTTTGGTACTTCTTCTGATCCATTTTCACGTGTATTCTCAATTGATGAGAGCATTATGGAATCCATGATTCCGGAAGAATAACCATGGGAATCATCACATCAACGATCCCATATTCTAGGTTACAGTGAAATAATCCATCTGAACTATATCACCCTACTGTCGTTGATTTCTTAATGAATTCTATTCCTATCCACGCCTTCGATTCTGAGTGGAACCCATCAACTATAGAAGAAACGATTTCTATCGATATTTCGACCAAACCCATTATTGTAGAAAACATTCATGTCGTTGGTTCTTGTTCTCCATCTGAACTTGACACTTACCGCGCTATTTTTCATGAATTCCGAGATGTATTTTCTTGGTCATATGAGGGGATGCCGAGTATCGAATCCAACATTGTTGAACATGAGATTTAAATATATCATGATGTTAAACCAGTGTCACAACACCTTCGTCCTATTCTCCCTACTAAAGCTATTTCCATTAAAGCAGAGGTTGAAAAACTTTTGAGTGTTGGATTCATTTACCCTGTTCCTCTTACCGATTAGGTATCTAACATTGCTCATGACATGAAGAAACAAGGGAAAATTAGAGTGTGTGTCGACTATCGAGATGTTAATCATGCTTGTCTGAAAGACTACTATCCAACTCCCTTTATCAACCAAATTATTGATGAATATGCCGGATATGAAATATTTTATTTCATGGATGGATTCTCCGGTTACAATCAGATTAATATTCACCCAAAGGACCAATATAGAACCACTTTTATCTATCCCTCGGGCACATTCGCTTATCGCAAGCTCCCTTTTGGTTTAAACAATGTTGGGGCCACATTCCATAGGGCAATGAATTATGATTTTCATGACTTCAAGCACATAGTTCAACCGTATCTGGATGACTTACCTGCACATTCATGAAAACAGGCTAACCACCCACTACATCTAAGAGCAATATTTCTACAATTTCGTCACTATAAAATATGCCTCAATCCGCACAAGTGTGTGTTTGGTGTTGGTTCTGGTTGTTTGCTTGGATTTTTTGTGTCAAAATATGGAATTTGGCTTGATCCATTGAAGGTCCAGGCTATTCTTGATTTTCCTTCTCCTTCCAATCTACTTCAGTCACAGAGACTCTAAGGGAAGGCTAACTTTCTAAGGAGGTTCATTCCTAACTACATTGAAATGGCTAAAGGATTTACTCGAATATTGAAAAATGTAATATCCAAAAATTGAATAATGCATTGATACTAAAACACAATAGCTGAACAACAACAAAGAAAACAATTAATCTAAAGACAACATTAGAATGTACAGAGAAGCTGAGCCATTTTATTATATAGGAGGTGAATAGCCAGTACAACAGTGCTCAAAATATGAGACACTCAAGCCAAAGAGATGGCCTAGAATGACCCTGAAATGATCCCACAAGAGGGAATACGTAACTACTGAGATGCTAGAAGGAAAAATGCACTGTCCCTGCTAGAAAATGGAAAGGAAATAACTGCCAGAAAATAGTAAGTTAGATTTAGACAGTTTGGGAGCTTCGATGATGCTAAAAATTGAGTGAGATCCAGGCTCTATGATGGATACCCAAGATAACCCAGAAAGGATTTCTCAGATCTATGAATCTAAGAAAATCACCCTCTTAGGGCTTGCACTATGTAGCTGCTGGTTAAGCATATCTACTTCATGAACTAAAGATATGATGGTTGTAATGATGTGAAATCAGTTCTATGCAAGAAGGGTTTATCCCTTCACTAGATCCTTGGGCTAAAAGCTCAAGATCTAGCTCCTCCAATCTCCTCCACTGAAAATAGTTGTTGAATGATCAACAACTTCAGAAAACTGTGCTGTAAGAGAGGGAGGCTCAATAGCCTACAGCTAGATATGTCAAATCAGATCCAGAATGATGGGTACAATGAAACCAAAGTGAGGAGATGATCCCTCATAGGATTTCTAGCTGAAATTCTGAAAACTTCCTTCCTCCAATAGATCTACAAGACTTCATTGCGCAATCCTTGAGGGGACTGCTACTGCAAGGAGGTAAAATAAAATGGCCTGAATGCTGGATATAGATCTGCTAGGGCCTGGAAGACTGAATATGAAGAACAAGTGGAAGGATGAATCCTCCATGGTTTCCTAGATGAATGCTAGAAACGACCTTCTGAAGATGACACCAATGCCTGATGAGGAATACAACTCAATAGAAAACCTTCCCAGAGTAGTCACTCAAAGTCCCCTGAAAGTAAGGGTGGGATTTCCGCTCGTAAACACCCTATGCTAAAACAACACTGCAGACTTAGCTAAAAATCATAAGAGTGCATAGATATGTCCTAAGACAAATCCAGATCTAAGCAGATCAAAGAAAATGAATAATCCAAGTCATGCCTTCTATTGTGCCTTCACCTTCATTATATAGATTATGAGCCTTCCATAGCCTAGGCCCACCTCTAAACTGCGTTGTACATGTGGAAATAAGTCTCCATGATTGATTGCATTGTTTCTCCATGTCCTCCATCATGTTTACATGTGATGATTAACCTCTCCATCATGTGTGTTAAATGCACCACTTCCTCCACTAACTTATCATTCGTGCTTTATGATCTTACTTTGAATGCACTATTATCTCAGTTGACCTAATCCAAGTTCATTATGATTTACATTTAAGATTTATGATCTTATTTGAATATTTCATCCTCCATGATATATCTCATAAATGAGACATGATCTCCACTCCTTTATCATTAATGGAGCTGCTCCACTACTCCATGATTTAGATCTAGATCTAAAATATCCACATACACACATCACAAGTGGATTTTATTCATTAATGGGGTTTATGGGTCCCTCCACCCTCTTATTTACTTAATTAATTAAGTTTCTTAAGAACTCTAATATTCTAAATAAACATGTGAAAATTTTGGAATATTACCGTCCTCCCTGGCAAAATGTCGCTTATCCTCAAGCAACTACAAAAGTAGATGCTAGAGAAATCCACCCCCCTCCAAATGGCATCCAGACAAGGAAGGTCTCCCCATTTTTTGCAATGAGTTATGTATGCCCATCACCAAAGTTGCCTCTCTAGAATGTCTAGAGTGCCCTCTAACTGTATAGCTAGATGTCCCTCCTCAATCATGAAGCTCCAAGTGACAACCATAAGCTATCCAAGATACTCCATAATACATGAGATACATAAAAATAGGTGGTTCCTTCCACAAAAGGAAAGCTCCAACTCACATAGTATACCTCCATCCCATGCTACATGAAGTGAAAAGAGGCTCTTCATGCCTTCATTCTTAGCCCTGTTGGCCTTGTTGGATCTAAGCATCATCCCAACATTGTAAAAATGAAGAAATAGAGACATATGGGTAGAAAAAATTGTCAAACCATATTCTCCCAATAGTAACCAGCGCAAAAATGCTCCCTGCTGCCACACCACACCATCAAAATACCAAGTGGGTTGGACATATTCTCTTAAGAGAAGCCACAACAACAATGAATCTTGCTGCCCCACCATATCATATTCAAACCAAGTATGGTGTCCATACTCTCCAAGTAAGAGCCATTGAAGGAATGCCTCTTTCTTCCATCCTCCATCATCATTCTGCAAAGAAGGGGAGTATATCAAGCCAAACTCTCCTAGAAGTAACCATAGCAACAAGATCTCTTGCTGCCTCTTTAAATTATCATGTAATAATGGAGTAACAACATAATGATTGACATGTGGAATGCCATATCAGCCCAATACAAATCAAATCCGTCATTACACATCATGAGAGTACTATGCCATATCATAAACAATACAAAACACATAAACATGGTAGATGTCATGTGATGACCAAACTCTCTAAAGGACAACCAAGGTGAACATGCCTTATTTTGTTGCATTATGTCATTGATATACAAAGCATGAGTCAAAGAAATATGAGCTATTGGGTGGTAACCATACTCACCCAAGAACAGCCAGCGTAACCATGCCTCCTTCTTCATTACATGAGTGTTGTACAAGGCATGGATCATGAAAATATGTGCTGTTAGTTAGTAACCATACTCACCCAAGAGCAACCAACATAGCCAAGATTCTTGCTAGCCCATGTCATATATCTGCAAGTGGTCATGTAACCCCTTTCTTATCATTCTCACCCACTCATCCCAATGTGGATGTTGAATGATGTTTTGCATAAACATGGTATCCTCCCATTGTAGAATACCATTCTCCTCAAACCGATGAAGAACTTTGCACTCCATGATATGTTGAAGTGCACCTCTAACGAGACCTCTTCATGAGATTGTATTCTCATCAATGGACCTCAAAAACCAATAAGGTTCTGGATATTCTGCAGGTGGAAGTTTCTCTATGAGCTATGAGATGATCATTGAGAAAGAGTCATCTTGAAAGGGGAAAATATTTCCCATCTCAAGGTGTATAGCATCTATCATCTTTCTCTCCATGGATTCATGAGTGAAACTACCTTCAGAATGTTCCAAGAATAATGTGGCCCTCTCATCACCACTGCTACTAAGTGACATTGTTGTAGATCTACATGGTGATACCTATGTTGTCTCATGGCAAGGCATAATGATGAACTCATAGCCAACCATTGTATACAGGATCATACTCATCCCATATTCTAAAAATCCACACTTCAACTCAAAGGGTTGAATGTAGCTCAATAATGATGAACTGGGATAGATTTTCATCTCTTCCTTGATCAAATCAAGGGTCCTCTGCACAGTGATATGCTGCTGCTTCAAATCAACATGTTGTTCTAATCCTTGGTCATGAATGGCCCTGATGGAATGTTCCCATAAATTTCAGTAAGAGGTACCAAAACAATATGAGGTGAACGTGGATGCATACCTTGGATCAAATGATGTGTGGGAACCTCTTTCAAGATCACAAGAGTTCCTCCAACCAAGAAAATGGTGTCTCCAACTACTGGTAAGAGTGATGGCTGCTCGTCTATCAATGTACCAGCGCTGGAATCTACCTTTTCTTCCTTATGCATCTCCTGAATCATGCATGGGACTCTATATGTCAAGAGCTTAATACTATCTTGCAAAGATGCAGGTGTCTCTCCTCCGGATACAAGTACTTTTGTAGTTGGTGGTGAATGTAGTGACTCTTTGTCTAGAGTGACAAGAATGCCATCCTCCTTTTTTTTTAGGAAATGTCTCTTTGTGTATCTCTAGTTTTCTCATATCAAAATTCACCTAGTTTTCTCTAGTTTTGTGAAAGAAATATGAATATTTATTCACCTTTGCATGCTCCATGTGACAAACCACCGATTATTGGCTTCACCATGAAGATGAAGTGTTGCAATCTGAACAACCTCTTTTTCAACTACAGGATGTAGCCTGAAAAATGCATCTAACTCTTTCCTCCAAGCCTTAACAGTGCTTGAGGAAGATCCATCAAATGTAGGCAAATAGAATCTATTGTGCCTCTTTCTTCTATTGCTGCTGTAGGATCTTCTTTCTTATTTGAGTTTTAAGAATGTTTGGAGAGTTAGATTCTCCTTGAATGCTCTATACTGTGACTTGTACTCTTCTATATATAGACTGAGAGTCTCATGAGTCTCAGGTTCCGTGTTTCTTCTTTCTTCATCTCTATACCTTTCACCTTCTTCAAAGAAAGTGGGCATAGTAGATCTTTGAGGAGATCTATGGTTCTTCGGCCTTCTTTGTTGCTAATAGGAAGTGCTTGGACCTTCCTAATCCAATATTCTTCTTGGATCCTTTATTTTCCTTTCCTT
Organism: Pinus albicaulis; assembly: GCA_034641835.2. Taxonomy (NCBI): domain Eukaryota; kingdom Viridiplantae; phylum Streptophyta; class Pinopsida; order Pinales; family Pinaceae; genus Pinus; species Pinus albicaulis. The sequence goes on along the minus strand of MU968403.1, from coordinate 1,507,015 downwards.
CTTCATTTGATTAACCTCCTTGGAGAGATCTTGCGGGGATCTAAAGAGAAGAGTGGCAAAACTACAATCCTCCTTCATGATATATCTCTTCTATTTGCTTCTTCTTTTGATGAAAAAGATGAAGTGTCCACAAGATGAGCCAAATATCATTCTCTGATTCCACTGTAATATCCCAAAATGGAATAATGCATTGATACTAAAACACAATAGCTGAACAACAGAAAAGAAAAAAATTAATCTAAAGAAAACATCAGGATGTATAGAGAAGTTGAGCCATTTTATTATATAGAAGGTGAATATCAGGTACAACAATGCTCAAAATATGAGACACTCAAGCCAAAGAGATGGCCTAGAATGACCCTGAAATGATCCCACAAGAGGGACTGTGTAACTGCTGAACTGCTGGAAGGAAAACTGCGTTGTCCTTGCTAGAAAATGGCAAGGTAGCAAGTGTTAGAAAATAGAAAGTCATATATAGGTAGTTTGGGAGCTTCGATGATGTTGAAAATTGAGATCTCGGCTCTATGATGGATACCCAAGATAACCCAGAAAGGATTTCACATATCTATGAATCTAAGAAAACACCCTCTTAGGGATTGCACTATGTAACTGCTGGGTATACAGATCTCGATTGGATGAGCGAAGATATGATGGCAGTTTGCTGCAATGATGTGAAATAATACAATAAGTTCTATGCAAGAAGGGTCGATCCCTTCACTATATCATTGGGCTAAAATATCAAGATCTAGCTCCTCCAATATCCTCCACCGAAAATAGTTGTTGGGTGAACAATAGCTTCAGAAAATTGCGTTGTAAGAGAGGGAGGCTCAATAGGCTGCTGCTAAATGTGTCAAATCATCTCCTGAATTATGGGAACACTAAATACAAAGTGAGGAGATTACCCGTCATAGGTTTTCCAGCTGATATGTTGAAAACTTCCTTCCTCCAATAGATCTACAAGACTTCACTGCGCAATCCTTGAGCAGACTGCTTCTGCATGGAGGTAAAATACAATGGACTGAATGTCGGATATAGATCTTCTACTCCTGAAAGGATGAATGTGAAGAACAAAGTGAAGGATGGATATCACACAGTTTTGAAAAAAAGTGTGAATTTGCCACAGGCAAGATTCACCTTTCAGTTATACAATATGAACCTGCAAACTTCAAATTTGTGTCAAATTGCAGATTCCTAATACCCAATATTTCCCATTCTGGCCCATTCTGCTTCGGCTGCGCCTCTTTTAACATATCAAAAAGTATTTAACAAAAAAAAAAATCATTCGAGTTCAAACCTTGCTCAACCCACAATCACCACTTAACCACTTTATGCATCTAAAAGTAATGCATTTTAAATTAAGGCCCAGTTAAATTCTAAATCTGGGCAACTTCATTTATAATGTGCAACTGCTTAAGCCTATGGTCAATACCATAGAGAAACCTTTATAGAAACTGGATTTTTTAATAAACATGGCAGATGACTGCAAAGATATCAATTATGTTTCCATTCAACAAATGTACAAACCCTAAACCTACCACCACAAATACAATCAACCCATGCACACCGAAATATAAGAAACAATGATCTTCACCAAATCAAATCGTATCGGTTTGAATCACAACGCATTTCATAAAACTAAAATCGAAACAACATTATGTTTCAATTCATTGCGGTCGCTGTTCGTACCTTCGACCTGGTCCAATGTCAGTAAATACAAATGTTCCGGCTCAACATTTATTAACACAATTTTCTGACACGCGTTCAGACAGGCCGGATTCCATTTCTCCAAACATTGCTGTGGGGAGTCAAAGTACAGTGTCTCCATTTTTGTTATTCAACGAACCACGTCAACAAATATTACATGAATTTCCCTTAAGAAATTATAGTAACAACATATGCAAAAACAATCACAGGTCCAAGCAATGTTTACCAGAAACAATCACATTCCTCCACCCATTTTTAACCAATGAGAAACCTCTGGTTTTGGGCTCTTAAAACCGTTCACTTAAAACTCTGTTGGCTGGGAATTCATTCGCGGTCACCTCAGGTTTCGACATGTTATATCGCCCCAATCGCATGGTTTCATCTTACATGAACCATTGCAGGGTTTAATTCCGCCACATCTGCAACAATCTCACGCCCATAAAACATGATCGAAAACATAAAACTAAACCACCAATTAACCATATTCAGACACACACAAAATCCACAGAACGCCATATTCTATTATAATACAAAATGAAGTTACAATTGTAAAACTCCAGATTGAGTCTAAGGCATTTCAGCCTCATAACCCGTCTCCTCCATCGATTACATTGTATTCGCCCTTCCCTATCTCTCACACACTACAGGCTCTCGTCTTTATAGGTTTTTACAAAAGATCAAGAAACGGTTACAAAACTAATTCTGTTTTAACAAATTTTGTCCAAATTTGTGACTGTCCACGTGTCCACCTCTTCACATTCAGTTTTTCGAATTTAATTTTGAATTGGTTCGGATGCCCCTGCATCAAACTCACGAGGCACAAAAATTTATGACCTCCTGGTCATATGTCTTCTACATCTGTCAGCAATTCTTCTGCTCCTTGTGATTTTCCCGTAGCAACATCTTGAACAATTCTACCCACGTTCTCTTGTGGAATTGTTCATCGTGAGCTGCAACGAAACCTCTGCAGTAGCAAGTCCTCCCTGCTACCAGACACCTCACCAAGCTTCCCTCTCTGAGCTTAGTCCTTTGGCATCTCTCTGGTTCGCTCCTCTCGAACCAATTGAGCACTCCTGCTCTAGGTTGCTGCATCTTCTCACCTTCCTCTGTTGCTACCTTCACAAAACACAAAAATCACAAGCTGAACAAAACTTCACAAAACTGTACCTCATCTTCCTCGCACACAAAAACTCCTTCTTTCTTTGCACGCAAAACTCATTCCCGTAGGATTTTCCCGCTCTGATACCACTTGACGAAAAGTGAATTTTCCACAGGCAAGATTCACCTTTCAGTTATACAATATGAACCTGCAAACTTCAAATTTGTGTCAAATTGCAGATTCCTAATACCCAATATTTCCCATTCTGGCCCATTCTGCTTCGGCTGCGCCTCTTTTAACATATCAAAAAGTATTTAACAAAAAAAAAAAATCATTCGAGTTCAAACCTTGCTCAACCCACAATCACCACTTAACCACTTTATGCATCTAAAAGTAATGCATTTTAAATTAAGGCCCAGTTAAATTCTAAATCTGGGCAACTTCATTTATAATGTGCAGAAGCTTCGCTTTTCTTTCAAGCCTATGGTCAATACCATAGCCAAACCTTATGGAAATCTGAGCTTCTTAATAAAACATGGCATGACCGCAACATATCAATTATGTTTCCAGCATTCAACAAATGTACAAAATCCGAAACGACCACCACAGCTTAATCAACCCATGCACAATTTCGATATGCAGAAACAGTCATCTTCACCAAATCAAATCGAACGGTTTGAACTTTCACAACGACTTCCCATAAAACTAAAAATGTAAAAACAGATTGTGTTCTCAATTCCTCTGTGTCAACAAGGTTCAGCCCTTTGACTGGTCCAACAGCGCCAGCGAATACAAATGTTCCGGCTCAACATTTATTAACACAATTTTCTGACACGCGTTCAGACAGGCCGGATTCCATTTCTCCAAACATTGCTGTGGGGAGTCAAAGTACAGTGTCTCCATTTTTGTTATTCAACGAACCACGTCAACAAATATTACATGAATTTCCCTTAAGAAATTATAGTAACAACATATGCAAAAACAATCACAGGTCCAAGCAATGTTTACCAGAAACAATCACATTCCTCCACCCATTTTTAACCAATGAGAAACCTCTGGTTTTGGGCTCTTAAAACCGTTCACTTAAAACTCTGTTGGCTGGGAATTCATTCGCGGTCACCTCAGGTTTCGACATGTTATATCGCCCCAATCGCATGGTTTCATCTTACATGAACCATTGCAGGGTTTAATTCCGCCACATCTGCAACAATCTCACGCCCATAAAACATGATCGAAAACATAAAACTAAACCACCAATTAACCATATTCAGACACACACAAAATCCACAAAACGCCATATTCTATTATAATACAAAATGAAGTTACAATTCTAAAACTCCAGATTGAGTCTAAGGCATTTCAGCCTCATAACCCATCTCCTCCATCGATTACATTGTATTCGCCCTTCCCTATCTCTCACACACTACAGGCTCTCGTCTTTATAGGTTTTTACAAAAGATCAAGAAACGGTTACAAAACTAATTCTGTTTTAACAAATTTTGTCCAAATTTGTGACTGTCCACGTGTCCACCTCTTCACATTCAGTTTTTCGAATTTAATTTTGAATTGGTTCGGATGCCCCTGCATCAAGTTTCCTAGCTGAATTCTAGAGACAACCTCCTAAAGATGGCACCAATGCGTGATGATGAATACAACTCAATAGAAAAAATTCCTAGAGTAGGCACTTGAAGTCCCCCATGGGTAAGGGTGGGATTTCTGCTTGGAAACACCTAGTGCTAAACAACACTGCAGACTTAGCTAAACAACATAAGAGTGCATAGATATGTCCTAAGACAAATCCAGATCTAAGTAGATCAAAGAAAATGAATAATCCAAGTAATTACTTCACCTTAATTATATATATTATGAGCCTTCCATAGCCTAGGCCCACCTCTAAACTATGCTGTACATGTGGACATAAGTCTCCATTATTGAATACGTTTTTTCTCCATGTCATCCATCATGTCTACATGTGATGATCAACCTCTCCATCATGTGTGCATTAAATGCACCACTTCCTCCACTAACTTATCATTACTACTTTATGATCTTACTTTGAATGCACTATGATCTCAATTGATCTCTTCCAAGATCCTTATGATTTACATTTAAGACCGATGATCTTATTTGATTGTTTCACCCTCCATATTCTATCTCATAAATGAGACATGATCTCCACTCCTTTATCATTAATGGAACTACTCCACTACTCCATTATTTAGATCTAGATCTAAAATATCCACATACACACATCAAAAGTGGATTTTATTCATCAATGGGGTTTATGGGTCCCTCCACCCTCTTATTTACTTAATTAATTAAATTTATTAAGAACTCTAATATTCCAAATAAACATGTGAAAATTTTGGAATATTACAAAAAAGGGGGTACCCTTCTATTGGGATGAGGTTGCGCAAGCTTCCTTTGGTTTTCTTAAAGATACCCTGATCCGAGCATCATTAATCTATCCCCAAAATTATCAGAGTGACTATTTCTTGTATCTCACCACTGCAGATACTACCATCATTATGGTTTTAGTTCAAGAAGAAGATGGTATTGAACATCTGATATATTATTTGAGTCGTAATCTCAATGATACAAAAGTTAAGTACACATATATTGAGAAGCTCACTTTGGAAACCGTTCAAGTTGTACACATATTTCGCCATTTTATCCTAGTTATAAAGACCATTTTCATTTAATATTGAAACCCTATGACATACATTATGGCACGTCAATTTCTGGGGGGAAATAATCAAAATGGATCATCATTTTGTAGGAGTTTGATTTGGAATTCATCAAATCCAAGTCAAAGAAGTCTTTGGTGTTTACTGAGCTTATCTGTGACCTTCCTTCGAGTAGTACCGATCCTACTACGAAACCATAAATTCGAGACGAGTCTTTGTTTCTGATCATGTCATCTGGCCCATGGTATGGATATTTCATCATCTATCTCCAGACCAAATTTTTTTGGCCCAATACCTCTCACTCACAATAGCGATGTATTCGATACCAAGCTAAATATTATCTAATCTTTGGCGATACAATTTATTGTTGTGGTGTCGATATGATTTTACGTAGGTGCCTCACAAGGATGATGAAAAAGTTCTAAATGATTGCCATTATGGTACATGTGGTGGACATTTGTCTAGTTATGCTACTGCGCAGAAGATTCTCCACGCCGGTTATTTCTGGCCTACCATATTTCACGACTGCATTATCGTGGTTAGAAGTTTTCATGCTTGCTAGATATTTGATCATAAAACTCGCTTTCCGCCAGCACCAATGCATCCCATCATCATTGTTGGATCATTTGCAAAATGGGACATTGAATTCATGGCATGTAACCCCCACTCGGTCGGGGGGCATGGGTATATTATTGTCGTCGTTGACTATTTTACCAAGTGGGCCGAGGCGATACCTACATTCAACAACATGGGATAGACAATTGCATTGTTATTTTTTAATAATGTGGTTTCGCGATTTGGTGTACCCCAAGCCATAGTCACAGATCATGGAATTTTTTTTCACAATCACATGATGGATGAGTTTACTGCCAAGTTAGGACTATCACATGATAGTTCTACTCCTTATTATCCGCAAGCTAATGGACAAGTTGAAGCTATCAATAAGATTCTTAAACATATGCTTCAACGCATGATTGGGGTTCATAAACAAAACTGACATTTGATCCTATAATCATATTTGTGGGAATATCAAACCTCAGTGAGAAATGCAAATGGATTCACTCCCTTTCAGCTGGTTTATGGTCTAGAAGCTATCTTACTGATATAATGTGAAATACCATTGTTGAAACTCGCAATTGAATTGCTACCTGACACTTCTGAAGAAGAAGCACATCTTTTAGATCTCATCCATCTAGATGAAATGCATCATGAATCTGCATTGGCCAATGAAGTGCATAAGAGATGAATCAAGGCGCAATATGATTTCAATGTCAAGCCTCGCACCTTCTCGGAAGGAGACCTGGTCTTGATTTATGATCAGGAAGCTGATAAGATAGGAACAGGGAAATTTGAACCATTATGGAACGACCCCTACATTTTCAAGCACATTCTAACTAAGGGTGCCTACGAGTTGGTATATTATGATGGGATTCCATTGTCACAACCTTGAAATGGGCTATATCTTAAACGTTACTATGCCTAATTTTGTGTAGTAAACAATGTATTATATGATTTTATTGCGTGTGTGTAGCAGTGTGTCTCTTAGAGTTTTTCATGTGGTTATTAATCCACTTTTAATTTTTTGAAGATGTCAGAATATTCAAAACCATTTGTTGGATATGTAAATGGTGCTAGTCATAGTACTCAAAATTTATCCTTTGTAGCATGGGCCATTCTTGCTCTAACTGGCCAGTTAGTGAATTTCCAAGGGATTTGTATCAGTTAATCAACCAAAAATATTGCTGAGTATAGCAGGTTGATTGATCTACTCTCTGATGCCATTTCACATGGCATTCACTGCATCATCATTAGGCTGGACTCACAAATTGTCGTACTACATCTTACTGGTGTCTATAATTTCCAAAATCCATCAATTCCTTGCATGTTCCTTCAAGTTCGTCTTTTGGAAAGACATTTTAATTACATTCAACATCAACATATTTCTAGAAACTTTAACACTTCGTTTGATTCATTGGCGAATTATGTGTTAAATAGACATTCATTTGTAACATATGTAAAGATAGATTTTCAATTCGCATCATACAATTGAATATGATTGCACATAATCATAAGAAAACACTGAAAGTATAATAGATTTATATTGATTTTTTTACAAATTGTGTCCAAGACACGTTGGTCATCTGACCTCAAAATGTATACATATATAGCATAATCTAAGTAAACCTCGTGATGCTCATGATAGTAGGTCACTACTTGGGCTATCATGCGCAATAGCCTCATCCAACGACTAGGCACACTAATGGTATGGTGTTGTAGCCTCATAGATAACTCCTCGATATGAGCACCCGGTATCCCATGGGTCAATCCCTACACATGCTGTTTCAACTTAGCAAGAGTCTCGGCTAAATCCAAATCCTGTAAGACTACTCTTCTGATAGTCCTCTCTACTGGTTCTCTCGCTTGCTGTGCACGAACCACTGGTCAAACATTACCTACATCTGCATACAGAAATTTTTTTGAGTTTAGTCTTGGAAACATAAAAAAATGAAAAAATATGTAAAAAAACCCAAAAAAACAAAATCATGGTTAACATTTTACCTATAACAACCCATTGAGTGCTGACTGGTAAAATGAAACCTGGATCTCTACAGAAATCCATCCCTGCATATGGATGCTGCTCTATGAAGATATTCTGTCTTTAGAGCCAACTGAAGAATGTAGTGGAAAAATATATTGATGACTGACCAACATGTCTAGCCTTTAGCTCGACCCACCACTGCATCCGTGGATATTTAGGACCAGCTAATCCCAGTGTCACATGTTGTGGTTGTATTAATGGAACTTGGTCCAAAACAAAAGTGATCAAAATAGACCCATAGCTGAAATTTTTGGTCTTTCCACTTTTTAACTTGGTCAGTTATTCTTTCATCTGAAGGAGTATTTCTTTAGCCCAATTGAACACGGTTGGCTCGAGACACTCAAGTGCATACTTCATGTATGATCTGTTCATGACATGTATCGTCATGCTGCCAGGTATCTTTGCTATAGTGAATAGGAGCATTCATAAAGGCATATTATACACATCATTGATATTTATCTTTCCATCTTTGCTAGGCTCAGTTCCTGGTCGACAAAACTTTCAGATGTAGTCCTTCACCATTTCACCTCCACGGATGGAGCCCTGAAGGGAAATGGGGGCACCACGTCTCGAAAAACCTGTCGGAAATTAAATTTCATCAACCAATATTGGGTGCACTTTGTCCCCAATGTGAAATTCCTATAGTGTCGGGTCCCATGAATGGATCAAGAACTACAATAGTTCCATGTGTTTCCTCATCCCTGACAATCGTAAGTACTTGAGAAACCCACAGTCTCTAAGGGCTCTCACAGTGCCAGGATCATTTAAGGCAACCATATCATGGTCTTCATGTTCTCTTTCTCACCCTGTAATCGACATTATGATCTAATCAAAGTCTGAAATCACACCATAGGCTAGTTAGGACTCATTCCATGCAAAAAACTAGAGATATTTTGGGCAGAAATCAAGATGAAACTTTCTAAATTGCGCCCAACGCACCCCTGAGTGGAAGACAGAGCATTTCAGAGGAATTGGGCCTCTTTCTAGCCTCTCCGCAACACACTTTTTAACATTCAAGGGTGCGTTGGCCTTAGGGCATTGGATATATAACTTAGGAGCCCCAAAAACCTAAAAAATGTGCATGAAACTGAAAAAGAATGTAACCAATAGAAAGAGGAGGGTAATATATTATACTTGGTCTAGATGGCACGAGAGATGATCCAAAAAATATGTCGCAATAAACTGTTAAAGCTTGAGGGTAAAATAGGCTCAGAGCACTAAAATTCGAATGGTAAAGGTGAAATGGTAAAAATGATTTGGTAATTTCTTAATTTAATAGTCTTTTTGATTAATTTATGCATATTTAATGAAATCACTATGGTTTTTACCCATTTTTACTATTTTTAACAGGTATTGTTAATCCGTTTGATGGTTCTTTGAGTAGGTTTGCAACTGATTACAGTGAGTTAGTCGTGCATGATCATGAATGCAATATAGACCACAAAGCATAGTTTTATCTATTTTTTGAGCTTTTCTAAACATGAAAAAGGAACTCAAAGCATAATTTTATCTTTTTTTTCGAGCTTTGTTAAACATGAAAAAGGAATTGAAAGCACACTTTTATCTCTTTTTTGAGCTTTGTTAAATACAAAAAAGGAACCCCCTTAGAGTTCTATTTCAGCTCTTTTCAGACTGAAAATATGAAAAGATTGCCAAGCGCTTGTCCTTTCAAGCTTGTAAAAGGAATTGAAATTACATCTACTCAGTATAAGGTTAACCCTTTTCCAAACTGAGATAGATTATGTTTACGAAAAAGGAAAACCCTAGTCAAACAAGGCTAGAAGGTTCTCTTAGGTATTATTTTACGCTTTTTCGGATCTGAGGGACTATTATACAAAAAATAACTTGTGGAGTTTTCTTTTGGTCCCTTTTTCAAACTCTCAAAAAATGAAAAAGGACCGAGTTCTCACTATCGTTAGACTTTTTAAAACATAAAATAGTGACAGACTTGTCCATCATGACAAGATCGAGTTTCACCTTCGCTAGACTCGTTAAAGCATCAAATAATGATGGATTCACCCGAAGGGTGGAATTATACATCAAGCATATGTTATCCTCCTTAAGCTTGTTAAAAAATAAAGAGTTACTAGTCTTCAATGACTGGGGAAAATTGGAAAGGGATAAAACACTTTATGGTAGCAAGTCACTCTTGAACATGACACATATTCACTTCATCTTTGTGATTTTTGGGTTGGGTAATTTGCTTGACGGTCTATCATACCTATGTTCTATCACACCATACATCACTTCGGTTTTGGGTCAAATGCTGTCAATTCATTCAGTGCCACCAATATGTTCAAGAGAAGTCACTTAGTTATTAATCGTCCTTTGAAATACCCATAAACCTTCATTTCATGAACACCATCCCTGACATTTCTTCATTAGTCACATTCTGTCTCCAAAGTCACTACTCTCGTTTCTTGTTGTTGAAGGAGGAAGCATCAATTCCCTCCTGCAACAAGTCGCTTCCTGTCGACATCAGCTCATCATCTAGAAAGTTGACTTAGAGACAACCTTTCAGTACCTTGGAGCTTGCTTACATCAACGACAGGTTTCTTGCTTCCGGTATAGGTTGACATCACAGGCCTTTTACCAAAAGACTTTGTATGGTGTTCAACATCAAATCATCTATTCACACCATGTAGAATGCATTATTGTACCTTGAGAGACATTATCATCAACGATGGTTTCTCTCATGTCTGTTAATAGATCACTTCATTGTTTGGTAATCAGATGGTGTCTTCCCATGTTTGACCACAGATCACATATTCACATGGTTAGATTCGTACGCTAAGAAATCAAGTGAATGAGATAGAAGAACACAAATCTAGTTTCATCCATCAGAGCTACAATTTTAGGAGAAGTACCAAATTATCCGTACGATGCTCATTATTAAGATGGTTATCCTATCATGGGACTATATTTGTAGGCAAGTCTATACCTGTAGATGAATTTTTGATGTTATGATAGTTTATGTGCTGAGTATGGGATATTCTTTCCTCAACAATTCATGTCCAATATGAACATATATCATGATGTAATGTATTTTAATTGATGCAGGTCATTGTTCACTTCAGTCCCTCCTCATCACGTCGTAAAGAAAATCACTCAACATTATCATTTTTTACTTCATGCTTTAGGGGGAAGCTATTACAGGTCAATTTAGGCATCATCCCAAAACACGGATCAATATTCATTAGGGTCTATCATACTCTAAATTGGTTGCTACATGCCCTAAAAAAGTCATCACATTGGTGTTCTTCCTTCATAAAAGTTTCACTACTTAGATGCCAGGTGAAGTGCCCCATTAAGCCATCAACACACCCCTAGATAGTTGTAACTAATTTTCAAAGCATCTACTCCCATGCAAAGCTACGTTGTAGAGGATCTAGGCCCACTTTAGAGTGTGTTGGTTGAATGGGAACAAATTTTTCATTGGATTCCGGGAATCTTCCCAACCTCTAGTGACTTCTAGAAGTTGTTCCAACTTTCACCTCATCTGATAGCCTCTAATTTGGAACTGATGAAGTCATTAAAACTCTTATCCCCCTATTCCCATGAACAAGGAAACCTTATTATCCATTTTTAGGAAATCCATTCAATGATTCATTTATGTAAAAATATCTTCATCTACTTATAAATAGAGCACTAAAAATGGTGCACAAGAGAGCAAGAATTTTTGTTAAGTAGAGTTATGCTGGTGAGATCACGACTCTTGGACGTATTGTGCATGTACTGTGATGTTGTTGTATTTTTAATGCTGGATGTGATGAGGATGGGACTCAAGATGGATGAGTGAAAAAGAATCGATCAAATTCTTGCACTCTTCCTTCTACTTCATAATAAAGAATTTTGTTCCTTTCGTAATGCACATGTCAATGATGTTATATGTGTATTAATGAGTATAATAGATTCAATTTGTTTAACTTGAATAGATCGTATTTCCTTTATTTTTCTTTCTGTCTTATTTTTCCCATGTTAGGTATCAATCAAGCGAGTTAAGTTGGATTGAAAGCAACGAAAGCGATGGAGGGAGGCGAGGGAAAGTGAACCGATTACAAGTAGTTTCTCTCCCTTTATCTATTAATTTTAAGGAGAATTTCAGATATCTTTTTTTCTGTTGTTCTAAGTGAACCACCACACATAGGGAAAGCATATTTATCCATAGGTTTGTATTTCTATCAAAAAACGTTTCCATCACCGCCGTGCATGAGTAGACAATAAAATACAAGGCTACACCACTTACACTGGTGAAGAAGATGAACCCATAGGGAAGAGTTATAGAAGCCAAGAGTTCATATGTTGATCCAGAACAAAAAGAAACTTTCCTCATTCATCAGAAACATTCATGCTTCATATGAATGGATACAAAATAGTTTGGATTTAATGGTGAAAACACACTAGATCCCATCAGTGGGTACACTCATCGAAACTAAATGCAAACGAAAAGTACGACAGGAGATTGATTAGTACTTGGAGTAGCTAGAGCAGCTGGCCACCTCGGAGGACTTGGAGGTGAATAGAAATTACTTGCATACCTACAACAATGGTCTGGTTCAGATCAGAAAAATGTTGCTCTTGATTGAGAAAAAATTTAATATAAGTTCCAAGACATTGTACCTGGATTCTATGGATGCAAGAGTCCACTTCCAGCTTGACTCTATCTCGCATTTTGGGGAGACCATTACACAGTACCAAGCTTGCCATGAGTATGTTACCGAGAGACACCAAGTCGAAGATTCACAACTTGAGTTCACCCCAATTCTAGTATCATAGTGTTTTTTCTTGTTAGGCTGTCAAGATGTCTCTACCCTATTTTTTCTTATATGGGTACAAGTGGAAATGTAATATTATTGTATTTATTATAAAATTTAAATTCCAAGTGTCCTTATTGGAATGTGAAGAGTCATATGTAATAAGTTGAAAAGTCATGAGGGGATTCTAAGAGTCACAAAGGGGGGCATGCCAAGAGTCACCCCCCTTTGTTATAAATACATCCTCATAATGCTTGTAAGGGGATTTTGGGAGCCAAGCTTTTGGTTAGGCCTAGGATTAGAAAAGGCTTGTTAATTTTGTGTCAGCATTGGCATCTCCGTAGCATAAAGGGAGTATACTTCTTTGGAAGGAGCAGGTGTTTTTTACTTCACGTTCCACTATTGGGGCAAGTGGTTTGTCATGTTGTATGTATGAATGGAGCTTTCACTTATAATAAATTAGAGCAGACATGACTTCATGCATATATTGTAAATGTAGTAGGACTATTCTTGTTATATTTTCAATGTATGTTGTTTAACTTACACATGTGATTGTGAACTATTTCATTTGTACGAATCTTGTTGAATGCGTGATCATGTTTTAACCCATCATTTTTATCTTGTGGACTATTATGCTTATTATTTTTTGTGATGTCTTTCAGCTCATGTGTTCCTTTCAAGCTGCATACTATTACAAGCTTCCAAGGAGCGCACTTCCTTTTCCCTTCTTGTGTTAGAACCACTCATGCCTCATATTGAATTTTTGTAGGGTCCCACAATTGTTTTAACAAAAAAAACCGTGCACCAATCGATGTGTTTTTAAATCCAAGGCACATCATTAAACACCCCACTACCGGGACTCCTACTCCAAAGAGTGTCAAGTTCTAGTTTGGACTTCATATCGGGGAGATCCCATGAATTTTGGTGGGTCCTATACTATCAACACCATCCAAAATTATGATCCTATACTATGGGAGTCAAATTTTAAATTTCATTTTTAGGATATTTTTCATTTTATCGTAATCCCTTTTTATGAAATCCTGTTTGGAAAAACACCTCCCAAAATTAGTCAAAATTTGAAAGAAGGCATAGAATCCATTGGTCATTGGTTTGTGGAGGAGTTATTTTCTTATATCATAGTTTTTGGAATTGAGGTTGTTTCTCACCTTTGATCCCATTATATCCTTGAAAGGCTTGCTCTGAGAGAAGTTGCAAATCAAACTGTTTTAAATGGCCAAGCTAAAAAGTTAAGTAAATTGTAGAAGAAAATTTGGCATGGTTTTCCAATTAAGTTCGGTGACATAAATATCAGTGACAAAGGACATGGATTCAAAGAATCCAAGGAGCTTCAAGGAGTTTGGTTATATTCTCTACCTTGGTATGACTATGATCCTAATGGGATTATTTGTAGTCATTATATAACAATCAACTATATGAAAATATTCACTCATCAGGACCCTCCCTTTGATGCAATTTTTAGAGATATTGATGAGTTCCAACAGGCTATTGAAAGAGGAAAAATATTAGATATTGAAACAAGAGACCAGTTTCAAAATTTTAGAGAAAATTTGTTTCAAAATTTCTTAAAAGAAAAAGGTCTTCATCTCAACATTTCTTTTGAAGAATTAAAAGCTTCTAAATTATTTCAATTTAATTTCAACCAAATCACTTCATATTCTTATTTTGTCTCTCAAAAGGAACAAAATGTTGAAATTGAAAAAGTAGAAGATGATGTTGTCAAAAACAAGGAAGCAGAGGTCACAACGATGAAAATTCTGAAAGAGAAGCATGAAAGTGCAATAACAGAAAAAAAAACAGAAAAGGAAAGAACAACTGAACAAGAAATTATTCTAATTGATTCCCCTAAGGAATAGACCAGAAGAAAACAGAAACTACAACAAGTGAATAAATAGAAGTTGATGAGGAGAAAGAGAAGCAAATATTTTGTGAAACTGTCACCAAGAAGAATGAGGAGATAATGAAATCACATAAAAATATGGATACTAATTCTACTACGTCTCCAAAGACCTCAGTAACACCCATTCTACCAAGATTCCTTGGGAAAAATTTCTGTTCAAAGCAATTTATGAGTTAGAGGTAGCTCTATATACAATTCCTTCTATGATAGATTATTATTTCAATTCTCAAATGAAATCAGTTGTAAGAAGAAAAAAGAAAATAAAACACGATCCTTTAAAGATTATGCCCAAATTCAGCTGGCAAGCTCAAAGATATGTGAAAGAAAAATCCCAAGAATCCTCTCAGGCCTTAGAAGCTTTTTTTAATTACAACCAATATCATTTGAATGAGCTTGCAACCTCATATGATAACAATCTACAAAAAATAAATTTTTAGAGGAAAAATTGGAGAAAATTCAATTGTTTAATAAATCATTAGAGAAAATTTGAGGTCTAAAATGGGCCTCCTTCGAAAAATTTACAACTGAAATAAAATTTATAAGAACCAATAGGATTCATGATGATGATGTCAACCATGGGGGATGATTCACCATTTTTGGAGTGAAAAAGTAAAAATTTTAAAAATTAATAAAATAATAAAACTATTTTTTTCAACTCGCATTTTCAACTAATCTCCCTAAGATTTTACTCAAATTTGAGCAGGATTATTCGTTGGATGCAAAATTTAATTCCTCATCCAAGAAGTACCCATGTTGCATACTTTTGATGTACCCTACCACACAAAAAATTAGAAATACATGAAAAAACATGATTAAAATCATGTTTTTCATGTATTTCTAATTTTTCATGTAGCAGGGTCCATCAAAAGTATGCAACATGGGTACTCCTTGGATGAGGAATCAAATTATACATCCAAGGAGTTTTTTCACTCGAAATTTGAGTAAACCCATAGGGAGATAAGTTAAAAATACTAGTTGAAAAATAGTTTTTTCTTTTTTCCCTCTAAAATTTGATGATGTAATATAATCTTATTTTATTATTTCCACTATTATTTTTTAATTTCCTTAGGATTCCCATTTTAGACCTGGAAATTACTCCAATGAAAATTAGCAGAAGTATTCTACAACTCTAATTCAAGGATTCATTGTAGAAATGGAAAATATAAAATATCATTTTAAGAAATAATTGAAATAGGTAAATTAAAAACATGAACAATACATTCATGAGTTAAGGAAAATGCACGAGGATCAAACTTGCATTTGAAAGGAAGAAGCTGAAAATAATTATGAGATTATGACCATAGCTTTAAAATAGAAAATTGAATCTCTTTAGAGTCAACTTAGTCAGAATCAGGAAGCCACATAGAGTCAGAGTTTTTAGAGAAGAATATTTATAGATTTGTCTAATTTTAAGGAAAAATCAATCAAATTTATATAAAAAGATGGATAAAATCTCAATATTTTATCAAAAAATTATAGACTTAAATGAAAGGATTGATTCATTAATAGAAGAAGATAAATATATTAAAAAAAATTTATGTATATTCTTGACTGGGAAAAGGAATTTCAATATGATGAGATTCCAAAAGTTTCAAAGGTAGATAAGATATTGATGATTTCATCCTTGAGCCGCAAGGAAGATGAAGCTAAATAAATCAGAAAATGGATACAAACAATACAAGGAAAATGTTTGAAAATATGGGAGAAAGGGACAAACTTTATAGAAGAATTTGACCTGCTAGGTTCCAATCCATTGAAGTAAATTGTTCCAGGAGAATTAAGGCAACCAACATAAGATTGTGTGACCAAAGACTTGGTAGAAATCAATAGGATTAAAGTCTGGAAACAAAAAAATTTCCAGAAATTTCTACAACTTCCTTTTGAACATATCAATATTTTTTATAAATTTGAAATCAAGTATAAGAAAAGAAACAAAAAGGTCCAAGGGTTGACTGTCAATTGCCAAATCAACATTAATCAGTTTCCTTCCATTCATTTATCTATTTTTTCCCAGGTATATTCATAATGGGAAAAGCATATCAAATTTCAGCAGCCAACCTATTGCTTAGTCTCAAATATGAAGATTCTGAAGACGAGGAAAGGTTGCCTACTTTTAAGGCATATATCAGTTGAACAAGGATATAATTTATATTTTTAGAACTGAGCATTTAATTTTAGAAAATCTATTGATTTTCATGTTTATAGACTTATATTATTTCTTTTTTATTCTTTATAGACCCTTTTGAGTTTGTGCAAAGGGCCGAGAAATGGTGAAGACTATAGACTTGTATTTTAGTAACTCTTTTGAATTATCACTTTTTTTTAAGACCATTTATATTTTTAATGTGTAATGAGCTATGAGATTTATGTTAGGACATCATTTTAATTACTTAATGGATGCCACTGGTATTGATATATAACTTGTGCTATTTAATTCTAAATGAATATTTGATTATTATGTTAAACATTTCTTATGACATGTTACAGTCTACATCCTTTTATCATCAAGAGTTGAAAATGTAACAAACCAAGGTTAAAAGTTTATGTAATAAAAGTTAATAAAGGAAAAAAAAAATAACCACAGTTGATGAGACACTTATTCCAAGTTGAATGTTGGGAAAAAAATCCTAGTTTGGGTGTTCGTTTTAGTTATTATAAGTAAAGGAAATTGACAAAGCCAATGTCAAAGGAAAGTAGGAGAAAAGGAAGGTAAAAGGCCACTGGTTGCATGTGAGGAGGAAATTGAAGGAAAATAATGGAAAATGTTATGAAAACAACTCCAAAAATAGAAGAAAAGAGAGATCAAGGCCTTAGAAATAAGCCACTTCGAGGGGGCAATCTCCAATACATTACATAAATGGAAAATTCTTGGATGATACAAATGAAAAAACCTCCTTCTATATATAGGAGTCCATGCAGCCACAATATAATCCTAGCTGACCTAACAATAATAATGTAAGGACACAATAATAATAATATTGGGGTTACATGGGTACAATAATAAGAATAAGGGGGTTATACTAACAACAATAAGGGACTGTACTGGTAATATAAGGACCTGACATGCCCCTCTCCTTCAAAAAAGTGTTCTCCTCAACACTTGAGTAGCTCTGGGTGCTTCTGTAGAAAATTCTCATCCTCCCATGTAGAATCTTCAGTGGGTAAGTTCTTCCATTTGATGAGATACTCTGAAATTGATCGATTTCGTAGATTTCAAGTTCTTGTTTCCGTGACTGCTTCAGGCTCCAATATGATTTTTCCTTCCTCATCAAGTTCTAGCAATATTGTTTGAACTAGAATTTTTTCCCCTATAACCTTCTTTAAGCATGAAACATGGAAAACTTGACACACTCATGAAGAAGCACGAAGCTCCAATTTGTATTCCATAGTACCAATATTTTACAACACCTTATAAGGACCATAGTACTTTGGCTAATTTATTATCCTTCTTAGCTTGCTTGAGGGACATTTTTTTGTATGGTTGTAGCCGTAAAAATACCTAGTCTCCTACATCAAAACTTCTCTCGTTGTGATGTTGATCTGCCTGTTGTTTTATTCGATTTTGTGCCAAAATAGGTTATCCTTTAGGAGTTGGAGAACTTCTTATTGATGCTCAATGTGATCTTCCACTGCTTGAACCTTGGAATTTTATATTAAAGAAGATGTGATGGATGGTGGATGATATCCATAAAGTGCCATAAATGGATTCATTTTTACTGCAATATGAAAGGAAGTGTTATACCACCTTTTAGGGAGAGGTAACCACTTGACCCATTGGGCTTGCTTATCAGATACAAAACAACGAATATATCCTTCCAAACATTTATTCACTATCTCAGTTTGACCATCGGATTGAGGATGATAAGATGAGCTATGAGCTAGTTGAGTACCCAAACAAGAAAATAATTCTGTCCAAAAATTTCTAGTAAAAATGGGATCTCTGCCACTTACAATAATCTTCGGGTTTCCATGTAGCTTTTGAATTTTTTCCATAAATGTGGTAGCAACTTTAATTTCGTTAAATGGATGAGATAATGCACAAAAGTGTGCATACTTGGTAAGTCTATCAATTACCACCATGATGACACTCTTTCCTTCAGAATTAGGTAAACCTATGATAAATCCATTGAAATCTCCTCCCAACGTTGACTTGGAATGGATAAAGGTTGTAGAAGACCCATGGTCTTAATTGTCTCAATTTTTTTTTGCTGGAAAAACCAAACATTCCGCCACAAAATTTTGAATATTAGATTTAAGGCCATCCCAAAAAAAAATTTTCTTCACTGTGTGGGAAGTTTTTAAAAATCTCGAGTGTCCTCCTAAAGGAGAAGCGTGCAATTCCAAAAGAATATATATTTTTTTATTTGGGAATTCTTGCAAATATATAAGCGATCTTTGTACCATAAGGAATCATTTTTCCAACGAAATGTATCAGATGTACTAGGATCTTGCTACAACTTTTGAATGAGTGTCCACACTTCTTCGTCCTTCTTCCATTCATCCCTTGCTTCGGTTATCCAATCTGTTTGGATAATATAAAATGGAACAAAGCAATGCTTCCACTTCTTCATCCTTTCTTGAGAGTGCATATGGAATAACATTTAGCTTCCCTTTTTTGTAGATGATTTCAAAGTCATAACCCAACATCTTTGTGACCCATTTTTGTTGCTCTTCTAAAGATAGTCTTTATTCCAAAAAGTGTTTAAGACTATCATGATCAGTTTTTACCTTGAAGTGTCTTCCCATTAGGTAAGGTCGCCATTTCTTTAGTGCATGTAGTATTGCCAAAATTTCCTTCTCATAAATAGATTTTTGTGAATAATTTCCTTTGATTGGATGCCTTTCAAAAGAAATTGGTCTTCCTTCTTGCATTAAAACAACACCAATTCCATTTACTGAGGCATCACATTCCACAATAAAGGTTTTTGTGAAGTTTGGCATAGCTAAGACTGGTGCTAGGCACATTTCCTCTTTAAGATGTTCAAAGGCCTTAGTTGCTCCAGGAGTCCATGAAAATGCATCTTTCTTCAATAATGTTGTTAGAGGTGCTGCTATTCTCCCATAATTCTTAACAAACTTGCGATAATACCCTGTTAACTCGAGAAATCTGCGCAATTGATTTATGATTGTGGGGAATTTCCATTCCTTAATGGCTTTAATTTTTTTAGGGTCTACCTTAACACCCTCGTGAGATACAATATGAACTAGATATTCCACCTCTTATACTACAAAGAAACATTTGGATTTTTTTGCATATAATTGTTTCTCCTCCAATAGTTTGAGCACCCTGTCAACATGTTGAACATGATCCTTCCAAGACCTGTTGTAGATTAGTATGTCATTAAAAAATACTAGCACAAATTTTCTAAGGAAGGCTTTGAAAATGGAATTCATCAACCCTTGAAATGTAGAAGGTGCATTGGTAAGGCCAAAAGGCATGACCAAAAATTCATAATGGCCCTCATGAGTTTGAAATGTTGTTTTTGGAATATCTCCAGTCTTCATTCTAATTTGATGATATCTTGAACGAAGGTCCAACTTGGTAAAATAAATCTCTCCATATAATTCATCCAATAATTCATCAATCACAGGAATGAGAAATTTATCTTTAATAGTGACCTTATTGAGTTCACTATAATCTGGACACATGCGCCATGATCCATCCTTCTTGTGTTCCAATACTGCTGGAGCAGAGAAAGAAATTTGACTAGGTTGAATTATACTAGCCTCTAACAATTCTGCAATCATGCGTTCAATTTCGCTCTTTTGGACATAAGGATATCTGTAAGGCCTGATGTTTGGAGGAACACGTCCTGGAATCAAATGAATAGCATGATCATGATAAAAAATAGGTGGGATTCCTTTGGGAGTTTCAAACTTCTTGGAATGATTGTCCAAGACTTTTTGGAGATATGGAGAAATATATGATTTTGATGTTGGAACTTCTAGTGAGCATAATTGTGTAATTACGCCTCGCTGTTCTTTATTTATAAGTTTTTTCATGAAATTAGAGCTTATTATCTTTCCTGGCTTCCCTACGATACCCCGTAATTCGATTTCCTTTCCTTCTGAAAAAACTTCAAGAAAAGTTCTTGAAAATTAAAAGCTACCATCGCCAAATATTGTAACCATTGTGCTCTTAGTACAACATCAACACCTCCCATTGGACTATTCAATACATATTCCCCCATGGTTAGCTTGATATTATGGCATTTTCTAGAGAAATTTATAGTTCCTCCATTTGTAACCATCACTTGACATTCTGGTGCTGGGTATAGGAAACAATTAAATTTCTTGGCTACCTTACAACGAATAAAATTATGGGTACTACCGAAATCAATCAACACTATTACCTTTTTCTTCTTGATATTTCCTTCTATATTGAGAGTTTGAGGAGTGGTAATTCCTGCCAATGTATTACATGATATGGTCAGACTCATTTTTTCTTCTTCTAGGGTTGGTTCTTGGTGTATATCCTCTTCTTTTGAAGTTTCTTGTTCATTTTCTTCCTCCTCTTCACAATATATGTAACATAATTTCTTCTCAGCACACTTATGACCTTTAGTGTATTTTCTATCACAACTGTAGCAAAGCCCTTTTTCTCCTTTTTATTCCAATTTTTGTGGTGTCAACTTTGTAGGTTGTGGAAGTCTAGGAGTAGCAATACTTCCATCTTTATAGATGTGAGTGGTAGGCTTCCTTGTCGCCATAATTTTACATTCAATTTTTCTTGCCAACCTGAATGCCTTCTCTAATGAATCAGGTTACCAAATGTGAACTTCATGTTGGATGTTATCCTTTAAATTCCCTATGAAGACATCAATCCCGTGTTCCTCTGGAATATCAGTTACCCTTATATTCAATTTTTGGAAGTCCTCAATGTGCTCCACCACCAAAACCCTTTTTTTTGAGATTTATAAATTGGCTAAAGAAGGTGTTTCTCTTTGTATCCTCATAATGTGCTATCATTTCCTCTTAAAAATTGACCAAGTGACAATTTTTTTATGGGAGAAAAGCCATTGATACCATACAAATGTATTTTTTTCTAAATGTAAAGTTGAAATGCATACCTTTGATGTGTTTTTCACATTATTGAGATCAAAATATTTCTCTGTCTGTAGTATCCATGTTACGGGATCCTTGCCATCAAAATTACTCATATCCATCTTTGGAATATGGTGGTTCTTCAATCCAACGTTAGAGTTTATGAAATGACGATTAATATTTATTTTGTTCTCATCATGAGTTTCCTCTACTATCTTTCTATCATTAGGAATCATTTCTTGTATTAACCTTGTCATCAAACCTTCAATGTATGATTTTAGATCATTCTTCATGTCTTTCATGTTGTTTTTCATTTTTCATCGATCTTAGCTTCCATGTCATCCATCTTAGCTTCCATGCCAGCTTCCATGCCATCCATCTTAGCTTCCACAACTTTTTTCAAACCATCCATCTTAGATTCCACGCCTTTCTTCAAAACTTCCATTTCATTTTTGGTTGCTCTTTGCGAGAGAAAAATTTGGTGCACATGTTCTTGTAATTTTGATATGTCATGTTGTGCTTCTTCCTCTTCATGAGTCATATTTGAGCCTTTTGAAGGCTAAATGGGTGTTGATTTATTTTTAGGTGGTATTTTAGAACCTAATACTGATATCTATGCTTCAATATTCCCTTGGAATCACTTCAAATTGATTTTTCACACAAGACTTATGCAATTCGAAAAAAGCATACACACCTTTTTCTTGCTTTTGAGGAGCTCAATATTGAAACTAAATTATCTCTGTGATTTCAGATCTTAAATATCTAAAATTTGGCCTTGTATTATCCCTCTGAATATTATTTAGAATGCCATAGGTCTGACTTGATTTGGATTCTTCAAGGCAAAGTTATGCCCAATCTACCACAATGACCTAATTATGGAATGGTTCAGTAGAGAAAACTTGTATGACGTGCCACGTGTCATTGTTTCCTCCTTCGGCTCTAAAATTGCTACAAAGGGAACTACAATCTATGTACTTGTAGCCACTTTTTATATAATTCCAATCCGACCCTCAGAGAGAGATTTATGACGATTTTCCCATGGTCACCTCTCTGTGATGAAATTTGAGATCCTGAAACAACCCTAAATTCCATAGATCCTATCTCCAAAAATATTACGAACCAAGATCTAAAATTTTTGCAGGATGTTCCTCAGGATTTTGCCTTCGTTCTATAAAATTTTTAGCATTCGAACCTTCGTAGAAACGAAGTTATAGCGCAAATTCCTCGATGACCTGTTTTAGGTGAAATTCAGGAGCCTTAACAAACCTTAACTTCCATAGATCATATCTCCAAAAAATTTTCTATCCAAGATCTGAAATTTTTACACAGCGTTCCTCAAGATTTTAGATTCAATATGTAAGAATTTCAACTTCTTAAACTTTGTATAAAATTTTTTTATAGCGAAAATTCCATGATGACCTGTTTGGAGCAGCGAAACCCTAGAATCCAAAGGCTCTGATACCAAATGTTATGAAACGAGCTCCAAAAATAGAATAAAAGAGAGATCAACGCCTTAGAAATAAGCTACTTTGAGGGGGAAACCTCCAATACATTACATAAATGAACAATTCTTGGATGATACAAATGAAAAAACCTCCTTCTATATATAGGAGTCCATGGGGCAACAATATAATCTTAGCCGACCTAACAATAATAATGTAAGGGCACAATAATAACAATATTGGGGTTACAGGGGTACAACATTAACAATAAGGGGGTTATACTAACAACAATAATGGAATATACTAGTAATATAGGGACCTAACAAAAAATGAAGAAAATATAGGCCTCGTTGATAAAAAGGCTTATGAGGACCAGTTGAAAAGATATTGTTGCTTTAAGTTTTTTCTGAAGCTTTTTTTTTTTTCAATTCAATTTTGGAGCTCTATCATTATTTTGTTTCTCTCCCTTGAATACTTAGAGTTTTCTTGGAGCATTTCAACGTTGAGCCAAGACAGAGGAAATCAAGAAAAGGAAAGACAAGGAAAGGAAAGGGAAGAAAAGATCAAGCAAGGAAGAGCAAGGTCTAGAAACTTCAGTAGGGATACTTGTAGGTAAAATATTGCATGTGTGGTTTCCTATCTGGTTTGGACATGCATGGTTTATGCATTTTGGTATTTGGTTCTCTTGCTATCGGTGACATGGTTTTGCGAGAATTTGATAGTGTTTTTTGTTGGGTGTAGTATATAGTTGATTAATGGACTAAAATTTAATGTCAATGTAGGGTCCGTGGAATTCAAGATGAAACACTGTAAATGCCAAAGAAATACACTAGAAACCCGCAAAACAAAACCCTAACTTTCCAGGAAACTGCTCACCCCTTCAGATTCCTGCACTAGTTAATACAATGACACCACACCACTCTAGAAACTGGACTCTCACTTAGAAAATTGAAATCAAAGACAATGCTGGAAAAATATTTAAAAAATAAATGAACTCAAAATTCATGCAACTTAATAAATCAATTTCAAAACTGAAAAGATTCGAAAAACAAATCTATTCATGTACTAGGAAAACATAGTAAATTTGTTTCTGTGTTATAAAATTTTTGTTCATGTACTAGAATCACTGTGTTCCTATACTGGAATGAATCTATTCCTACACGAGAACGATTATGTTCTTGTACTGTAACAACCTTGTTCCTGTACTGGGACAATTATGTTCCTTAATCAACAGAAATATTGTGATATCAAGCACGAAATCAAGAGGTCAGAAAAGGAAACTTCAACTCAAGTAAAGATAAAAATTCCAAATCATCACATGACCTTTCAAATATAAATTATGACTTTGAAATATGAATAGTGAAATCAAATGGAAAGCTTATCAAATCTGATTCGAATACTGAACTCTTGCGCTTGAATAAAGAATCACCTTATGAATATGATTTACTTATATCCCCTCTGAAATATTCAACATTTTTTCTTAAGTAAACTCTTGTATTTGCAAAGGAAATTGACTCAGACAGAAAGGTTAAACTTCGTAATCTTTAATTAAAAAAATAACAATATTCGATTCCTATACTTAAGGATTCAAATAAACAAGTAATTATCAAATCCCGGAATACGATTTCGATATGGTAATTTCCACAGAAAATCAATGTCCTTACACAGTTGGAATATACATTAACCATAGTGAGAGATTATTTCTTGCTTACTGCAATTAAATGAAATCTATACTAGCCATTAAGCAAGGTCAAAATGAATGGAACCTACAAACCCTAATCCTTAATTGAAAGGTGATTCAAAAGAAAAATACCCAGACCACAGTGGTTGTTGTGATTTAAGAAAATAACATAAATAAATGCTTTCAATGGAAAAGAGAGAAATAAACTTCAACACATAAAACCTCATATCTGAGAACACTGTTGCAAAGGAAAAGAAATACAAAAGAGCTCATTCAATCACTCGCATAAATCATTCATAAAAAACCTCCACACCAATCACTTCCTGTACTTAACACACAATATAATAGAAATGGGAGAATGAGTCAGGTTTGCTAGGCCCTAGCTAACCAACTCGTTTCCCTTTAAGGAAAATTCTTAGCCTATGAGAGAAAGATTAACATTACATGAAATAGAGAAAATGGATGGATGAACCTACCATTAAGATTATATTAATAAATTTCAATCCTTTAGTACATCTTGAGCTGAGTAATCCAGCTCCAACTGACCATAAGGGGGAGAATTCCCTAAACTTAATCCAACAACATGAAATTAAAATGAGTGGATTTCTTTCCTAGGCTTGGAGCCACAACTATGGTTTTATACATTTCATGATACAAATTTGGCTTTAGGGCAGCCAATCCATTACAAAAAAGGATGAGGAATTGAATCCAAACTTGTTTCCATCAATAGGAGACCGTTACAAACATTTTCCCATCAAGAAAATGCATATCTAATATGAATTTTCCATTTTTTGGCAAATTTGGGCAAGATCCTAGAAGTATGGAAAACAATATTCTTTTTGTAAAACTGCCTCAAATTGTTGAGATTCAACACCCACACCTAGTGCATTAAGCACCTGGTTGTATTAAGTCCCCAAAATAGGGTGGGGCCCACAGTGCTATTTTTGGGTGCATGCCTATTTTTATTATCCATTAATTTAGATGGACATTAAACTATAATCTATTCTTAATGTGGACTTGAATGAGTTAACTGAAAGTTGAAAAATTAGTTAGCTAGTGGATTTCAAGTTAGAGGTTAGTTGGTGGTACATGCAGAGTAATTCTAGTTGTAACAGAGTTTGAAGTGTAATGGTGCATTAGTTAATGCAAGTTTTAAATAGTTTAACTCAGTTAAGTGAGTTAGACTCAGTTGTCTAGTTGTAACTGAAGATACAAGTAGTGAGAGATCAAGTGAATTACATATTAATTAATTCACATGCAGGGATCTCACATGAAACTGAAGATTTACTATTATTAGTTGCATGCATGTCAGATCTAGTGGAGACCCAATTGAGTTCTAGGTGAAAGGGAAGTTGGCTATCAGTTGTGACATTATTGGCTTGCACACATGAAGCCAACCACCCATTATAGTGCCCATGATACTTTCACAGTCAAGGAAGGAAATAATTCATATCTTTTAGGGATCTTGACCATTAGGGATTGCGCAAGCAAGGTAGGCTGCCAGGAGGCTGAAAATTGAATAAGTATTGGTTAGTTTTCTGTGAGGAAAATGTGAGACAAATAACTGAATGTTGGAGGCTCTTGTGAGAAGAGAAAGAAATTTTATTTGTTTCATGATCCATGATTAATATAAAATAGAAGACACTGGGGTTTTTAGCTGTAAGCTTTCCCCGGGAAATTATTTGTGTTGTGTGTGATTTGATTCTTCTTCATTTTCATGTGATTGGCGATTGTGTTTTTAATTTTGCAAAATATTTGTAGAAGCGATTCCATATTTAACTTTAGCACATTGTTATATCGGGTAAATCCAAGATATACATGCTTGTTTTATAATTTATACATGGTATCAGAGCACAGGAAATTGCAGAAGTGAAGCAGGAGTTGAGTTTGTGACTAGATAGAATTCGAATTTGCAGAAAGACTTTCTTGGTGCTATAGTTGATTCAAGATCGAAATGGCTTTCAATGTATTGAGGTTAGAGTATGCACTTGAGGGTATCTTGAACTATATTCCTTGGAAGGACAGGATGGAGGTAGTACTCGAAGACAATGGCTTGAAGGAATTCATCAACAATGGCATTCCTAAACACGCCGTGATAGATGCTGCAAATCTTGATGCATGGAAAAATAAAGTGGAAAAGGTGAGGAGGATCTTGTTGGAGGGAGTACATGACCACATTTTCTCAAGACTGCATGGTAAATCCATGCCATATGCAATGTGGAAGGCTTTGACGAATCTATTCCAAAGCAGTAGCGACCATAGGAAATTGGCGCTCAAAGATAAAATCACGAAGATCAAGATGGAAAATGGCAACACCATTCCAAAATATATCAAAAAGTTTGTTTAATGTCAAGATGAATTGGGGAGTTTGGGAATAATATTTTTTGATGATGATTTAGTAATTTTGGCTCTCCTAAGACTTCCTAATAGTCGACACAGTTATGAAGACTATGTCAATGGATGGGAAAAATTGCCAGATTGGGAATGAATGTGGTCGGATTTGGTGCAGGAGGAGTTCAGATGGAACACCAGAGATGGATCTTCATCTAAGCATGAGGATGAAGAGGATTGTGCTTTGGCTGCCAAGGTGGAGAAGGGGAAGGGGAAGAAATTCCATTCTAAATCCGATTCCAAAGGCAAGAAGCAGGACATGTCCAAGGTGAAGTGTTTTCACTGTCACGAACACGAGCATTTTGCTACTAACTATCCACAAAATAATAAGAATAAGAAGGATGCTGGATGTGCACCTGGTGAGGCCCTTGCCTCATGATTTGAGCTTGAATTTTCATTGATCGCATGCATGGTTTCAAGTACATTGGGATCACTGTGGTATTTGAATAATGGTTCTTCCTTTCACATGACGGGAGATAAGAAAATTTTCAGTGACTTGGAGGAGAAAGATCTCCAGATGCATATTGAAATAGGTGATGAAGGACGGTATAGTGCTACTAGGATTGGTACCATTACCTTTCAGATGGAGTCAAGTAAACCATTTCAATTAAAAGATGTAATGCATGTACCAGGTTTGAAGAAAAATTTGGTCTCAGTCGCAATGTTGGAGGACATAGGCTATGACGTTGTTTTTAGTGATGGAAAAGCTTTCTTGCGACATAAAAAAATAGGTCAAGCTAAGAGGATAGGGATTCGAGTTAAAAATATCTACAAGCTGGATTTAGATGGCTGCACTGCAATGATGAGCAAGGCAGACAAAATTATGAGCCAGTATGAGGGCGAATTATGGCACAGGCGATTGGGCCATCTTCACCATGGAGCCTTGAAAGTCATGCAACAAATTTCTATTGGAATTACAATGGGAAAAATTTCTTAGTTATATGCTTGCAATGGTTGCAACATGGGGAAGTATGTAAAGTCCACCTTTCATGAGAAGGAGAACCGAGCTTCGGGGATCCTTGAGAGAGTTCACACAGACGTGTGTGGACCATTCTCGATTGCTTCAACAGAAAAACATAAGTACTATGTAATATTTGTTGATGAATTTTTTCATAAATGTTGAATATTGTTCATGAAGAAGAAAGATGAAACATTCTCCAAGTTCTGTGAGTTTAAGGCATTGGTGGAGAAAGAGTCGAGGAAGCAAGTGAATGCTCTTAGGAGCGAAAATGGTGGAGAATACATCTCTAACGAATTCAAGAAATTCTACAGCAAAGAAGGAATTCGAAGAGAAATCATAGCACCTCATAACCCACAACAAAATGGGGTCGCAAAGAGGAAGAATAGAATGATCGTGGGTGAAACACGAGCGATGTTGCATGATAAGGGCCTACCAATGCATTTGTGGGTGGAAGCATGCAACACTACAATTTATGTGCAAAACCATTGTCCTCATAGAGTATTTGGCATGAGTACACCTGAAGAGGCTTTCACTAGTAAGAAACATGATTTTTCACACTTTAAGATTTTGTCTCATTTGTTTATGTGCATGTGACCAAGGACGCCAGAAAGAAGTTGGAAACGACGGTTGAGATCGAGATTTTTGTGGGGTACACAGAAACACCACATAATTATCATGTGTATTTTCCAAATAGAAGAATGACTATTGTGCGATGGGATATAACATTTGATGAGGGGAAAGCCATGCAATTTTCCCTTGAGAGGGAGCTGGACTTGCATGCAGAGGAGGAACTGTTGGTTCCCAAGGATGAGACTGAAGATGTGGATCAGCCACATGCAGAGGATCATGGAGTGTGTTAGAGTCCTGTATTTTACAGTATCACAAGGCTACTGATTATTTCCTTATATTTGTTACTGAAAATAGTATTCCATGGTTATCATCTATTTCAGAGAAAGAAAGGGAGATCGTGACTGCCAAAAGATTGAAAGGAAACAATCTATGCTTTCAGTTCATTTGAAAGAAGAAAATGTGGATGATAAGGTGTGATGGGGATCAAACTTCATTCCTGCCCTCATTTCATTTCATTCACCCTCTTTGCCCCTCATTTTCTCCATATTCTAAAGTTTTAAAACATAAGAAAAACCCACCCTGCTATTTATACCTTTTAATTTTCATTTTCCCTAAGTCATTTCCATTTTATTTCATTTCCGCATGCCCAAGTCACTTTTCACATCGGCCAAATTGCAAATTTCTTTACAAACCATCTCATATAAAGCTTTCAAAATTGATATGCGATTAAAGTGGGATCTATTCACCCCGCACTTTGTAGCCTACAAGCTTCAAGCTATACCTATTAAAAGACTTTTCCAAAACTTATTTTCTGATGATGCAATTAAAGTGGGACCCATCATGCCTCACCGCGCCACCAAAATTGGATGCAAACCTTGTTTCTGCCTTATTCCTTCTATTCCTCTTATTCGCACTCCCCTACACCTAAGTGCCTGCAGGTCACAAATTATAACTCATTCCATTTTCCACCAAACGTTGAGGCTTGCGATAGCTGATGTGCAATATCGCATCGTGCATATTATAACCCTTCTCTCTATCGCACTTTGCAAATGTTAAAGTTTAAACATACAACAAACCTTTCGACTTGCACTTTTGTGATGCGGCAGGACCCGATCGCAATCACAAATCGCAAAACTTAAAAGATAAGTTGCAAAGATAAAATATTAAATACAACGAAGTGCGATGTGCGATACCAGGTGGGACCCAGTCACAAATCACAAAACTTAAAGGATAAGCACAATGGTAAATGATAAATGTAGCGAAGTGGGATGTGCGTGGATGTGATGCGGCTTCAAGATGAAGTTTATAAGATTTCAGGTCCGGGTAAATGGTTTTTTATGCTATTTTTGTGAAGAAAGAGGGCTAAACATGACATAAATACTTGGAAACCCATTCAACGGATTTTCTGCCATTTACCGGGGATAATTTGAAAAGGTCAAGTAAGGAATATATGCAAATATTGAACAACAGAGACTAAAGGGGTAGCATAACACACCAACACTGACACCAATCAATGAGAAGTGGCCAACATTGCACCAGATTAATTACTATATGCCATTTTTCTGCAAAACATAAGCCAGACGTTAGAGCCTCCATTAGTTACCTCTTTGAAAACATCACAGCTGCCTCCAAGCCACTTTGATGATTCAATAAGAGCCGCCTGAGTTTTGCATTCTTGAAGAGTTACCATAATAAATTCTACAGACGGTGTTCGTCAGAGATTTTCTTTATTCAGGCCTTGCATGACCACACTTGTCTAAATTCAATTTTTTTGTAATTAATGAAGTTTTCCAAAGTAGATTAGGGAGATCGACTTAGTTGTTAGTTAAATAATGCTAGAATTTTCATTATGAAGGGTTGGATATTTTAACACCTGTATGGTAAGAATTACTATTGGAGGACTGTAATTTTTGAGCTGGACATCAGTAATCAAAGACCGTTTACATGATTCTTGAGCTGTGTTAAAATGGTGATGTGTTAATTCTCTATTTAAATGTTTCCGTTTTTTTCTTTGCTGTGTATCTTCTCATCTAATCGTAAATCAGAAATTTTAGATTAAGATTCACTGTCAGAGTGCCTTAATTATGTTCATATTTAAAATCTGAACGTTTTCTATTGAATTTTGATTGAATAATTATTAACTGCTCTTTATTCATTACTGAACCTTACTGTTTATTTCACCTCATAATCCATATAGCTCTTAATATCCATTTAGCACAGTTATCTTGCCCTTTGATTGTTCTTGATTTTGATGTGCCATTCCAGCCTTTGACTGTTACACTGAAAATTTTCATCCTAACATTATGCTATGTGTATTAGCTCATTATTACTCATACTTCCTCCTTTGCAAGTCTAACACATCAGTTCCTCATGTCAAGCCTTGAAAATAAGAGAAAAGTTCCTAAAAATCTCCTTAACTCTGGTATCAAACTTTCTATGTATCTTGCCTGCGGTCCTGCACCTAATGTTCATTACTCCTGTGGACCTGAACACACTTTCTCTGTGTTATGGGTGCGGACCCCTGTAAAGATTAAAAAGGCGCAAGTAAACTAAAAAAGCTCACTTTTAGTAAATTCTAGAAGCCTCTAGAAAGAATCTTGCGGTGGTAGAACCGCTCTTTTGAGGTTCATCTATCCCTTACCTTATGGAGCTAACCCTTGATGTGAGGAGCTTATCCCTTTGAAGGAGGATTCTATCCTCTAAGAAGTTGAACCGAAACCTCTTTCCACTATAAAAAGAGGCATTGCAGCCTCAAGGGGAGTTCAAGCTTTAGATTATTTGAGGTTAAGTGCTGTTGGGATTCAGACTCATTTAACTGAGATTTTTGTGAGGAGAGATCAC
This sequence comes from Pinus albicaulis, assembly GCA_034641835.2. Taxonomy (NCBI): domain Eukaryota; kingdom Viridiplantae; phylum Streptophyta; class Pinopsida; order Pinales; family Pinaceae; genus Pinus; species Pinus albicaulis. The sequence continues at coordinate 1,475,324 of MU968403.1, read as the reverse complement.
ATACCTCTATCTGTCTCGGTTGGAGGAGTGTAGAGCTTATCAGAGTAGAGGAGATTCCTTCTTCGGACCCTGGGAAGGCCTATTCAACATCAAGGCTAAGGTTGTAAGGTTTTCCTTCTTTTAAAATTAATACAAATGAATTCATTTTTCTCAATAAGCTGTTAGTTAACTGTTTATTTCATGGATTCCTTGATCACCATGATAAGCATGATTTATGATGTTTACTATACAGGTGCTATTTAACGTTTTCTTGTTTGTGACTGCAGGTTTACGAAGATAACTCCTTCAAGTGCACGAGGGACAAAAACTACTTCGAACAAGCGCTGGACCTACCGTATGTATTTGACACCTCTAACGTGTTTTTTGTAAATCATATATGTTTAGAGAAAGATAGGTTTATTTGGCTGTTTGTTGCTAGATTACCTTTTGGTACTAGGGAGATTGGTCTTGTCCGCAAGATTGATTAATCCGCACAACAAATTGGCGACTCCACTGGGGATCGAACCCATAATCTCTTAAAGAAGTCAATCACGAGATCATGTTCGAACCTTTGAGACAATCAATTCTGTTTCATTGGGAAAGATAGAATATTTTGCGCGCATTACAAACGGTAAACCTCGGATTAACCATTGTCGAGGAGCCTGGGGTCACTTGTCGGTAAACCTCGGATTGACCATGTCAAGGAGCCTTCAAGGGGATTGAGCTTTGTTACTCTGCCCTTGCGTGTGGGATTGGATCGTAGACTGTTCCCCCAGTTGTATTTGTTACTGTTGGTAACCTTAATGTCCAAAAGCTTAAGATTATTTCATAAGGTGACGGTGAAGGAAAGATCTCACTGTACCTGGAGCAGATGTCGACTAGACTCACTTGGAATCTCTAGGGGGTTCTCTTCACACGAGATGGTTTTGTGAAGAAACTTGTGCCAGTTTGTTTCATTAAGCAGGTTTTCAGGGTAACTGTTCCAACTGCCCTTTCTGTATTAAATTTCTACTAAGTTGGATTTCATCACCAACTAGTGTTTTTAGTATGGGAAGTTTACTGTTTGTGTGTGGTTTGAACTCTTAGATTTTTAAGCGCGTGATTCAGATGTTTGTTTCTTTAGAGAATTTAGGTGTTTTTATTGAAATTTTCTTTGTTTGCATGTGGTTGGTTAATATTTAATCATGGTAGCATTACTGAGACAATCTTGGAGACTTTAGGGGAAGCCCCCTGAATATACACCAAGTCAGCTTGAAGGGCTGCGTGCTCTAGTATCATCTAGTAGCATTAGAATTAGATCAACAAAAGTTGGAACTTCATCTATAGTTGTTCATCCTGATCATCAAATACCCACGAAAAAACACATTCAAGAACCAATTTCAGTTTCGGAATTTACTGGTAGTATTTCTCCTTCCAGTGAACTAGCTGATGAACCTGAAATTTCTGAGCCTGAAACTAAACCTTCTGTTTTGGAAACATCCTCAGGATTTATTACACCAACTTCTAGTGATCCTGGTTCACCTAGGGTAAGAAAAATTTTCACTGAAGATCTTCCATCTGGCCTTATTTCTATTGAAGAACTTACTAGTCTAGACGAAGAGTTATCTCTTCCCGAATCCCCTCAGTCTTTAAATCTTAGGGAGTGTGAATCTATTTTCTACAGCCCTATTCGAACGGATGCTTGGTATCTATCTTTGAAATTTTTTTTAGAGAATATGGGCCTTGCTTTTTCTCCACCTCGAATTCCATTTCATCCTACACCCAGAGGCTACTATCCGTCATCCATTATGGTAGGAGAGTCATCCATGTTTTACTAGACACCGGAAGCATTTTTTCATGGTGGTCCTTCTGTTCCTTCAGGATATCAAGCTCTGTCTGGTAGTTTCTCTGGAGCAGCTCCTCGACCAATCAAACATGTGTTATCATCTGGTCTTAATGGAATTAAAACTGAAACGTCGAACGCAGAGCAAATATTTATGATGTCTGGTAATATTCTGAATCCTCAACCTCAAGGAAGTCAGTTACCGCCTGGAGGGAAATTTTAGGGAAATCAGTTATCGCCTGGGGGGCAACCTCAGGGTAGTCAATTACCGCCTAGGGGGCAACCTTCAGGCAGTCAATTACCACTTGGGGGGCAACCTCAAGGTAGCTTTTTCCCAGGACAAACTGTGGAATCATATTATTTTGGAGGAAAACCTCAAGGACAGTACATACCTCAAGGTTATCAACCTTCAGGACAGTACATACCCCAAGGTCAACCCCAAACTCGATATGTTCCTCAAGGTCCTTATCAACCCCAGCTTCAGTATGCGCCTTAGGGTTATCAACCTCAAGGTCAGTACCCAATTCAAGGTTTCCAACAACCTTTTGGTCAATCATTTGTACAAGGATCTGGAAATTTACCACTTATCAACCCTACATTCAACTAGGTTATGGTCCTTACGTTCAACCTTCTACGGGACAATACCCCGGAATGAATATGATGTGGGATCCATCCCAATATCAACAGCCTATGCAGCCTAATGTGCAATTGTATTCTCAACCTGGATAGCCTTTGGTTTCTGGTCCAACCCAGCAACCTGTTCAGCCTATTATTCAAACTCCTGCACCTAGTTCTGTTCAGCAATATGGGCCTAGTACACCTCAGACTCCACCTCAAACTGCTGCAACTGCTGCAATGTCTGTTCAACCTATAACACCTATTTCTGGAGTATCTATAGCTACGAGTTCTTCTATCCCTGCATCCGTGGAAATCCCTCAAGTCTCTATACCCCAGTTAGGGCCTTCAGTTTAGACTTCGGTTCAGATGCTTGCGAGACAAGCTGGTACAAGTACGGTGGTCACAAGTCAACCACAATTCATGTATCAACTGTACCAGGGATAGCCTCAATTCAGTCCCGTTTCACAAAACCCATCTTATCAGTATCAACCTTACCCTGGCTATACTTATCAACAGCCTCAACAACCCCAGTTTGGTCCAGTTAATCCTGGTTACCCGGGAGGTTACACAATTCCTAATGCAAATCTGATTCCCAGTTATCCTGGGTATCCTCCTCCCGGAACTACTCTGGCTACTCAAGGTTTTCGCGACCCTAACCGTCAGTTACCATTTATTGCAACTTTGAATTTACCTAATTTGACGCGCCTAACGAATGATCCAATTTTCTATTATCCGTATTGGCCGCCAATGCCGCATAAGTTGCCCAGTGATATACCAAAATTCAAAGGTAAGTTAGGAGAGGATCCATCAAATCACGTTATGACTTATCACCTTTGGTGTGCGTCTAATTCAATAATTGATGATTCAATTTGCTTACATCTTTTCCAGAGAACTCTTATTGGTCTTGTCGCCAAATGGTACATTGAGTTACCACAAGGCTCTTTTAATAATTTCAGTCAGTTAGCAAATGCCTTCTTGACTCATTTTCAGTTGCCTGTCAGATCCAACAATGGAACGGAACTATTAACTTCACTAAAGCAATCCACGTCCACATATATTTCTGATCATATTCATGAATGGCGACGTAGAAGGCGTTTGGTGAAAGTTTACATTCCAGATCAAATTTTGGCGGAATGGTTTGTTAAATCATTGTTACCCAAAATCACTGAAGACGTAGCTAAGGCCAGAGTTGTTACTTAGGAGCAAGTGATTGCTCAAGCTTAGTACCTTGACCTCGTTTATACACAGTCAGGTACTTTACATGAAAAAATCCTCGATCTTCCAAAACAAGGTCAAATATCTGCAGCTCCTTCAGGGTCTCATGCCGTTGATGCTATGATTGGTATAGTCAATACTAAAAGTACGAAGAAATCTTCAAAGAATTCTTCTCCTATTATAACTTTACTCGATTCCTCGAAAGGAGAATCTTCCCCCGAAATTTCTGCCGACATTCATGTCGTAGAGACTTCTACGGCCAAATCTAAATCCAGCGGTAAAAAGAAAGGTAAGAATAAAAACAAAAAGAATTCAAAAGAGAAAACCGATAAAAAATATTCTAATGACGAAAAACGCAAACCTCGATATCCTTGTTACATTTGTGACGAGGATCATTTTACTAAGGAATGCCCACATCGAGCAGAGGATGTGAAATTCGTTAAAGGTTCACAACAACCTGCTTTCTTGAAGGATCCTTTTCCAACTCAAGATAGTAATATGGTTGGTTCTACCTCGAATGCCTCAGAAGAACCTATTTTGATGATGCCACATGTCAAGATTGTGACGCGATCGCAAGATTATGGTAGTAAGAATCCTGTTTATGGTAAATAAGTAGAATCTTCTAATGCAAACACATCAACTACATCTCCTCCTGTTTCTGGTCCGCTACAGATCAAGAAACCAAATCCAGACTTAATAATCAAACTACCTGCTAAAGTGTTCTTCGTAAATTAGCTTTCAATCCACATGCGAGAGCTACTCAGAATTACAACATCGTTGAAGACTTGGCTATTTCCCCTTCAGCAATGTCGGCTTTGGAGGTGCTACAATCATGCCCAGCACAACATAAATTAATTTTTTTTGCCATAGGAGATGTCGATATTCAGGACTCGAACCTTATAATATTCGATTTAGAGAATAGTACACCTCGTCTACCTCACCAAATGGCTTTCTAAATTCCAGTGTTAGTAAAAAACAGACCAATCTTTCGGACTGTGATTGATGAGGGAGCTTCAATGTGTATTATGTCGATCCAGTGTTGGAAATCGCTTGGTTCTCCTACACTCAATCAGTCTCTGACAATTCTAAAGGCTTTTGATGGCCGACGTTTCCACCCTTTTGGTATTTTGCAGGATTTACCCATAGGGGTCGAAGGTAAAACTGTAAATCTAGATGTGGAAGTGGTTGATGCCCCTCTAGATTACAACCTTCTCCTGGGTCATAGTTGGTCTTATGCTATGACTGTTGTTGTTTCTTCGGTCTTTCGGCTAATAAAATTTCCATATCAAGGAAGGATCGTTACAATAGATCAGTTAACTTATTTTTATTCCTATCCAGCCTCTACAGAAACAATCCAGCACGTTGGTAAAGTGGCAATCCCTTACAAGGATGTTGGAGTAGGTTTGATTAAAGATTCTGGTTTACTAGGAACTTTTTCCTTTCCTCCTCCTAACGTATCGCCTTCCAGCACAACTATTCATATGATTTCGTCAGATATTATTATATTTGACGATCCTTGGATCATACCTTCCGACTCCGAGTTAGATTCATTTGATGGCATGATGCCTTTGAGTCCATTTGAGATTACATATCAGGCTGTACAGTCACTTTCCGACCCCTCTTCAACCGAAACTGATCTAATGAATGGGATCCATGAGGAATCACTTTCTATATCTAGTTCAGCCACAACGACATTTCCTGATCTTGTTCATACTGATGAGCAGATTCGTGAACTTTTGTCTGTTGACGATTTACCATGGGAAGATCTACATCATCAATCTTCGTTTTTACCTGAGCTAGATCATTTTTAAGATGGTTTCGCTTCAATATTTACTGCTGAATATGTCAAAGAACCGCATAATCCATTGCAAAATATTGATTCTGAGTTAAATTTGGAAAATATCTCTCGAACGATTCCAATTGACATTTCGGTAAAGCCAGGAATAATTGAAAACATTCATATAGGTGCTTGCTATACAAAAGATGAAATTCGAACTTATAAAGCCCTATTTCAAGAATTCCGTGATGTGTTTGCCTGGTCCTATGAATAAATTCCAGGAATTGATCCGTCAATTATCGTACATGAAATCAAGACTTACCCGGATGCCAAACCTGTCCGTCAACGTTTACGTCAAATACATCCTAGAAAAGCTGTTGCTATCAAAGTTGAAGTTGAGAAATTACTTCGTGCAGGTTTCATTTATCCAATTCCTTTAACTGATTGGGTATCGAATCTTGTTCCTGTTACTAAAAACCAAGGAATGATACGAGTATGTATCGACTATAGGGATATTAATCAAGCTTGTCCTAAAGACAATTATCCAACCCCCTATATCGATCAAATAATTGATGATTGTGCCAGCAGTGAAATGTTTTCCTTTATGGATGGTTTTTCCGCTTACAATCAAATAAACATACTCCCTGCTGATCAACCAAAAACAACCTTCATTTGTCCGTGGGGGACATTTTCTTATTGCAAACTACCCTTTGGATTGAAGAACACTGGAGAAACTTATCAAAGGGCTATGTCTTATGCATTTCATGACATTAAGCACATTGTGCAGCCTTATCTCGATGATTTACCTTCTCATTCATCGCGTAGGGCCAACCATCTCACTCATTTATGAGCTATCTTTATGAGATGTAGGCATTATCGAATTAGATTGAATCCACACAAATGTTTTTTCTGTGTAGAATCGGGTCGCTTATTGGGATTTGTTGTTTCGAAAGTAGGCATTCTTGTTGATCCGTCGAAGGTCGAAGCTATTGTCAATCTACCTCCTCCTTTGACTCTGTGCCAGCTCCAAAGTTTGTAGGGGAAAGAAAAATTTTTACGTCAGTTTATTCCTAGCTATGCTGAGCTAACAAAGGGTTTTACCCGGTTGTTGAAACAAAAAATTCCATTCTTTTGGGATGAGATCGCTGATCAATCTTTTGATGCACTTAAACACGTGTTGACCCATGCACCGTTATTACATCCTCCCAACTACAACCAGGACTACGTTTTGTACCTCGCCGCCTCTCATTCCACAATTGGGATGGTTTTAGTTCAGGAAGACGAATTAAACAATGAACATGTGATTTAATATCTTAGTCGCAATCTGCATCCAACTGAGATCAAATACACACATGTGGAGAAATTGGCCTTGGCAGCTGTCCAAGTTGTCCAAATATTTAGACACTACATCTTATTATGCAAAAACACAGTAATTTTTGACTGTAACCCTATGATGTACATTTTAACCAAACAATTGCTAGGGGTCAAGTATTCCAAATGGATAGTTATCCTACAGGAATTTGACTCGGAGTTTGAAAAATCCAAGGCAAAGAAATCTTTGGTTTTTGCCGAACTGATGTGTGATTTTCACTCTACTGATAACGAAACTGTGGTGGAGGAGCCCATTATGGACAAATCCTTGTTTCTTATCAGTACTCTTGATCTATGGTATGGGGATATTATCATTTATCTCCAAACTCAATATTTTTGGCTTGAAATCTCACGATCTCAGTGACGGAAAATACGTTTCCAATCCCAACAATACAATATTATTGGTGATACACTCTATTGTCGTGGAGCAGATTTTGTTTTCTGACGCTGTCTTACTCATGAAGAAGTTGAGAAGGTTTTAAATGACTTCCATTCTAGAGCATGTGGCGTTCATATGTCTGGGTATGCCACGGCCCAAAAAGATATTGCGCGCTAGTTATTTCTGGCCGTCGTTATTCAAAGATTTTATTTATGCAGTTCGGAAATGCCACAATTGTCAACTCTTTGATCGTAAAATGCGTGCGCCACCCACTCCTCTGCACCCTATAATTGCTGTCGGTCCTTTCGCAAAATGGCTTATTGACTTTATTACATGTAACCCTCACTCGGCCGGGGGGCATGTGTATATTATCTTAGCAGTAAATTCTTTTACTAAGTGGGTCGAGGCGATGCCTACATTTTCGGTAGACGGAAATACTGCTGCAACTTTCGTATTCAATCACATAATTGCTAGATTCGGTGTTCCTCAAGCCATTATTACAGATGATGGAAGTCATTTTCAAAATATCATGATGACTGAACTAACAGATCAACTTGACCTGCGCCACGATATTTATACTCCATATTACCCACAGGCTAATGGTCTGGTTGAAGCTATCAATAAATTTTTAGTCACTATGATCGGACGAATTATTGGTATTCATAAGTCGAATTGGCATTCCATGTTATTTTCAGCACTTTGGGCATATCGGACCTCGGTAAAAACATCAACTGGTTTCACTCCCTTTCAACTTGTTTGCGGTTTGGAAGCTGTGTTGTCAATTGAATGCGAAATTTCGTCTTTGAAGTTAGCCATAGAATTACTCCCAGCTACGTCTGAAGAGGGGAAACGTTTTTTGTACTTGGCTCAGCTAGATGAGAATCGACAAAATGCTGCAATGATAAACAAGGCTCATGTCAAACGAATAAAAGCTCAGTATGATAGAAGTGTTACCCCTCTTAATTTTTCAGAAGGAGACCTAGTATTAGTTTATGATCAAGCCAACGATAAGCTAGGAGCTGGAAAATTCGTGCCTATGTGGCATGGTCCTTTCATTGTTAAGCGAAAGCTGGCAAAAGGGGCCTATGAGCTGATATATTTTGATGGTGTCTCTTTAGATAAACCCAGAAATGGGATTTATCTGAAGAGATATTATGCTTAAACATGGTGTGGAGATTTTTTATTAGATTAGATTTATTTACTGCTGGTGTGTCTTAGATTAGAAAAGTGTGCCTAGTTTAGAGTGTGTTTTTATCACTATTCCTGCTTATCTGAGTTTTACTCTTGATATTGCAGATGTCGACGTCTCTTCAAACCTACATTGGTTTTACTGATGGTGCTTGTCATAGTACATGGAACATTTCTTCCGCAGCTTGGGTTATCTATTCACCCTCTGATGAGTTAGTATCCATGCATGGGGTAAGCCTTGGTTAAACAACGAATAACATTTCAGAGTATAGTGAAGTGATTGAGTTATTATCTAAATCCATATAATTTGGAATTCAGAGTTTGATTGTTAGGTTGGATTCTGAACTTGTTGTATTACAACTTAATATAATTTATGCCATTAGAAATCCAGTGTTATTACGGTTATTTTTAAGAGTTCGTCTCTTGGAACGTGAATTTGATTACATTGAATATTAGCATATTCCAAGACATTTAAATACATTAGCAGATGCAGTTGCTTCTAGTATGATAAATCGACATTTGCAATAATCAAAACAGTAAATTAAACAACATTCATAACATGTACACAGATAGCTGGTAAATAGTGATATATCATAATATAGAAGTGTTTCAAAAAATATACATCGTCTTTGATCATAGGTTGGAAACACCTTATGATCGGAAAAATGGTAATACAAAAGGTAAAAAATATGAGTCTATGACATGATCATCCTATCGCTGATGGTGATCACGATAAGATACCACTGCTCAGGCCACCCTACATAGGAACCTCCTAAGAGGTCCTAGGACACCAATCACGTATCTCTGTAATCTGAGTGGGATATCATCTATGGCAGTCTCTGGAATGTCTAGAGTCAGGCGCTCTAGGTGATGCTCTAAATCAGATAAAATATCTGCCGATTGGCCCTCTAGGGCTGGTGCTGCGGCAGCTGGATGCCTCCTCTCATAAGGTTGGAGATGGGCTGGTCGCCGTGGGCCTACATCTGCATTTAAAACTTTTGGTTATTAGTTTCAAGACGATTAAAATTAAAAAAAAAATAGAAGTTAGAAACTGTTGAAAATGATTTTACCTAATTCATCCCACTGTTCCCCTGTTGGGAGAGCCATCTCTTGGTCGCCACGAAAATCTATCCCGGTGTATGGAAAATCCTCTATAATAAAAATTTGGCATTCCAGCCAACGGAAATATGAAGAATGAAATCGAACAACCTCAACACCCTCAGCAGCATGATGGGCCATCAATGCAACCCAACGAACCATCCTAGGTTCTCGAGGTCATCCAGCATCAACAGGAATGTTCTGCGGAGCTAACATGGGGATCCTCTCTAGAGAAAATGTGACTACAATGGATCCATATCCAAAATTATTTAGTTTTCTATTCTTTGCTCTGGTTAGTTGGCCTTTTACGTTGGCCAACATAGCTTCGCACCAGTTGAAAATGGTGCCTCAAAAATAGTCTACAACAATGCGCATTTGGGAATCGGTAGCCACATGCAACGCTGCACTCCCACACAGTCTGGTGATAGTAAATGCAATAACTTTAAGCTCAGGATGGATGATAGTTTTTATGTCAATCCATTTGTCCCTGGGGTCTGCCTGCTAATTACATAACTCTTGTCGAAGACTAGCGACAGTCTGGCCACCTGGCCTAGTCCCAAACAGAGAAATTTGTTCGCCCCTCTTGGACAAGCAGTCAAAAAATAGATATCCTCCAGCTCAATTTCGAGCCGGTGGCTACCAATAAAGAAACACTAGTCCTGTACGTTCCACCTATTCACCAACCGTGTTAGGAGGTCTACCTGTGCCCTCATGCCCTAAATGGTCCAGAATTTATACAAACCGCATGCTCTTAATGCCTGCATTGTAGGCAAATGGAGCATTGCGGCATCATCTACATCTTCATGCTCACGTTCTCTCCAAATTAGCATCTTGTATATCCTACAATGAGTAAAAAGATATATTAGAACAATTTAATTTGAAAAATTTTGGGCGGCAATTGAGAAATTTTAATTTTAAATCTAATTGCGCAGGGTCCACACTTTGTACTCATACACAATGCGTAGGAACGCACGAGCTCCGTGAGACAAGTGCGGACCCACGAATTTTTTCTGTGTAGGAAAAAGTCGGGGTCCGCAGGGCTCGTGTGTTGTGCCTGCGAACCCCCGCAGGCGATTTTTTAAACATATTTTTCTCTTAAAAATGAAATTTAAATCATAAAATTGAAATGTAAATGGATGAAATGCAAGATTAGGAGGTCGTGGATTACCTGGAGAAGAAGGTTCTTGATTTCGTCGGACGGATTTTCCAGAATCTTCACAGGAAATTTTTTACCCAAAAGCTTTTACTTTTCACTCTGAACTCAAATGGTAAAAATGAAGTTAGAAAAGCCTTTTTTATAAGTTTTTTCGAATAAATGAATTGATAATTTGTTTGTTTTTCACTTTTAAAAGGTTATTTTTGAAAGCATTTTTATTTATCTTAAACAGATATGTGTAATGTTTCAAGTTTTTGTGAAGAAATTGGATTTTTCAGGAGAATTGATTGTTTTTCAACAAATAGCATACTTTTATCACTTTTTCGGACTCTTTCAAAAATTTAAGAAAAAGCGAAAACTTGGAGTCCTCTTTTAAGCCCTTTTCAGACTCTCTAAACATGAAAATATTGTTGAGCACTTGATTATTCGAACTTGTTAAAGTAAATGAATGATTTTCCTTTCAGTATAAGTTTACCCCTTTTACGGACTTAAGTGGACTATTTATGAAAAAGGTATACGTTGACTAATTATGGTCAATAGAGTTCTCTCCCGCATTATTTTATCCTTTTTCGGGCTCGAGAGACTAAAATTACGAAAAAGTACACCTATGGAGTTTTCTTAAGTTTTTCTTCTAACTCCCTAAAATTGAAAAACACTGAGTTTCTCCTATACTGGACACGTTAAAATTTAACAGTAAAGGACCTATTCAATTTTAAACAGGAACGAACCACTCCTTCTTAGGGTTCGAATCTTAAACTAAGTTGGACTCATCCGAAGGATGAGCTTATAGACAAGAAAATGTTATCCTCCTCAAGCTTTTAAAAAATAAAGAGATACGTGCTAGAAATGGTGGGGGAAAAGAGAGAAAAATGGACTTGTTTGTTGCATTTTTATTTTTCGAAAATCTAGTTAACCACTCTTGAACACGACACTTTTTTTTCACCTGGGTTGGGAAATCCTTTGCCTAACAGTGAATCAAACCACATTGAAAGTCTTCATCCAGTTTCTGGGTGTTAGCTTTGGGTCAATTGTCACCAAGCCATTTGTAGTGTCGTTATGTGTTCAAGAGGACAATTAAAATAAACCATTCATCTGCAAAATATCTGTCATCTGTTTTGACCATCCCTGAGTCAGTCCTTGCCAATATATTTCTTCAAAACTTGATCTATGATTTCGTGTTGTGGGCTTGCCTACGACATATCACTTTCTATTGACGACAACTCATTATCTAGGAAGATGATCTAGAAATCGTCAGTACCTTGAAATCTGCATGCCTCAATGGCAGGTTTCTTGCTTTCGACGATAGGTTGCATCATTGACCTTCGATCGAACGATTCTGTGACATGTTCAACTTCAGCTCATTCATTCACATTTCATGAATTGTACTGGGTACTTTGAGATCCATTGACATTACTGGTGGTTACTCTCACACTTGTTACCAGTTTACATCATTGACTGGTAATCAAGTGGTTTCTACCATGATCGACTTCGACACATTCATTCACATGGATAGAATCGTACTAGTTCGAGATGCGGAAATCAAGACCCTGGATCTAGTTTCTATCATCCAGGCTGCGAGGAATTTTTTTATCATTTATACAATGGACTATTCATAAACAGATGGCTGCGTCCATACTATGTCTACATATTTTTATACTTTGATGTATTCAAAATCATTCCTGTATCAGAATAGTTTGAATCAGTTTCTAGTTAGTTTTGATCTGAGTATGGGAATGCCTACCTCAGCGATGATATGTACATATATATATTTTTCATTGAATGTTTTTACAGGATCCGACTGGGGTGTCCACAGGATGATCCTTGAAATGATAAAGTACTGCACTCTTCATATATGACAGACTTCAGCTTCATCTATTCCAGACTTTGCACTTTAGGGGGCAATCTGTTACACTGAAAATTGTCATCCTGACATTCTGCTATGTGTATGAGCTCATCATTACTCATACTTCCTCCTTTGTAAGTCTAACACATCAGTTCCTCATGTCAAGCCTTGAAAATAAGAGAAAATTTCCTAAAAATCTCCTTAACTCTGCTATTGCACTTTCTCTGTATCTTACCTGCGGTCCCGCACCTAATTTTCATTACTCCTGCACACCTGAACGCACTTTCTCTGTGTTATGGGTGCAGACCCCTGTAAAGATTAAAAAGGCACAAGTAAACTCAAAAAAGCTCACTTTCAGTAAATTCTAGAAGCCTCTAGAAAGAATCTTGCGGTGGCAGAACCGCTCTTTTGAGGTTCATGTATCCCTTACCTTATGGAGCTAACCCCTTGATGTGAGGAGCTTATCCCTTTGAAGGAGGATTATATCCCTTCATAGTTGGAACTGAAACCTCCTCTTTTCCACTATAAAAAGAGGCATTGGGTAGCCTCAAGGGGAGTTCAAGCTTTAGATTATTTGAGGTTAAGTGTTGTTCGGATTCAGACTCATTTAACTGAGATTTTTGTGAGGAGAGATCACATACCTCTATCTGTCTTGGTTGGAGGAGTGCAGAGCTGATCAAAGTAGAGGATATTTCTACTTCAGACCTTGGGAAGGCCTGTTGAACATCAAGGCTAAGGTTGTAAGGTTTTCCTTTTTTTAAAATTAATACAAATGAATTCATTTTTCTCAATAAGCTATTAGTTAACTGTTTATTTCATGGATTCCTTGATCACCATGATAGGCATGATTTATGATGTTTACTATATAGGTGCTATTTAATGTTTTCTTGTTTGTGACTACAGGTTTATGAAGATAACTCCTTCAAGTGCACAAGGGAAAACAACTACTTCGAACAAGCGCTGGACCTATGGTAAGTCTTTGACACCTCTATAGTGTTTTTTTAAATCATATATGTTTAGAGAAAGATAGGTTTATTTGGCTGTTTGTTGCTAGATTACCTTTTGGTACTAGGGAGATCGGTCTTGTCTGCAAGATTGATTAATCCGCACAACATTGACTCCACTGCCCAATGGAATAGCCTCTACAACCCTATTTTCCCAACCACACAATCAATCAAACAAACAAACCCCATCACTGTAACTATCATAATATATGCAATTATAATCCTCAAGCTAAATCATAAATCATAAAGAATAGAGAGAGCCCTCTCTAAGTCTAGGAAGGCTAGGTCCTAGACTGCAAAGTGGTTTGATGTTGTCCTCTGTCATTTGTTCTTGCCAATCTTACAAATTACGGGGTGATAACATAATGGTGACTCCACTGGGGAGATGAAATTTGTCTTCCTCAATAACACTTATCAATTTAAGTTTTGAATTTTATGGTGAATAGAAGTAAAATAGTAGAAGGTCATTCCATTCACCTGGCGACTCCATCGAAAACAAAATCCAAAAATAGAGATTCACTGGCGACTCTACTATTTTCGGTTGAAATAAAGGCTCTACTGGTAGAAGAATCCAGATTTGTTGCAGACATGCAATGACTCCATTCTTTGATTGACTGAAAATATGGATCCAAGAAGACAACGCAGGTATGCTCCAATGAACAAAGATTACATTCCTGGATTCCCCCACAAAATTCCTCAGGTAAATTGGCAAAGAAATCTGCCTATTTTTCAAGATGAGAAGGTTGATGATGCTTCGTTACATCTCATTAAATTTCATATACAATCATGGAAGTTGAAGGTCGAATGGCATGAGTATTTCGTCATGAATATGTTCATGGCAACATTAGAAGGGAAAGAGAGGGAATGGTATGAAGGTCCGAACCCTAGTAGTTTGTTTTCTTTAAAAGATTTCCACAAGGTGTTTTATGAGTAGTACAAAGAAAATTCTCCATCTTTATCATTAGCTGAAAATTGTTGTGATCAATCTGAGGATCTCACACAATACCTTGTAAATATTGATGAATATCTAGGAAATTGGCATACTGAGGATCTCTTAGAAGCAATTTATGAATTTCAGTCTCAATTTAACTATCGTGATAACCAAGAGAAGTTAGTTGAAAATGAAAGAAATCAAGAAATGAAAGTAGATCCATAGGATCTCTCTGTGGAGACAAATGATCATTCATTAGCTCTTTTGTGTGAGGTTAAAGAAGACATTCAGCCTGAGGATCAGTATTCACAAGAGAAAGAAAACAATTGTTGTTTAATCCAAAGAAAACAAAGGCTTCCTCCTCCTTTGACTGAAGAAGAAATTAATCAGACTCTAAGCATGAAGCCAACCTATCAAGTTTTATGTAATGAGGAGATTATTTCCATTTGTTCTACTAATGATTTATGTACTGAAGTGTTGTCTCATGAAGAAACAAATGTAAAACATATTGATAATGATGTGGTTTTACGTTCTCAAGAAGGCTTATCGCCAGAAAGTGCTTATGTTAATCAAAATGATGGCCTTTGGACATAATTTAGTAATCTCAATCAAGAAATAACAGGTTTTCTCGTGGAAAACATATTGGTATACAATTAGGATGCCATATCAGATGAACATGAAGAATGTGTAGACATTCTCTTTCAGAAGGATCCTGACCAGGGCAAATTGGAACAAAGAGCAGTCCTAGATGAAGCTTGTTATTTGAATCCCCAAGACTAGGTATTGTTCCAAGATCCTTTTGCTGGCCTTTTAGAATCATCTAAGGAAGGATTATGCTATGCCATGAATGTTTTGCTACATAGTTTAAAGAAAAGTCTGAGCATTGTTGTTCAACGACAATTAATATGGAAGTGGCCCTTTTGTTTTCTCAGCCTACTCAAAAGAGTGTACAAGAATCAATCATGTAGTCATTTAATTGATAGGTTACATTGGAAAAAGGAGTTCACTTAGTGTATATATAATCTCCAAGTTAGAGTAGGGTAGGTAGGTGTGAAAATAAGCTCAGTACTCTGAGAATTTTTTCAGCTTTAGTTCTAGAATGATGTTTTGTTTTTAGTTCAAGTGTGTTCCAGACTTTAGTTTTGCATAGAGTGTTGATTTTGAATTGAGCCTGTGTAGCCACAAAGGTTTTAGTAGAAGATTAAGTTGCAGATTTGGGATCAGCCTAATGGATCAGGCCACTAGTCTATGGTGTTCTTGACACCTCCTGAAGGATCTGCCATCCCCAGCTGGAGCCACTGTTAGAGTCCTGTAATTTACAGTATCACAAGGTGACTGATTATTGCTTATATTTTTTACTGAAAATAATATTCCATGGCTATCATTTATTTTCAGAGAAAGAAAGGGAGGTTCTGACTGCCAAGAGCTTCAAAAGAAACAATATACCTTTTCAGTTTAGTTGAAAGAATAAAATGTGGCTGATAAGGTGTGATTGGGATCAAACTTCATTCTTGCCCTCATTTCATTTCATTCACCCTCTTTTCTCCTCATTTTCTCCATATTCTAAAGTTTTAAACCATAAGAAAAACACACCCCACCATTTATACCTTTTCATTTAAATTTTCCTTTTTATTTCATTACCACATGACCAAGTCACTTTTTGCATTGGCCAAATCGCAAATTTCTTTAAAAACCATATCATATAAACCTTTCGAAAGCGATATGCGATTAAAGTGGGACCTGTTGACCCCGCACTTCAAATCCTGCAAGCTTCAGGCTATACCTCTTAAAAGACTTTTCCAAAACTTATTTTCCGCCGATGCGATGAAAGTGGGACCCATCATACCTCACCGCGCCACCAAAATTGGATGCGAAACTCGTTTCTGTCTTATTCCTTGTATTCCGACGATTTGCACTCCTCTACACCTATGTGCCCACAGTGTAATGTTCCAAATTTTATGGAACATTAATTTTTGTTAAGGAGATGAATAAAATGGGTAGGGGACCCATTATTTGCATCATTAGAGAATAAAAGTCCTCTAAGTATGAAAGAGGATCATATTGGAGCTGGATTTCACACCTCCATGTGTGAAAGGAGGTTTTTGCATACATGCTTGGCCAAGGTTGACCAAGTCAAACTGCGTTGGCATGAGTTGGAAATCACTATGTGGGAAAACGTAGGAGGGAAGATTCTAGATGGAGGAAACCCTAATTCGAAGTAGGGCCCATGGAGGGAAGGCTCATTGTTTAAAAGAGGAGCAAGGAAGCCATTGAGACTATCTTTTGATCATTTTTACATCCAAGTCTTGGAGACTTGTTGCTGCCTCTTGCTGTTCAGCAGAGCTGCAGTGCCTTCGGGCATGAGGGAGTCCTCTTGAGGATTTTCTCTCCTTCTTGAGTAGCTCATGAAGGATTGCATTCATCCTCCATATTCAGGCATTTAGGCCATAGATTCAGCCATCTACATAGCGCAGTTTCTGCAACAGATATTATGCAGTGTTGCTGGGGAGGTTTCCACACACCATCCGGAGCTACTTTTTTAGTGGAGAGAGGTTATATTCATTGGTATATCAAAAAAGGGGGTTTATGAGCAGATCCCATCATATTTGGCATCAGGCCAACCATATTCCATCACTAGCAGCACAGTCCCTCTCTTAGACAACGTTCTTCTTGGTGGTTATTTGCTGTGAGGGATTGACAGTCAGTTGTTGGAGAAGTCTTGGGTGAAAGGATCAGCCTTTCACCACAGATTTCTATTGGAGGAGGATTATTCATTTTTTGCAGCCATTTTAGCCTTCTCCATCCATTTCCAGTTCTTGAGTTGCTGCTGCCCAACAACTCCGACAATTCTGCAAAATGCCATTTTTGGTATAGATTTCAGCCAATCCTTTTAGAGGATTGATGTATTGTATTTTCAGGGGTTGAGATCATGCTCCCCCACTTTATTTGAGCCTCATATTGTTACATCCTTGTATTATTATATTTTATGCAGAAATACCTCTATAAACTACGCAGTCATGGCCTAGGGCTTTATTTATGCAGCTATGTATTTCATGTTTACATGTACAAGTTTCTTGAGGTTTCTAGTGCTTTTCTTGAGTGATCATTCTTCCTCAAGATTTGTATACTTATTGCTGCTGTGTCATAATATATGATGACCATTGGATTCTCTGAAATTTTATGTGTTCATGAGTCACTGCTATTTCCATTTGATGTATTTGTTATTGTTGTAGTTGCAATATTGGGAGATTCCCAATCTTGTTGTATTTCCCTATTGGGGATATTGTCCTTTGACAGTCACTCTATAGACAGAGTCTGCTAGTGGGCCAGGTAGCCTCTGGAGCTCATCCTTTGCTCAAAAGTGACAAATCCAGTAAATGCCCCTGCAGTCTATCTCTGGAATAGATTTTCTTTGTTGATTGACAATGTTTCTAAAAAAGGAACATTACACACATATTGCAAATTATAACTCATTCAATTTTCCTCCAAATGTTAAGTCTTGTGATAGCCTATGTGAGATATCGCATCACGCATATTATAACCCTTTTCTCTATCGCGCTTCACAAATTTTAAAGTTTAAACATACAAAAAACCTTCCGACTTGCAATTTTGCGATGCGGTGAGACCTGATCGTAATCGCAAATCACAAAACTTAAAAGATAAGTTGCAAAGGTAAAATATTAAATACAATGAAGTGAAATGTGCGATACCAGGTGGGACCCAATCGAAAATCGTGAAACTTAAAGGATAGGCACAATGGTAAATTATAAAGGCAGAGAAGTGCGATGTGCATGGATGTGATTAGGCTCCAAGATGAAGTTTATAAGATTTCAGGTCTGGGTAAATGGGTTTTTACGCTATTTTTATGAAGAAAGAGGGCTAAAAATGACAACAATACTTGGCAACCTGTTCAAAGGATTTTATACCATTTACCCGGGAGAATTTCAAAAGTTCAAGTTGGGCATTTATGCAGAGATTGAACAACAGAGAATAAAGGGACAAAGAACTCACCAACACCGACACCAATCAATGAGAAGTGGCCAGAACTGCACCAGATTAATTACTAAATGCCATTTTTATACAAAACAGAAGCTTTATGTCATAGCCTCCATTGGTTACCTCTTCGAAACCATCACAACCACCTTCAAGCCACTTTGTTTATTCGCGAAGAGAAACTGAGTTTTGCATTCTTGAAGAGTTACCATAATAAATTCTATAGGAGGTGTTCATTAGAGATCTTCTTTATTCGGGCCTTGCATGGCCAAAGCTATCTAAATTCAGTTTGTTTGTAATTAATGAAGTTTTCCAAATTAGACTAGGGCGACCGACTTAGTTGCTAGTTAAATACTAATAGAATTTTCATTATGAAGGGTTGGATATTTCAGCACTTGTATGGTAAGAACTACTATTGGAGCACTGTAATTTTGGAGCTAGACATCAATAATCAAAGACTGTTTACAGGATTCTTGAGCTGTGTTAAAATGGTTATGTGTTACTTCTCTTTTAAAATTTTTCTGTTGTTTTCTCTGCTGTGTATCTGCTCATCTAATTGTAAATAAGAAAATTTAGATTAAGATTCGTTGTCGAAGCGCCTTAATTCTGTCTGTATTTACAATATGAATGTTTTATGTTGAAGTTTGATTAAATAATTCTTAACTTCTCTTTAGTCATTAATAAACCTTACTATTTATTTCACCTTATAGTCCATACAAATATTAAGATCCATTTAGCACAATTAGTTTTCCCTGTGATTTCTCTTGATTTTGATGTGCCATTCAAGACTTTGAATCCATTTCCTAATGGAATAGCCTCTGCAGCCCTATCTGTCCAACCAAAAAATAAATAAAACAAACAACCCCCATCATTGTAACTAGCCTAATATTTGCAATTATAATCGTCAAGTTAAATCATAAATCATAAAGAACAGAGAGATCCCTCTTCGAGTCTAGGAAGGCTAGATCCTAGATTCCAAAGTGGTTTGATGTTGTCCTCTTTCATTTTTTCTTTCCAATCTTACAAATTATGGGGCAATAATAGAGTGGAGGAAGGCACTCATGTAGAGCTATCCATCAGAAATGGCAGAAGGTGCACCATGGAAGCTGATAGGCTGAGACTTGATGTTGCAAAAAATTTAGGAGCCCCTACTTCACAACGTAGACAAAGACAGTCTCCTGACCAATTTACTGGATACATGGATCTCATGAGAATATGTATTGTGACTGAACCATCTTTCTTTCAGGAAGAAGTGCAATAGGCAACTTGGGTTGATCCAATGTTGGAGGAGTATGATTCCATTGTCAAGAACAGTGCATGGGAGATAGTCCCAAGACCGGTTGAAAAATCAGTGGTTGGATCTAGATGGATCTACAAAGTAAAGCAAGTTGCTGATGGGAGTGTGGAGAAATGTAAGGCTAGATTTCTGGCCCAGGGATTATCACAGATCGAGGGGATAGATTATGATGATACCTTTGCACCTGTTGCAAGGTAATATTCCATAAGATCCATCCTTTCACTCTCAGTGAAAATGGGCTGGTGCATTCATCAGATGGATGCGAAAATTGCGTTTCTCAATGGGATCATTGAGGAAGAGGTGTACATAGAGAAACCTGAAGGTTTTGAAATATTAAACAGTGAGTCACATGTGTTCCAAATAAAAAGAGTGATGTATGAGCTGAAGAAAGCACCTCGTGCTTGGTACACTCAGATAGACAACTATTTCACTGGATTGAGCTTCACCAAATGTGAAGCAGATGAAAATATGTACCAGATTGTGGTTGAGTGTAAGCTATTAATCCTTGCTCTTTATGTTGATGATTTAATTTTGACTGGTTATGAGTAGTTGATACACTCATGCAAGGAGGATCTTGCAAGGGAGTTCTAAATCAAGGACATGGGACTCCTTCATTATTTCCTTGGATTGGAAATATGGAAGGAAGATGGTGAACTTTTTGTGCCTCAAGGAAAGTATGCAAAGTAGATATAGGGTAAGTTAAACATGGAGATCTGCAAACCCATGGATACTCCTCTTCTAGGAAATTGGAGGAAAGAGGACACCACTTCTGGAGAAGTAGTGGATGCTACTGTCTATCGACAGTTAGTGGGTTCGCTAATTTATCTAGTGAACATGAGACCGGACATTTGCTATGCAGTTAACTAGCTGAGTCAAGCTATGGTTAAGCCTACCAAGCTCTTTTGGAAGGCGGGGAAGCATGTCCTGAGATACATGAGGGGCACATTAGAGTATGGTCTATGGTACATACAGACAGATGGAGTGAAGTTGCATGGCTTCATGGATGCAGATTGGGTTGGAAGTCCATCGGACAGAAAGAGCACATCAGGAGGGATCTTT
This sequence comes from Pinus albicaulis, assembly GCA_034641835.2. Taxonomy (NCBI): domain Eukaryota; kingdom Viridiplantae; phylum Streptophyta; class Pinopsida; order Pinales; family Pinaceae; genus Pinus; species Pinus albicaulis. The sequence goes on along the minus strand of MU968403.1, from coordinate 1,454,594 downwards.
AGCATTGGGTCGACAGCAGTCCTAGTACAGCAGGAAGCAATGATCTATGGTGCTTAGTTCAGCAGAAGCGGAATACATTGCAGCAATTCAAGTTACATGTGAGGTTATCTAGATGAGAAATATCTTGGTTGGTTTGTTTGGTTCTCAGATGGATCCGACAATGATTCATTGTGATAATTAGAGTTGCATTAAACTCTTAATTAATCATGTGTTTCATGATAGTTCCAAGAATATAGATATCTTGTAACATCATATCAAAATTTTGTGTGCAGAGAAGAATCATGTTTCTACAGTACATTCCCACAGAAGATTAGGATGCGGATATTCTGATGAATGCGCTCACCAGGAGAAAATTCGAATACCATAGAGACAAGATCGGGGTGAAGGATAATCCCTTTCTTGTTGAGAGGGAGTGTTGAGATTCAACACCCATGCCTAGTGCATTAAGCACCTGGTGGCAGTAAGCACCTGGTGGCATTAAGCACCTGGTTGCATTAAGCACCCAAACTAGGGTGGGGCCCACAATGCTATTTTTGGGTGCATGTCTATTTTTATTATCCATTAATTTATATGGACATTAAACTATATTATATTCTCAATGTGGACTTGAATGAGTTAACTGAAAGTGGAAAACTCAGTTAGCAAGTGGATTTCGAGTTAAAGGTTAGTTGGTGGTACATGCAGAGTAATTATAGTTGTAACAGAGTTCGAAGTGCAGTGGTGCATTAGTTAATGCAATTTGTAAATATTTTAACTCAGTTGTGCTAGTTGTAAATAAAGATACAAGTAGTGATAGATCAAGTGAATTAAATATTAATTAATTCACATGCAGTGATCTCACATGAAACTGAACATTTACTATTATTAGCTGCATGCATGTCAGATCCAGTGGAGACCTAGTTGAGTTCTAGGTGAAAGGGAGATTGACTATCAGTTTTGACATTATTTTCTTGCACACATGTAGCCAACCACCCATTGGAGTGCCCATGATACTTGCGTAGTCAAGATAGGCAATAATTCATATCTTTTAGGGATCTTTACCATCAGGGATTTCGCAAGCAAGGCAGGTCATCAAGATGCTAAAAATTGACTAAGTATTGGTTAATTTTCTGTGAGGATAGTGTGAGACAAATAGCTGAATGTTGGAGGCTCTTGTGAGAAGAGAAAGACATTGTATTTATTTCATGATCCATGCTTAATATACAATAGAAGATAGTGGGGGTTTCAGCTGTAAGATTTCCCCGGGAAATTATGTATGTTGTGTGTGATTTGATTCTTCTTCATGTTCATGTGATTCGCGATTGTTTTTTTCATTCCGCAAAATATTTGTAGAAGCGATTTATTATTTAACTTTAGCACACTGTTATATTGGGTGAATCCAAGATATGCATGCTTGTTGTATAATTTCTACAAACCTCATGCAACTCTTAAAAAAGGTGGACTTTGGGAAATGGTTTGGGTTCTAGATAATTTTCTATATTGTTAAAAAACCCATATTCCCGTGTTTTTTATATTCTCCTTCATATGCATGCAAATCGAGGTCAAAGTTGGTGGTTTGAAAACTATGCAAATTTTGAGCAGATTTGTGGATTTTCTTCTAGATACCCACACTTGCAACCTAGGTGCAATCCAACTCATGGGAAGGTGTTAAAAAAGTATTTTGGATAAAAACATCCCTTGGTTTTCTTTAAAAGTGTGACGAGATGTCATATCCCCAAATTGATGTAGGAATGTGTTTTACTATACAACACCCCCCATTTATTTTAATAATAAATGGGGACCCTTTAAAAAATAAATAGAGTTTAAGAAGAATTATTTCACTTAGCCTTAAGTTCTAAAATTTAGGAATAAAGTCATTCTCCTTTCTCTTTGATTCCATTGCGCTTACTGCAAATCGCAAAGCTCACAAGTTGACACAAGTTAAAACACATATAAGAATTGCACATTGCGATAAGTGCTTCAAAATTTTTTGAATTATTTTTAATTCCCATTGAAAAATCTTAGAAAACCATTAAATTTATAAGTCACGTTGCGCTTCCTTAAAATACATCCTAATATCATTTCAAATGGAACTTGCGATGAGTCAAACCGATATAACAATAAAAAAACAATGAAATGTCTCCGTAAAATATGATAGAGCGCAATACTTTGAGTTTTTAGGTGCATATCGTATTTCATAGCAGAAAACAAAATGAAAATTAATATACACCGTGATAAAGTGAGATGTGCGATTTGCGCAAATCACATTTCGCATACTCTTGCAGTGAAGACATATAATATTAATGATTGGTAAAAGTTGTGATTTGCGCCATATCATTTATTATTAAAGTGCTTGAAATGATCATTAATCAATCAATCTATTAATAAAATCTAATGAATTAGATCATTCAATTGGATGTATTGGGTAATATATGTAAATTATTTGATAAAAGATTAAAGGGTTATTAACAACATTCAATAGGTTTAGGGTTCAAAAAGATCGATATATTCATTAACCGTGTTTTAAATTAAAGCGCCAATTTTTATTTATTTATGTTGATTTAACTATATTCTCTGTCCTTTTTTCTCCTCAGCTCAACTCTAAATTTACTTGTCTTTCTTGAATTCAGGAAACTACCTAAGGAAGTGATAGTAACAGGAATGAAAAAGAAAAGAAAATCAGTTGCCAAAGTATCCACTTCTAAAGTCACATACATGCCTCCATTATTTTCAGACACAACATGCAATAAGGACAGTGGAAGTTCTTCTTGGGAAGCCATGTATAATATCTTTGAAGGAGAACAACTAAGAGAACTAACGAAAATATCAACGACAGATGAGGTTGTTTCATTAGAACCTTGTTACTTAGAAGTTGCATGTTCGTTTGTCCATATGATAGCTACAAGGCCAAAGATCTTACCATACACTGATATGGTAAAATGGGTCATCTACAACCTCAACATTACAGATATAGCATTCAAGAATTCCAAGCTAGAGAACATGGGTTCATTCACCGCTGAGGATTTATGAACAATGTATCATCTGCATATGCCACAAAACTTATGCTAAATATTTCTTGGAAAGTTTTACAAAAAAGAATCAAGACCTAATGAAGGTGGTGAAAGGATGGAATGAGGATCAAGGAAAGCTAAAGCGAGACAAACTCGATATGTACCCAATAGCACAATTTCCATCACCTTATTGTTATATAGCAGGAACTCTATGTAGAGTATTTTCTAGACCTGATACCACTAGATTTTCTATTGAATGGGTTCCTTTAATTAACACAATAGTCAATTCTTCTATCATGAATTGGGAAAACATTTTATCTAATAATTTGGCCAAAACCATTATGGATTACAGAACAAATAGAGTCTATTCGACTAGGAAAATCCCTCCCTTTTACATGAGTGCATATATCAGGGATGCTATATGTTTCTTCTCAAAATTTCCTATTATGGGTTGGAAGTGGACTAGCCAAGACCCTAACCCCATTCATATTTACCATAAGGCCATGTGGCAGTTTGAATTTCATCTGCATTTCTATAAATTTTTTCATGGAGTTATGTTGCCCTTCCATCAGACCATTTTTAAAGAGAGAGCTCCCAAAATTTCTAAAGAATCTAGTACACATATTATACTTGTGGAAAAATGGTTTGGTGAGGAAAATTTTACTTATGTCAAAGTTTTTGGGAGTCTTTCTCCCCCTCATATTATGCCCTACTATGTTCATGATAATATCCTAGTTAGAGAAATTGCATATCAAACTCTTGTAAATGGTATAACCAAGAAAATCAAAGATTCTAAGAAAGCCATCTGGCCTACATTCCCATTACAATGTGGTACCTTCGCACTTTTTGAAATAGGTCATGCAACGAAAGGAATTCCAAACATTACTTCATTGCATCTATCTTTAATGCCAAGGAGACGGTATGATCCTAATGATGTGGTCCAAAATTTTACCGCTAATCTTAAACTTAAAACTTTCACTAATGAAAAGGATATGTTTGATGATTTATTAGAAGGAGCAGAGAAGTTTTTAGATGTGTTAAAAATGGAATCCAACAAGCTAATTATGGCAGAATTTAAAGCTTTTCATGAATACAGAAACAAGAGGTTAGAAACAATCCCATTGGACTTGTTATTTATTGAATATTCCAGAAGGCAAACTCCTAGCATAATTTTAGAGGATGAATCAAAAGAGATGTCGGAAGATGAGTCACAAGAAAAATCAATTCGATATTTAGAGCATTCACAACACCAATCTCAGATTTTAGATAATTTTGATAATGAATTTGAAAGAAAAAATGAAAGCCCTGAGAAGATAATTGAAGATGTAATTAAAGGAATTGATATGAAAACTGAGGAAGAAACTGGTGAATCTGAAGTATTAAAAGAATCTGTGGCAATTTGCATGTCCATGATACAATCTGTGGTAGCCTGTTCCATGCAGTCTGGGTTTAAGTCTGTTGTTGTGAGTTGTTATAGAATGTCAAAGGTGTCCAGAAGAGGCGGGAAGAAGGGACGAAGGCTGTCCACATTGAATACTGGGTGCAGACCAAGGAATGGCAGAATACTAAGCTCGAAGAGATTGTTCCCTACCACCTTGGTGATGGTTTACGACCCATATCAGAGTGGGTGAAGCTTACGGTGGGGTCCAATGAGGCACTCCTTCTGCAAATGTAGCTACACTTTGTTGCCCACCTAGAAGTTGTGCGGTACCCGATGTTGATCATGTATGTTGCTTGTACTTAGCATTGGTTTTGTCCAATACGTCATGAACTTGTTGGTAGATGTGCTGAATGCGTTCAATGAAGCTGTTCGCTTTGTCAGCTTCAGACTGGACATGAGTTGAATCAACCTGAGTAGCCACATGGCTACGCCAATGGGACATAGTGGCTGGAATCCAAAGCCCAACTGAAAGGGGCTGTGGTCGGTTGAGCTATGGAGAGGCCGATTATAACTGCGTTGTACATCGGGGAGGCTCTCATCCCATGTGCATGGATGATTTGAATTGTACATGCACATAATGTGTACAATCATCCTATTGACGACCTCTATCTGGCCATCAGTTTGGGGATGTAAAGCTGTGGACTTGGTGAGCTTGGTGTCCAACACTGACCAGAGGCTGGACCAAAATGCGCTGAGGAACCTACTGTCACGATCTGATATGATAGACTGTGGGATTCGAAAGTGCACCCACACACATTCAAAGAGGAGTTTAGTAGTGGCTTCTTTTGTGATATTCTTCTTGTAGGCCACCATAATGGCCATCTTCGAGAATATGTCGATGACCATGAAAACACATGAAAGCATAGTCATTTCCATGCTTAGTAGAAGGAAGGCCTGACATGTAATCCATGGAGATGGATTCCCAAGGTCGACTAGGGGTAGGTATTAGAGTATAGAGGCCTTCCTTCTTAATGGTCTGTTTGGAAATGGTGCAAGTAATGTAGGATCTGATGTACTTCCTGAAATCCTGTCGAAGGTTCGGCCAATAGAAATAATTCTGTAGTACTACCACTATTTTCTCGACCCCGAAATACCCAGCGAATCGACTGTAGTGTGCTTCCCATATCATCTTTGCACGCTCGCTTGAAGGAACACAAAGGTGTCCCATGTGACATAACAGTGCATCTTGGAGGTGAAAATTTGGAACTTTCATACCCCCCAAGGGTTCCTTGTATGTGAGGCCAAATTCTAGATCGCTCTTGAAGAGAAGTGGCCAATCAGAAGTCTCATGCCCACAATAGTTGAGAATAGTGGTTAGTGCAACGATCGATGGTCGGATGAGGCAGTCTACAACATTATTAATGCTACCCTTCTTGTACTTGACGTTCAAATGAAACTATTGTAGATATGTGAACCACTTCTGATGGAAATCGTTTCGCAACTTCCCTTATGTCTGTATGAACTACAGGGGTCGATGGTCTGTGTGGATGATTGTTTCCTCCCCCAAAATGTAATGCTTCCATTGTCGACAATCTTGCACAATGGAATACATTTCTTTGTCATAAGTGGGATACTTGCGAATTGTGTCGGACAATGTCTCACTGTGATATGCCACTGGATGCCCCTGTTGAGTAAGAACTACCCCAATAGCATAGTCAGAGGCATTTGTCTCGATCTCAAATGGTTGTTGCAAGTCTGGTAATGTGAGAACTGGGGCAAAATAGAGGCGATGTTTCAACTCTATGAATGCCTTTTGTTGAGATTTCGACCAAAATAATTTTGCTCTCACTCCTCCCTTGGTGACTTGACTCAAGGGCCAAGTGATAAGAGAGAATCCCAACATGAACCTGCGGTAGAAATTAGCAAGACCCAGAAAGCTGTGAAGCTCTAGTACAGTGGTTGGGGCTGGCCAATCTCGAATGACTTGGATCTTGGTTGGATCCACATGCACCCCCCTTTCATCAATAATTTATCCCAAATATTGAACCTGGGTCATGCCAAAAGTGCACTTCTCCAAATTGGCACACAAATTGTGTTGCCGTAGTGTTTGGAGGACTTGTTGGATGTGGTGGAGGTGCTTTTCCCAAGTTTGGTTGATGATCAGAATGTCATCAAAGTACACTACTACAAATGAGTTTGTGAATGCCCTCAATATGTCGTCCATCAACCTCATGAAGGTTGTGGGAGAATTCGTCAACCTGAAACGCATGACCAACCATTCGAAAAGGCCCTCCTTGGCTTTGAAGGCAGTCTTCCACACATTAGAGGGTTCGATGGGTACCTGGTGATACCCAGACTTCAAGTCTATTTGGCTGAAATATTTCTCCCCTTTTTATTTGGTTTATATGGTCATAAATCCGTGGGATCGGGTACCTATTTCGGACAGTGATCTTGTTCAGTGCCTGATAGTCAATACAGAGTCTCCAAGTCCCATCCTTCTTCTGTACTAACATGATCAGGCTCCCACAGGGTGATGAAATTGGCCGGATGTGACCTTTCTACAGCAGCTCCTGAATATGCCTCTTGATTTCATCGTTCTCTAGAACAGAGCGCCGATATATCGGTCCGTTGGGTAGCAGAGCACTTGGGGTCAAATCAATGGGGTGCTTGACCTGACAGTGCAGAGGCACCCCTGCGGGTGAGGTGAAAATGTTCCCGTACTCCTCCACAACCTTGTACATTTGTTGTTGTTGTGAAGAGGAGCCATGTATGGAGGTCGTGGCCATAGTCTTCTTCTTGCCCTAGGGGTGGATCATCAGGAAAAAAAATTTCCCGGTTTGGGAAATGAGCTTATTGCATTTTTTTTCAGTAACCAAAGAGATAGTGGTAGGCAGTGGTACCTCTGGTATCTTGTAAAATTTATTTCCCAAGGTAACAATAATAACATGAGGCTGTGACTCATGCACAACATGTCACTTCCACAAGTATTGTTGGCCTAATAATACATCAGAAACATCAATAGGAGCAATGTCACCTAATACCTCATCTGTGAAGGGCTGGTGCTATAGGGAAGGCGACACTATTGGCTAACACGAAGATCTCGTCCTTGGTGAAGCCACCCGATGGTGTATGGCTGTGGGTGTGCTATGGTCGGCAAGCCCAACCGCTTCATGAAATCTGCTGAAATTAGGTTCTTTTGTCTCCCATTGTAGACAATGAAGTGTAGCGGGGAACCCTTTATCCACATTTGGGAGTGGAAGAGATGTTCTGCCTCCTTTGGATCTTCGGGTTCCTCCTTCTTGATCTTTGCAGTGGCAATAGTGGCGTTGGGCTCTGCATCAATAGTCTGTTTCCCTTTTTCATTCCCCTTATCAGGTTCTGATTCAAATTTGGAGCATGCATCTAATTCAGAAGCCCTCATCTCATCCACGAGCGACTGCATGGCCCAACACTCACTTGTGTTGTTAGTGGAGTTCTTATGGAACTCACACCACTTTCTCGTGTCCTTCTTTGGCTTTGTGGTGTTGTTATTTTCTTGTGGCTTTGGTAGGTTGTCTTGGGCTACCATGCATTGGCTTTGTCCTTTTTTCTGCTGTTTGGGGGCACCTTTGCCTTCCTTTTGATTCGAAGACCCAAAGTCTCGCTTCTTCTTCTTGAATTTATGTTCAATCTTGGCAACATATTGGTATGCCATACCAAGTGAGGAGATGTCAAGGAAATCCATTTCCTCCTAAATGTATCTGTGTAGACAATTTTGATACTTAAGCACCAAATGTTTCTCTGAATCTTTGATACCCAAATTTGTGCGCAGGGTATGGAACATATTCATCAGCTCATGCACATCTTCATCCCTTTATTGCCACAACGTGATCCACTATATGTACTTTTCCTCATAGATCCCCATGGGATAGTATTGTTCCTTGATGGCATCACGGAAATAATTCCAAGTGGGCATGATTGAGAATAGAGAGGGTTCTGTCTCATCCTTTTTCTCACAATATGTTTCCCACTAGTCCTTGACATGGGTGGTATCTTTGAGAAGTGCAAAAATAATCTTCTCCCAGTGGGAAAAGGTATGAACCGAGAAATATCCTTCTAATAGATTCAACCATCTATCTACGACATTTGCATCTATTTGAACCTCAAATATGGGAATGTCAAAGTTTACTTGTACCTTAAAGGGAGTCGCACCTCCAGAGTCGCTGTTGGATGTAGATGCGCCACTTGTGGGCAGTCGTTGAAGGATCTAGGAAAAGTTATCCATCATCACGTTCCTTTATTTTTCGAGAGCCTCCTTGAGCAATATTTTGATAGGATCTCCTACTCCCTCATCTTTATTTTCATCCCCCATGGGCAGCCATCGGGGTTTGCGAGGCTGATATTGCAATGGTTCAACCAGATCGAGCCCCAAATCCTTATACCCTGGCCTCGTTGGGGACATGCAAATAAGGATCAAGAAAAAGCAGACTGCTCTGATACCACTGATCCAGATGTATGCAGGAATGCAACAGAATACACATGTAACCATAAATTCAAATATGCATGTTGGAAATATGATGCAATGTGTTGTCCTTGATCGCAACCTACTTGATGAAGTTTTCCTTGATGGAAACCGACTTGATGAGTTGACTTTTGATAGCAACCTATTTTTTAAAGATGTAAGAATGATGTATCTACATATCAGTTTAGATGTGACAAAGAAAAGAATTCCAGTAAGTGCCAGAGAAATGATAAATATAATATGTCACAATGTATACTTAGGTTTGATGAAGAAAACCCACGTATGGATGCAATGTATACGCAACTTTTATGAAGGCAACCCACGTATACATTCAGGGTTATCATATATGCAGTTTTGATGAAGATAAATTGCGTATACATAGAGGGACGAAGAAGAAAATTCGCGTATGCCTTTCGTGCTCTAAAATTATGATACCAAGGGGCATTACCATGGTATTAGCCCACAATATTGAGCATTTTATTGTCTATTTGATTCCGTCCAAGAATACCATTAGAAGTTGTGTGGTTTTGGCTCATGGTATTGATAAATGCTAAAACTATATAAGGAGAAGAAGATCATAGTGAAAGGGTGTGCATGTGTCTAGGTATTGAACGAATACTTCACTTTGAAGTATATCTGCATGGAATGGGTTACTATTTATTGATAGATCTGAAATAATAATGCACCTATAAATAAAATGATGGATCGGGATCTCTAGACCTGAAATGACTATGTATCTTCTAGATCTGTTTATGGAATGTTTAGATCTGTGATCTGGGGAATGTTTTCTGAAGTGAAGGGTAAGATCCGAACTGATTATTTATTCTGAAGAGCTGCACAGTCCTGAAAAAGTTGCAGATCTATACATAGGTTTGTCTCAGCAAAAGCACGTATATACGCAGGTTAGTATCAGCAAAAGCGTGTATGGAATCTAAGGTCAGTTCTGAAATAGTTGTAGATATATACACATGTTTGTCTTTGTGAAAGCGTGTATATACACGGGTTCAATGAATTAAAAGTGTGTATGGCATCTAGGGTTTTGCTGAAGTATGCGGAAATAAATTTATGATATGTTTTGCTGTATTACTGTTGTCGTCTTTATACAGATCTGGGTTGTTTGAATATTGATTATGTTGTTGGTTGTTGGTTGATTGGTTGATGATTCAATGAATGAATTTATGGGGTTATAAGTTTCAGTTTGATGTATTTTATTTGAGCTTAAATGTGTGGGGTGGGTCCAGTCTAAAAATCTGATGAAAAAAGGCCTACAAGGTGTGTTGTGTGGAAGCTATTGGATCCAGTGTGAAAATTGATGAAACGTGGTCTGCAGTGGTGCTGAGGGTTGGAGCCTTTAGTGAGGGGGTTGTCTCTCCCTTCCAGTGGTAGCTGGTAAACGAGATCAAGGGGTAGTAGCTCCCTTCTATGAGTGGCTGGTAAACGATATTAGGGGGTTGTAGCTCCCTTCCAGTAGTAGCTGGAGAATGAGAGAAGGTTGCAACCTTCCGCAGGTGGGTGCTAGCGTGCTAGTATGAGTCTGCGCCAGTACAAGATTGTAAGCAGTTTTCTTTATAATAAATATTGAAGACAGAGACGACAACAACGGTAGTTTTCTCCTGAATTGGGTTTCCACCTTAAATCCTAGTGTTCATGTGTGCTTATATGTGATGATTTATTATGTTCTTATTGCGCATGCTTACTTCTTACTAAACATCTGATGAATGAATGATGCACTAATCTAAGTAAAGAATTATCTGCATATTAAGATCTCTAGACATACGCAAGTTTGCTTAAAGATATTCACGTATATACGCGAGTTGGGTTAATTAAAATCACATATAGAATTCTGTAAAGAAAAAGTAAAATTTTTCAGTGAGCTCTAAATACTAATTCACCCCCCCTCTCAGTATTTTTCCCAACAATTGGAATTAGAGCAAGTCCTTCTGAAGAAGCTTGATCGCTTGAAGGAGATCCGTCACAATGGGAAGTCATGAAGGAGTATTTTATATAAGGCCACCACTGTTAAATGGAAGTAATCTATTATTCTGGAAGATACGAACAAGAGCATATTTGCAAAATCTTGGAGCAGACGTATGCGGAATCATGGAAGGAGGTTATCAATATCCAACAAGTTTTCCTATAGATGCAGTAGAAAGGAAAAAATATGAAATCAACGCCAAAGCTATCAATGCTTTATTAGGAAGCCTGTCAGAAATAGAATTTGTTAAAGTGATGCAACTAAATACAACAAAGGAAATATGGGACAATATCATTCATAGCTATGAAGGTGATGCAAAGGTAAAAAGTGCCAAACTTCAAACACTTAGAATGCAATATGAAAATTTCAGAATGCACGATGATGAAAGTATTGCAAGTTTATTCCTAAGATTATACGAGATTGTGAATTCTATGAGGAATATGGGTGAAGATATAAAAGACACAAATTTAGTAGAAAATATATTGAGATCTCTAACTTCAAAGTTCGAGTCAAAAGTGTCAGCTTTTGAAGAAAAGCAGGATTTGCAAAATCTTACTGTTAGTCAACTACATGGCATCCTAACTGCTTTTGAAACGAGAAGAGGAGGTCTTTCAAAATTCAAAGAAGTTTCTTTTAAGGTTTGTGCAAAAGGAAAGGAAAATGAAGTTCTTAAGGAATCAAGTTATATATCAGAAGAAGATGAAGCAAATTTTGTGAGAAGACTTCAACCAGGTACTGGAAGATTCAGAGTTAAGATTCCCTTCAAGTGTTTTGCTTGTGGTAGAGTTGGTCCTTATGTTACTAAACGTCCTTATACAGAAAATCATGATAAAGGAAAGAAGTTTGAAAAAGGAAGGAGTTATTATACAAATGAAGATAATAATGGATTGTCAAATGAGGATGAAGAATATTTTGACCAAGATCTGCAAGTGCTCATGGCATGTACCATGGATGATGATAATTTCCCAAAAGGAAGGGATCCAGTTATTGAATAATTGCATAGAACAAGAAAGAAAGGTTGTTTTCATGGATGTTATTTCTATTGTAACTCATTTGGGCATAAGGCCACTGATTGCAGGTTAAGTATGATAAACAAATCTAAGAAATTGGAGAAGTTCCAACACACAATAATAAATTTCAAGAAAATATGGAAAAATAATAAGCACCGGTCAAAAGCATAGGGAATATTGGCCCTACTACAGTCATTCGCTTCTAAAGCTTACTTCTCATAATGACTGCAGGAGTGATGTGAGATACATTATAGGAATCAGTAATGTATCATCACAAGGGGAGCAATATATGGTGATTCCCATGGTTGGTTTGGTAATTCTGGTTGTGTTTACTTCTAACAGTGCATCTAATGTGACAATAGAAGACATGTACATAATGTATAAATCCAAGAGGCGATGGAGTTGTGAAATTTTCAGTATTTCACTTTCTATACGTGGGTTTCATGAACTAAAGCCACATATACACACGAGTTCTGTTGGATACAGTTTCATATGTTCTTCTGATAAGAAAAATAGTGAGACAACTCAAGAACAGGAGCACAGTTTCAGGGGGAGCATTAGCCTTGTTGAGAGTAATGCGTTTTTGGCATTATGATGGTTCTGAAATATGATCTCTCTCTTGAGGTCTTCTGGTCTTGGTTATAAAAATTCATATTTGTAATTTGATGAAAAGGTCATGTTGAGACCTATGATGTAAAATTGTTATATTTAGTCATGTAAGGACTTGGGTAGTTAAGTCAAAATTTGTAAACCCACTTGGTTGGGAAGCTGAGTCAAATATGTAGTTCCACTTGGTTGGATCATTGATGTAAGCATGAGTCCTTGGTGATAGGAATGGTCATACTTGGTTGAGTTATAGAGTCATGTAATTCATTGAAAAATTTGTGTAAAGATCCAGCATGAACTCAAGGGGAGCATGGTAAATTCAGTGCACTTCAGATATATAAAGCTCATCTTTCTACAAGGGAAGAGAAACCTTGTTTTGGTTTTGATTTTCCCTTTGCCCTTGATGTCAAATGGGGAGAGTATCTTGGTGTTTAAATAATGGTTATGATTAATGTATCTATCTGTTGTGGTGATCAAACACCATCGTGGTTGACATCAAGTCCAAAGGGGGAGATTGTTGGAAATATGATGCAGTGTGTTGTCCTTGATTGCAACCTACTTGATGAAGTTGTCCTCGATGGAAACCGACTTGATGAGTTGACTTTTGATAGCAACCTATTTGTTAAAGATGTAAGAATGATGTATCTACAGATCAGTTCAGATGTGACAAAGAAAAGAATTCCAGTAAGTGCCAGAGAAATGATAGATATAATATGTCACAATGTATACTTAGGTTTGATGAAGAAAACCCGCGTATGGATGCAATGTATACGCAACTTTTATGAATGCAACCCACGTATACATTCAGGGTTATCATATACGCAATTTTGATGAAGAGAAAT
>MU968403.1:1310555-1441189 GCA_034641835.2 Pinus albicaulis | reverse complement strand
ACAGGCAAGAAATGAAAAACTCACAAGGGGGCATCCAATGACAAGGCCACCACACCTGACCCTACCCCACCCCCGCCCACCAAGCCTTGTGCCTTGTGTGATGGTATCGGTCATCCCACCCATACTTGTCCTGAGTTGCCCCGTATCCAACCCATGGTTAAAGTCACATTCCCTGAATCTACGACCCCTGAAACCTCTGTTTCTTCCTCCTCCGTAGCCAAGAACCCAAATATTCTTCGCACCAACAAACCCTGTGCTCTATATGGTATCCATGGCCATTATTCTCACCATTTTCGTCACCTCACATATTACCGAGCCTCTTTAGAGGTCATCCGTGAGTACGAAGTTGAACAGAATCAATCCGCCTCTCCCATCCTTGCTCAATATGCATCCAGTCTACTCGAGGATTCCCCTGCTACCATTGATATTCCTCCCCCTGATGTTCAGATGTCGGACCCTGCTACTTCCCTTCTCTACCTATCATCCTCTGCGCGCTCCCCAGAGTCCATTCCTTCTGAACCCACTCCACCTATTCTTCTTGATTCTCCTCCCGACACGGGTTCTTCATATTTTGACCATCTTTTCACCTGTTCTTCTGTCATTCCCCATGATGACCCGTATCTGCGCATCTATTCCCATACTGATGCTTTCGGTACCTTTGTAGCGTCGTCTGGTCTCCTTGACCCTTCCATTCCCCCTCCTAATCACGATCATACCATCCGTATCTTCGATGTTCGTCGCAGCCTGAGTGCCCGCTCTTCATCCCATAGTTCTCATTCATCTCCCTCTTGTCGATCCATGAGTCCTAGACTTCCTACCCAAACTACTCCCTCCCGTAGCCGTCATTGGAGGTCTATCCTTTACTCACGCTGCCATCCTTTTTCTCATCCTTCCCATTTCTTGTTTTATGAGACTATTACATCGGCCCTTTCGTCCATACCTTACCTGGGCTACGCCGATGGAGCAAGTCGCTATTCCTACCATCTCGCTTCAGCAACATGGGCCATCTTTACCCCCTTGCATACCCTGGTTCTCGCAAATGGAGTCTGCATTGGTCAAGCCACCAATAATCAGCCTGAATATGATGTAGTCCGTGGTCTCTTAGCTGATGCCCTCTCCCATCACATCCTCCATCTGCATGTTCATTTAGATTCCCTGCTTCTTGTCTTACAACTTAATGGTGTCTATCATGTGCATAACCCTCTCCTGTTTAGACAATATTTACGAGTACAACTTTTGATCTGCCAATTTACATTCATTACATTTAGCCATATACCTAGAGATCAAAATCACTACGTAGATCAAATCACAAACCATGTTCTAGATTGGCATTTATCACACAAAACAAAATAACATTTAACACCATCAATCAAATCCATAAATCATATATATCATATAACATGTGTTTTTATAGTCCATCTTCTCTGAAACATATCACATGCCCATCACATGGTACAAAAAACAAAACTACAAAATGGGGGGCACCACTTGCCCCTACAACAAACACTGGGGGGCACCATCTGCCCTACATCTAATCACTCTCTGGAGGATCTCGAGCCAATGGCTCTGCTCCCGCAACTTGTAGATCATGCACAGTCTGACCAGCCATCGCCATGCATCGCATGATACCTCGCCATTCCAAGGGTAGCCCAATACATAACTCTATGTACTGGTCGTCTAGATCTTGCCAACCATGCTCCGACACACTGGTCAGCAACCCCTCACATCTACGACGGAAGTCCTCCACCAGAGCGGCCATCTCCTCATTCTGTGTTGTCCTTGATCCACTCGCACTGGTAGCTCCTGCTGCTGCCGGTCGTCCCATATATCTGGCCGGTTTCACCGGAGCTATATCTGAATTCCAAAACATATAACGATTAGTACCATGCATACTAGTCACAAACTCTAAAATGCACATAACAGATTAGTTTCTTGTCACTTACCATCAGGCCCCCACACTCGACCAGGTAGAAGTGGCAAGTCCGGATCTCCCCATTAACTCATCCCACTATAGGGATAGTTGTCTATGTATAGTGGCATCTGATCCCAGTGCGTGAAAAACTCTGGTTGGAACACCCGTCCGACCACCCCTCCCCCTCCTCTACATAGTAGTCGTCCCCACCAACGCATCCAGGGCTCTCTCGGACCTCCATCAGGCAACTGTACACGAGGTCGTAAGGTCAAGATCTTCTCAAAGAAGAAAGAGCACAAAATCGTCCCATAAGCGCAATCATGATTCACTTGCCGCTTGCACAGCGACAGCTGTCGTTTCACCGATACCAACATCATTTGGGCCCACCCATAGTAGGTCCCACTCAGCACACTCTCCACAATCATCATCTGCTTGCCAGTGATGTGATGGAATGCCTGGCTACCCAAGATCCGCAACACTGCTCCGGCCACTGCCCAGGTCTCCAATCTCTCTAGATCACCAATCGATATCCGATTCCCTTTGACTCAGACACCTGGTTGACAATGTCGCTCAACAAACTCCATAATGTTACACCCACGAGGTAACACTGGCTGTGTATTTCCCACAATCCCTAATGGTGGGAGACCAGTCAAGAAATACAAATCCTGGACCGTCAGCTCAATCCTGTGCCCCTGCACTACAAACGCCTCATGATCTGGATCCCAATAACTGATAATACGGGCCAGCAAGGGCTCTCCAGCCCTCATCAAAGGGTTCTCCAAAAATTTCAGAACCCCATATCTAGCCAGTGCACGATGGACACCCTGATCCGCCCGGATCTCCATCCGTAATGTACCTAAGTCTCTCTCTCTCCACTTGATCCGTATATCTCCCATATCTGCACAAAAACATAATTTTTGTCAGCCTCCAGATCAACAAGACTACATTAGCTTACACCAAAATAGAATATCAGCCCATAACAACATTAAAACCCCCCACATCTCACAGGTTGCACTTTTTGGGCAAAACCTGGGCCAAGTCGCACTTTTCAGGCCAAAACCTGCATCCCAGGTCGTAGCTTTTGCCCCAAAAAATGTGACCCGACCATAAGGATGAAGTAGGGGCAGTTACTGAGATTTAAAGCCCTAATATGCAATTTTAATCCATCAAAAACAAAGCTTAGGATTAGGCCTCTTACCTGCAACTGACGGATCACAATTCCAATGGTCGGTTTGTCTGCTACGATCGCCGCAAGATTTAGGACCTTCTCTCCTCTCCACATTCACCACAACTACACAAACAAATGAATGATTTTGGAGGGAAAATGCCCGATTAGAAGAAAAACCCCTATTTTTTCTTTCACTCGCTGCAACCAAATCGTAGCCCCGTTTGACACACCATCCACACCGTTGGAAAACTCTCACCGAGTACTCAAATGGGTCTTTGTCAGTTTTTTATGTTTTGATACTTCACCAGGACCCATTTTGTCCATGAAGGGTCTATTCACCTCTTCTCCAAATCGAATATCTTCACTTACAACACTTGTACCTGGGGCACCACTTTTCCTCTTTACTCATCTTTGTTCATGTTGATCTTCGTCATGAGTCACCCTATTGTACTCATGCTTTTATGGTCCCCCATTGGACCAGTCCTATGAGGCAGTACCATCGAGTCACCCTTGCTTATAGCATCCGAGTCGAGTTACCATCACATTCATGGAGTCTATCCCGAGTCCTTTTGTACCCCGCCATAGTCCTCCATCCTTTCTTGCTTGGTCCCTCTCTCGTGTCGCCCATTATGGCCATTAGTACCCTTGTCCATTATCCATCATGACATTGTGTTAGTCGTTGCCAAGCCATTCATACCCTTTATGCTCTAACAAGGGAAGTCATTCAATCGCTCCTCCGTTCCTCTCATTCCATCATTACCATCAATGTCTCCTTGTTCGTCGCTCTACTATTTTCCCTCGTGCCATAGTTGGGGTTCCCTTATTGCTTCACCTATGGCAGACCTACTTCTGTCGACATCAGCTCATTTACTCCAGAAGCCAGGTCTAGGGGTCAGTGTACCATTGGTTCGAGCTCTTCATCACATGATCGTGATATATACACTTGATGGTACAGTAACGCAGCAGCAGCTATTGGTGTTTCCCGGGCATGTGTGAGATGTCTCAACCCTCATGAGGTGGTGGCCCTGCAGGTAGCCCCCCACATGCCCGGATGACTTCATTTCAGCCCTTGATGCAGCTCCTCACATATGACGATATCGGCCTTAGCCGCTTGCAACGCCTCTTCGATTTGCACGTATCAGTCAAATTTTGCGAGCCCTTCCCCGTGTGTAGGGGGCATTTGGGCTTATTTCTATCTCATGTACTACCATATTATTGTATAAGTCCTAACGATTATTCCAGGCATCGCATGTATGTGGGATTAATCATGTTATTTACCTAGCTCATGTTTAGGCCAGCACATGCTTCATTATTGCGTTCCATGGTTTTTCGGCCACCTTATTCTTTGTACTTCTTGCGTTCCGTGGTTTTCCGAGCGCCTTATTCTTTGTACTTTGTCTCGGCGGGCATAGTTATGCCTCCCCCGCCACCTTTAGCACAGGTACCACTTCATAGAGACTTGTTGCACCTATAAGTCTCATCTCCTCAGGGTCTAGTCCTTTTGTACATCAGACACCATTACACTTCTATCTCTCACTTCCCTTTTGATATCTAGTGATTGAGCTCTTACAACGTACTTCAGTCATATGATTTGCTCCTAACACTCGTACGTTGGGGGGCAATCTGTTACACCAATTTTTTGGTCATCTAAACTATTATTATTAGATGAACCCAAGTACACCATGTAAGACCAATTTTACCCTAAGTAAAATTTCTTTCACCATATAAAATAACTTATTTGGTCATATTTAACCCAAAATAAGGAAACTAATTAAATAAACCCTCATTTATTTAATTATTTCCTAAGAATAAGTTATTTAAATCATTATTTAAATAATATTCTTAGTTAAAATTGACTAAATCATCCATAAATAATTAAATAAATCATTATTTATTTAATCATATTCCCATCATTCCCCTAAAATGATAAATAAATCATTTATTTATTTATTATTTATAAATAAAGGAATTGACCCAAGTCAATAATCCTTTTCCCTCCAACAAATATAATAAAATATTCCTAAAAGGTGCTTCTAGAATTCGATTAATAATATTTGATTCATACACCGAGTTCTAGACCACCCGAATATTTTGTTATAAATAGGGGGGTTTTCCCCATTCATTAGTCACCTCCATGGCATTAGATCACTTTGGATCTACTCTTGGTCACCATTTTCCATTTTTTCTTTGTGAACTCCCATTGAGTTCTATGTTTATTTTTCTACACCACTAAGAGAGAGGAATGTTAGATCTGAAACACTGAGGACTTTCAAGAACCCATCCCATTGAGGAGAACCGGAAAACACCTTTCTTGTTTTCCTCTCAAGTGCCCCATTCTTTAATATAATATAAAATTCTTTTATTATTTCTTGTCTTGTCCATTGAATGCATGGAGCCATGTTATATTTTATCTACTTAATATCTTTTATGTTTAGATCTAAATTTGTGCATCGAACTTAAAGATATTTTGCAGCCATAATCGATGGTAGGGCTATTTGTTATGCGTAGCTAAAGTGATCTTTTATGACAAAATATTCATACTAACACCAACCATAGCTATATGGTATTCCAAGCAAGGTTCTTGACATTTTTTTTCGATCTATAATCTTAAGCATTAGAATAGCGACGATTTTTTTTTTGTCAATATGTTTGAAATGTCAGACTAGCGACACACGTAAGCGTCGAACTAGCGACACACGTAAGCGTCGGACTAGTGATGAATATAAACGTTGGACTAGCGATGAACATAAACGTCGAAAGAGCGATGAATGTTAATCGTCGGAAGAGGCTCTAGCGACATTTTGAGGCATCGGACTAGAGACACTTGTTTTTTTCGAAAGAGCGATGATTGATGAAACGTCAGAATTGCGACACCAATATAAATGTTGGAGATAGCGTTGCTTTACCGACGTTTAAGTCAAGTGTCAGAAGTCCGAAGTTAGGAGAAACCACGTTTTTTCGCACCTCAAAGCATCGATCTTGGGATGCCTTTATGTCACAAGAGCGACATTTTGGCTGTCGGAATTTGGGGAAAATGTGCTAGTGTGAGAATCCACGGGCTACAAATCTAGCCTTGTACTTCTGCACACTCCCATCCGCTTCTTACTTCACCTTATAGATCCATCTAGATCCAATCAATGATTTTCCAACTGGTCTTGGGACAACTTCCCATGCACTGTTCTTGACGATGGAGTCATACTCCTCAACCATAGCGTCAACCCAAATTGGTTGCCGCACTGATTCCTCAAAGGAGGATGGTTCTGTCACAATAGACTTTCTCATAAGAGCCATGCATCCAGTAAACCTGTCTAGAGACTGTCTTTGTCTGCGCAGTGAAGTAGGTGCTCCTACATGTTCTGCCACATCAAGTCTCAATCTATCAGCTTCTGTGGTGTGCCTTCTACCATTTCTGGTGGATGAATTTGCATGAGTGTTTTCTACCACTCCATGATCCTCCACATGTGGTTGCTCCACATATTGAGGTTCATTATTTGGAACCAAGAGTTCCTCATCTACATGCAAATCCAGCTCCCTCTCAAGGGACAATCGCAGGGCTTTCTCCTCATCAAGTTTTATATCCCGTCTCACAACAGTCATCCTGTTGTTTGGAAAATACACCCTACAGTTGTGAAAACACGGAAAAATACTCCTCTGGTGTACTCATGCAAGTATTTGATGAGGACTACTGTTTTGAACAAATACTGATGTGTTGCATGCCTCCACCCATAAATGCAACGGTAGGACCTGATCATGCAACATCACTCGTGCTACACCCATAATTGTTCTATTCTTTCTTTCTGCGACCCTATTCTGTTGTGGGTTATGAGGCACAATCAACTCTCTCTAAATTTATTCTTTGCTACAGAACTTATTGAATTCATTAGATATGTACTCACCACCATTGTCGCTCCTAAGAGCCTTCAAATGCTTCCCCCTGTATTTCTCCACTAGTGCTTTGAACCCACAAAATTTTGAGAACGTCTGATCTTTCTTCTGCATGAAGTAGATCCAACACTTTCTAGAAAATTCATCAACAAAGATCACATAATACCTGTGCTTTGTTTTCGAAGATGTAGAGAATGGTCCACACACGTCTTAGTGAACTCTCTCAAGGATTTCCGATGCTTGGTTCTCCTTCTCATGAAAAGTGGCCTTTGCATACTTCCCCATGGTACATCCCTTGCATGTGTCTATCTGCGCAAGAGTACCCTTGGGAAGACCCGTAGAAATTTGTTGCATGACCTTCAAGGATCCGTGGTGTAGATTTCCCAATATCCTGTGCCATAACTCACCCTCATCCCGGCTCACCACTTTGTCTGCCTTACCCATCAATGTTGTGCAGCCATCTACATCAAGTTTATAGAGATTCTTCACACAAATCCCAATCTTCTTGGCTTGTCCTGTGGATTTGTGTCGAAGGAAATATTTCCCTTCACTGAAAACCACATCATAACCTCTATCCTCCAACATTACGACTGAAAATAAATTTTTTTTCAAGCCTAGTACATGCATTACATATTTTAATAAGAAGGGTTTACCTAACTATCTCTGGAAGGTAATTGTACCAATCCCGGTAACATTGTACCTCCCATCATCACCCATTTTGATATGCATATGGAGGTCCTTCTCCTCCAAGATACTAAAAAGTACTTTGTTTCTCGTCATGTGGAAAGATGCACCACTATCCAAGTACCACATTAATCCCATTACACTTGACACCATGCATGAAATGAGCGAGAAGTGCAACTCAAATTGTGAGGCCAAATCCTCACCAGCTGTAGATCTTGAAGCTTTCTTGTTTTTATTTTTTTGTGGACAATTAGTGGCGTAATGTCCATGTTGGTGACAGTGAAAACACTTCACTCTGGACATGTCCCACTTCTTGCCTTCTTTTCCAGACTCAGATTTGGAATATGATTTCTTTCCCTTCTCCTTCTTCGCCTTACCAGCCAAGGTGAAATTTTATTCATCATCTATCTTAGATGAAGATCCATCCCTGGTATTCTGCCTAAATTCTTCTTGCACCAAATCTGACCAAATTCGTTCCCAATCTGGCAACTTCTCCCTCCCACTGACAGAGTCCTGATAACTATGCAAACTCTTGGGAAGGCCTAGAAGAGCTAGGCTCACCAAGTTATCATCTGCGACAGTAATTTCAATGCTCCCAAGCTCATCTCGACATTGGACAAACTTGGTTAAATATTTCGAAATAGTATTGCCTTTCTCCATTTTGATTTTCCTAAGCTTGTCCTTTAGTGCCAATTTTCTATGATCACTGCTAATCTGAAATAGATTTGTCAAAGCCTTCCACATTTCCATGGAGACATGATACAATGTGGTCTCTTACTCCCTTCAATAAGATCCTCCTCACCTTTGCACCCTTCTTTTGCCAAGCATCAAGAAGAGTGGCATCTGCCGCAGCGAGTTTGGGAATGTCATTATCAATGAATTATTTCAACCCATTTTCCTCCAGAACTTCCTCCATCCTGTATTTCCATGAAATATAATTGGAACTACCCTCGAGTACATACTCCAATCTCAAGCCATTGAAAGCCATCTTGATCCGGATCTACTTGTCGCACCAAGAATACTTTTGCAAATTCGAATGTTATTCAGTCAAAAACTCAATTTATTCTTCACTATAGTGATTTCCTACGCTCTGATACCATGTAGAAATTATACAAACAATATGTATATCAATGGATTCAATCCGATCATGTGATCTACTAAAGCAAGATATTGAATCCTTCTACAAATAAATTGTGGAAAATAAACACGATCGCTAATCACAACAAGTAAAGAAAGAAGCAAATCAAACCACAACACAGATATTTTCCTGGGGAAAGCTTACTGCTCAAAACCCCTTTATCTTCTATTGTATATTCACCAAGGAATCATGAAACAATTACAATTCACTCTTCTCACAAGAGTCTCTTGCACTCTCACAACTGTCTCACACTGACCCGGACAAAATCGACTAACACTTAGCCAATTTCCTGCCTCTAATCAGCCTGCCTTGCTCATGCAATTCATGTGGAATGCAATCCCTATTATTTAGGAAATTCAACCTTCCAAAACCGCGCAATGCTAATGGGAAATCCTATGGTTTTCTCACTACATGTGGGAAGCCTACTAATGATACAACTGATAGTTAACATCCCTTTAACCTTTGTCTCAAGTGCATCTCCACTGGATCTCACATATATGCAAATATTAATAGTAAATCATTAGTTGCATGGCAGATCACTACATGTGAATTAAATCTGATTTAATTCACTTGATCTCTCACTAGTGCAACAAACAGTTAAAACTAGTTCAATTGACTTTAACTCAGTAAATTGAGTTAACTGATTTCTCATGCATTAAACTAATGCACTAACTGCAACTTGAACTCTAGAATCACTCGGCATGCCTCACCAACTACCCTCAACTCGAAATTCATAAGCTAATTGAGTTTATCACACTCGGTTAACTATTACAAGTGGTTATGAGATAACACTACATTTTATTGTCCAATTTAATTAAGGGAAAATTAAATTATACACACATTTCTTGTTGACTTTTCAACATTAGTGCTCTTTAGCATTGAGGGAGTTATTCACCTATATTTTTTTTTACGTGTTAGCTTCCTTCCATCCAACCACATGAAACATAGCGATTAAGCCCTTTAACTCCATACGACCAAACTCTGCATCTATTTCCTTTAGTAGAACCATGATAGTTGGAACCCTAACTTCCTATATTGAATATCAGAGACACTTTATACTCCTTTCTTGAACATCCTAGTATTAGTATGGTTACTGGACCCAGTGGAAAAAAATTCATCTCACAGACTTCTTCATCCTTCCATACAATTGATAGCTTTTTTACCATCACACTGGGCCAATGCTTATGGAAACTCTATTTTTTTTGTGCATTCCAATACTTTAGTGCTCTAATACCACAATACCTATCAACTGACGATCTCTTCCGATGATTTGTTGTAATTCGTTGTTGTCGGCAATTTCCCTTTCACACTAAGACTTCTCATACTTTAGAGCTCTAACATATGCACATTTTAGTACCCCAATACTATGGTATCTTGGTACAAGGCTTATAAGGGCTAAACCTTTGGATACATGTAATTTTGGTCCATAACCTTAGTTTTCGATCTTTTCAACAAAAACTAAATACACCAGAAAACCCCACCAAAAAATAAATACAAAAGAAAACCTCACCAAACCTCTGGGTCTGTCGCGTCAAACCATTGTGGACCAATTACAGTGTTCCATGTGTTCCTATTTCCATGTCATTTGCTACATCATTTTTCCCATGTCATACTGGATACCAACCTTGATTTTCATATATATAAATGAACTCTCGTAGAGTATGGGACCCACCATTATTATGTCATCTTCTAAGTCACTTACCACTTCACCTGCCAAGTCATTTTTTGCAACCAAGAAGAGCCTTCCATGTGTCTAGGTGCTGACACATACCTACTACATGTCACTTGGAAATTGTCCAATTAGTTGGCAAAACTCCATTCCGCCTACCACTTGTCACTTGTTGTTGTTGCCATGTCATCAGATCTGCCACTTTTCATCCACATGGAAGTGCCACATCACCTTCTCGAAACATCATACCATTTTAGCATTTTGCTATATTCCATTTGGTGCCCTGTGCTTTGGAACCCTGATATACTCAACTCTACTTAAACCTATTTGGTACTACGAATCATGGTTTAATCATAGTCAATCATGGATTAGTGTGCATGATCATGTGCCTGGCATACTTAATTGCACTAAATAGGTCCAATGCAACAAATCAAGGTTTAATCAATGTGTTAATCATTGATTAGCGAGCAATATTAGAGGACTTCAAATTTACAGAAAAACTAATTTTAGTTATAAAATTTTTTGCTATTATACACTAATTTCATGCCTCACTTGGGCTTTATATAGGACCCCGCCTTGGAAACACCAAATTGCGTTATAGGCACATCATGGAAACACCAAATTATGTTCCATCAACCACCAAATTTCGTTCCATGTGGAAACTTTGTGGAAACACTGAATCTTCATTGCATCAATTTAGCCTTTTCCTACTTGATCATGGTTTGATTCCCCCCGACCTTGACATCAATGACACTGCATAACTTGAACTCATTGACAACATACACTACCAACAACAATAGGATTCATCTTGCCTCACACAAATCTTGCTCCCACCATCTTTGCATTGAGACATATGATTATAATCCGTGGGAGCACCCTATTTATGAAATATGTAGCTTAAATATTGAGACTAAGAACCACTTTATATTCTAATGCTTTCCGTATTATGAGATTATCTAGAGCAGTTCTTATGTCTCTTCAAAGTTTCACTTGGTTTTATATAACTCATGGCTTAGGAAGACCACAAAATCTTATAACCGTCTTCCTCCAAAAATATGTTCAACCTTCATTAATAAATTCCTAAGGGTTAATTCGCACCAAATTAATTACCTCGCACTTCCAACTCTTTAACACTAGCCCCCCCCCCCAAAAAAAATGGAAAAGAAAAAGAAAGAAGAAAAGCAAGCTCCATGAACAACTTCCGAACTCAAAAAATAAACCTATAAAACATTATAAACTTAGTCTTAACGAAAGTCCTACTCCCATCTTGCTTTTCTCTGTAAGCTTAAATATTAAAAATGCTTTATCCATATTGTTCTTAAGGAAACGTGCATCTCCTCAAACTTGTTCACTTCCCCATCTAATTTTGTCAATGATTCTTAATAATTTTCCTCTTTTAAATGTTTTTTTCCCTAGTACATCTCTTTGTCTTTTCCTTAACATCTTCACATATTATATTCTTTTCTCTTTTATAAACACTCGGTCAACATTAATATTTATATCAAATAAAATATGAGGTATATTTTATTTATGCAATGTCGGTTGATAGACTACAACATAAAAAAAATTACAGATCCATCTTTCTATGAGCTTTTTTGGAAACTCCAATACGGGGCTGTAGTTAAAATGCTTTTAATAACAGAAAATGTTTGCAGAGCACGCAAATAAGAAATCTCTCAGCAGAAATCGAGTTTTGATTTCCACGACGCTTGGTGTTGGCTGCGATTTAAAGGGCCAAGGGATCAGGGGCGGCTTAAGCGTGAACTTTCCACCTTAAATTATTAAATTATTTTTGTGGTGTGACTTTCAACCTTCAGGACCAAAATAATAATGTTGGAAGGAATCCTACGAACTTCATACTATAAAAATATTAAATTATTTTTGTGGCGTGTCTTTCAACCTTTAGGACGAAAATAATAATGTTTGAAGGATTCCTATGAACTTCATACTATAAAAATATTACTTTTCTTTTTAAGAATGTACCACAATGTACTACCTTCTAGAAGCCACTACCTTTCTTGCTGGTTCTGCACTATTTAAATCATAATACATAAAGTATTACCCTTAGGCTTACAATAAAATATGACTTTTACTTTGTCACATGGAAACTGACAAACCTACAATGTACAATTTCTTCTTGTGGATAATCTCAAGAAAGGGATCTTACACACTTCCAAGAGTTATGTTGTCTAGGTTGCATTAGGATTTCATAGAGGTCGAGGGACACCATGCTATTTAAGAGAATAGATATTGACGATAGTTGTTAGACTCATGCATAGTTTGTGTTAAGAAAATCTTTACAACACATAGTTTAGAGTGTCATTGAATGTGTGTTTATCTAAATTGCATATAAAGTTCGAAATAGCTTGGACATAAATTTGTTTTTAATTAAAATGTTATAATATAAAGGAAAAAGAAATGGTAACGTCTTATTTTTAAGAAAGTAGGTAAAATTTTGCTTGGAAAAAAAACAGAATGAGCATTTTGTTGGAGTTAGTGTAATTTTTTTTCTTTCAAGGTCGATCTGTGAGGTTGGTATAGTTACTGGTAGATCTTCTTGTCCGGTGTACAATTTAGTAATGATCATAATTGTATTTATATTTAATGTTTATTAAGGATATAGTAATATATATTTTTTATTTATGTTGACTTAAATTTAAAGGTACTAATATATATGAAAAATTATAAGAGGTGGAGGTGAGACTCTTAATAAGGGAATAAGTGAGGTAGAGGGGAAAGATAATAATGAGAAGAATAATGAAATCAAGATAAAGATGAGAGTTAGATCTTTAAGTTTTCAAACACGATAAACAATTTGTTGATAAAGAAAGAAAAAAAAATAGAAATGTGAGAAATGACAATTAAAGAAGAGGAAATATAAATAATTTAAAATAAAATTAATGAACAGGTGAACAAACATGATAATGAAAGAGGAAGGAAAGAAAATAAAAAGTTTTTAGAGACTAACAATTTGAAGATGAAACCAGGAGAAAGGGATCAAAATATTTTCAAGAAAATGATCTTAAGTATAGGAAATCACAAAAGTTTGAGAAAGAGAATGAAATTATTTCAAAACACAATATCTAAAGAGATAATGCAGAAAGTACATACAAGTTTGTGAGAAATTATATGACATTAGATGGGAATATTGAAGGTTGAAGTCATCTAGGTCATTGCGGAATCGACATTGAGAATATTGAGGGAAAGTTCATTGAGGGGCCAAAGGAAGGGAAATTACAAGAGAAGAGATCTGTGAACATACGAGAGTTCAAAGTCCCAAGTGGAAAAGTATTATGTTATAAGAATTGCCAAAGGGACACAATGATAACATAATAAGAGCCATAGTTAATGAGATATTGGATAACAATGCTTGACATCCAAGACGAAAGAAAATTTGAAGAATGAAAAATTAATAATGGTGGGGCCCAATGAGCCATTTTGGAGGTCAAGGCTCCAAATTGAATTTGTAAAAGTGAAAAATATAATACTAAAGGAGAAGCAAAGGACAATTATGGAAAAAATAAGAAAAATAAGGGATTTACTCCCAATGAGTAGAAAAATTCATGGAAACATCGAGATTATGGAAAAACAAGCTCTGAGAAATGAATAAGTGTTGAATGGCAGGCAATAAAGTGAAACAATCAAGCTTATGGAGAGAAGAAACAGAGCGAATAACAAGTCATTGAAAAAAATTACTAAAATGGTATAAGAATAAATAGAGGGAACTCAATGTGAGAAAGAGTTCACTCCTTCAAATTCTCAAAAACATAATTAGCAAAGATAAGACTTAGAAATTAGAGAGGGGAGCTCTAATGCACAACAATGTAATAATGTTCATGAATTCTAATAATATAAGAACTTGAGCAGTTTATGTTTTTTGTAAAGTGTATGTGAATATGTATCTCTATTCCTAAGAACCTGAGTAGTTTATGTTGTTTGTAAAGTGTATGTGAATATGTATCTTTATTCCTAAGAAAAGTGTATATTATTATTACAAAAATTTTGTGTAGTGGATGGTAGAAATCTTGTTGAAAGGAATGGTTGAAGAATTTTTTTATTGAGTTAGTTGAAATAAGTTCAAAGAAGGAGAATCAACAAAATTAATAAGGTTATTTATGGAGTTGAAGATAATTGATGATTGAATTCCAGGTTTGGTTAAGATTATATTCATTCCTAATTATTGATGTTTGTTAGTGTTTTTTCTCAACTTAATAACTTCTCTAATGAACCCAATCTAAGAATGTTGGGTTTTAGCTAAAATTTTGGTTTTGTTAAAGAAAAGGTGTGCTTTGATGTAGGTAGAATGTTTAATGATGGAAAATTTATAGGCTTTTGGACCAAATATCACATCGAGGGGGGGGGTGGGGGGGGGGGGGGGTGTTGGTTCAGTATGGAAACAATTTTACCATTTCACTACTTTTCATCAATAACAATTATGTACCAATGCATTACAACTATTTGTAGAATAACAATTAATATAACAACGCATCAATAAGCTATTATCACATCAACAATACTTCAAGAAGTCATCACATGAACACAAGGAGACACATTATTTTACATGGAAATCCATATGGGAGAAAACCCTAAATTCTTCTTATTCTTCTTCTTCTTCTTCTTATTCAATTCATTTTATAGATTTGTAGGCACCGACTTGCTAGAGGCACCAACCTGCTAGAGGCACCCACTCCAAAGGTATGTAATAAACTACTTGTGGTAGGCTACAACCTAATTGAGGCACCAACCTCAAAAATGTTCAAGTAGCTACTCACTATAGGCTACAACTTGATTGAGGTGATAATCTCAAATATGAGCAAGTTTCGACTTGCTCTATGCTTCAACTTGATTGAGGCACCAACCTTTGTGATATGCAAGCTCTGACTTGTCACAAGATACAACCTTATTGAGGCACCAACCTATGTGATATGCAAGCTCTGACTTGTTGCAGGCTATAACCCGATTGAGACACCAACCTCTATATAGGCACCCACCCCTTCTTCAACTTCAAGTGGACCACTTTTCAAAATCTTTCAAACACGATCCAACTGCTCTTCAATCAATACAAATATTCAAACTTAAAAAAAAAAAAACTGATTTTATATTGTTATGAACCACTTATCATGCCCTGTCCAAACTCTGTTCCAACTTGCTCCTTAATGTAGCTACATAAAACCCATCTTGGAACTTTTTCTTTATATATACTCAACATCTACTACAACCTACTCGTAAGCTCTCAAAACACATAATATGGATTCCAAACACAAAAAATACATCATTTAGACTCTTCATTCCTCTAGGGTTATTCATCAATGAAACCAGATCATCATGCTTCTTTCAGATTCCAATTTGGACTAGAAATAAGATTAGAAACCCCCCCCATAACCATATAAAATTAAAAATCAAATGAATCATTCTACAAAATGGCCTTTTTAGGGTGCAATCTACAAAATGGGCACTTTCTAACAATGAATCTATAAAATTTCTAATTTCAGCCCACTAATAGTTCGACAAAATGTATATTGGCAACATAAATAAAATATTGGTTTCAGACCTAATAATCACTAGGGCTCAGATCTAGGTGTTGGCCAACAAAACACAACCATAAGAAATTGACCCATGATATGTCACTTGACATACCATCCTCCTAAATTTATTTTATTGTGATTGATCTGCAGTCCAAGGGGAGAGCATCAAGATTCGATCCGTGACCAGTCCAACACCAAATATGGCAATATATCTCTATGTATAATCAATCACTAAGTAGTCAATGTTATGATCCTTCCTACGTGTGTCATTCCATCGACCTTGAAATGATTTTCTCTAGGCTCAGACCGTAGATAATGCTTCAATGATAATAAAGCAAATGTCCTCTAAGCACAGGCCAAAAAATAGAATGATACAATTCCTCTATGGGATCAAGCCAAACAAAACTTCAACGAAAGTATAATGATGCCCCTATAGGATCGGACCAAACAACACTTCAACAATAATAGAATGAAATTCATTTTAAGTTTCATCATTTCCTTTCTTTCCATTCCATCAGGGACTTCTCTCGATCTAAAATGGGATATTACATCCTTATACCAATTAGTTTTCTATAATGATTCATCTTGGTATACTTCATTACAAGATTCAATATTCATTGCTACAACCCCTCCTATTAATTTACATAGTCTTTATCTTCTTATAATATTCATGTGTTTTATTTCAATGTCAGATTCTTGTAACTTTTCCAACCAATTATCATGTCTCCCTTCTCTCAGTTATTTAGTTAATATAATTTTAACTAGTGAATATGGTACATAAGTTATCACATGATACATTAAAATATAGCTTCTAAAATATGCAATAGATTTGATTAGGGCATAGGCTTTAGATAATAATTCAACTCGTGTTCCTACAATTATTTTCTCATAAAAGAATGAGACATTATTCTTTTTAACTCCTTTGGTCAAGACTACAACTATTGTTCCTCATATGCAAAGGTGTACATACATGATTAAGTCTCTTATGTAATCTGAATATAACTGGAATAGAGGAAATTGTATTTGATGTATCCAAATTCCCTCTATGTGTACTTTTTCCATTCAAAATTTTCATCTATGTTGAGCAAATTCTTGATGGGCCTAACAATAGAGGCATAATATGGAACATATAACTAAAAAAGTAGATTTTTCCAAAGAATGGTTTTACTCCCTCGTGCATTATCTAGTCCTTCAATTCAAATATGGATTTAACTCTTTCAATATCTATATATATATATTTCTTTTTCACTTACAACATGATCAAGTGATATTTCTTCAAACACCACAAATAAGCACTTTTTAATATTAAGGGATACTTCATATTTCCTGCACCTCTTGAAAAATTGTTGAAAGTGGGCCTAATGAAATGTCTCGAGCTTTGAATATAAAATTAAATAATCTTGATAGAACGCCATGATTTTCCCTATCATTTCCTTAAATGAATGATCCATGGCTCTCTGAAATGTCACACCAACATTCTTTAGTTTGAATGGCATTCGAGAATAGGTTTAATTTCCCTATGGTGTAGTAAAGATAGTCTTGTATCTATCATTTTTAGCTACAATAATCTAGTTGTATCCTAAATATCCATCTAACATGGACATTACTACAGACCCAATGACTGGCTATAAGAGTATCTCCATATTTGGTAGAGGGTAATTATCTTTAAATGAAGCTTCGTTGAGATCAGAGAAATAGATACATAATATTATTTATCCATTCTTCTTTTTAATCATAATTACATTGGTAATCTAGTCCAAATACCTTATTAAACAAATAATATCTTCTTTCTCCATTTTGTCTCTCTAATTTGACTAGAGGCTTCATTTTGAGATTAATTATTCTCATATTTTTGCCTCACTAGTTTGGCCTCCTCCTTCAAAGAAATAACATGTTAAATAATTGTTTTATCATATTCCTTTAATTATTTGGATTCTTGGCTCACCAAAATGTCATATTCTTCACCCTCTTTTCCTCCGGTTTTAACCATATTCTACTTCTTCGTAACCTTGTATTAAGATCATTTTCACTATTATATATGGGTTTAAACTTATTTTTCCAAATAATTTATTTTAGTATTTTAAGTGAGTTTATGATTAAATATTAGAAAAATAACATGTTTTCACTTATATATAAAAGTTTGAAAAGTTTTGTGATGTTTATATGCAAATTTGAAGACTATAGCAAAGTCATATTTGACCACTTAGCCTCAAATTCGAATTTCCTCTTCAACTCTTGAAGATTTGAGAAAGATTTGGAGAAAGTTATTCAAACACATTCAAAGGAGATTAATCATGGAAGCTTTGATAAGATCTCCTATCAAAGATATTAGATATTTGTGAGACAATTTGTAGAGATAATTATCACCTAATTTTATTAAATTGGTTATACCTACTTGAGAGAAAAGTGGATCAGAATTTATTCTCAAAACAACTCATATAAACAAGAGTGCTTTCTCCATTTTAGAGGGGAGGAAGGAAGAAGAAAGTTAGAATTTGTACTCATAATACTTGAAGAAATATCTTTGTAGCTAGACTTTAATCTTTTGGAGCTTGATCCATTTTATAGGGGAGGAATGAAGAAGAAATTTAGAATTTGTACTCATAATACTTGAAGAAATATCTTTGTAGCTAGACTTTAATCTTTTGGAGCTTGATCCAAGCTTATTTCACTTAATATATGTTGTTGTTCTTTTAACTTCTAGTGTGCTTCGTGAGCATTGGAGGGCCTCCTTTTCCAAGCATGGACACTCTTTCAATTATTTGTTTATAGCTATAGATTTCATTTGCTTTGGTAGATTAGATTTTTTTTTCTTTCCTAGATTAAGATTTCTATCATTTTCTTAGATTAGATTTCTACCATTTTTCTAAACTATATTTCCATTGCTTTCTTAGATTAATATTTATATCACTTTCATAGATTAGATTTTTATCATTTTCTATATTATATTCTCACTTTCATAGATTAATATTTCATTTCATGTCAATTTACTTGATTTTATATAATTTATTTTCCTTTTGTTATGTGGGATTTACGATTGCAGACAAAAGTATCTCCCCTAGGTTTGGTGGCCAACCTAGAACAATTGAGAGAAAATGAACCCAATGCTTTCATTAAAGTAAATAGATGAAGGAGTGAAGCCTACCTGGAATCCATCACATGCTTCACTCCTTTAGCTTGAATTCTCCAATTCCACCTCCAATTTCCAAAATTAGAGCCCACAAAGTCAGATAACACAAGCCAAGAAGCTACGAGATCTATGCAGTACCACCTAAATACTCTATTTGATAGATCAATATGGTATTGAAAGTACATGAAATAATGACATCACATATAGTAAAACAAAGAATTATTTGCATTAATATAAATGGAAGGAGATTACAACCATAAATAAGTGTTGATCTTGTAGAAGACCTCCTCTAATATGTCTTGTCCTTTCCTTGTCATAATATGAACCTCCAATCACCTTAAATGCATGGAATGGTACCTCTCACCATAGCATCATAAGGGTAGAATCACTCTCCAAAATCCAACCTCTTGCATATGAAAGGTTGTAAATATATAGACTTGGTGGGGTAATTTGGGAGCTCTTATCCAATTACCAATCTAAGATTTTAGATCCACCTTTGATGGGAGGATGGGATCAAGGATAAGGGATGGAGACTTCAAAGAGGGATAGGTTAATATTTGAATTTTTATCTGAGGTAAATGGTTTTAACAAATTCTAGAAGCTTATGGAAGAGGAAGCTTCCATAATTTCTCTTTTTTTCCTGAATTTCTAGAACCAACATAGGTGCAAAGAGGAGCAACCTATAGGTGATCAACGCAGGCCAGAGTGGAGAAAGTTGTAGGTGAGTGTTATCCAGAAGGAAGGCATGGAGCCTTGGTCCTAAAATTTGGTTAGATGATGTAGTTTTAGGCAGAAATTCTGGGAAATGAAGGATGCATACTTAGGGATTGTGCAATTATTTTGACAAGGGGGAATAGGATTTTGATTGAGCCCATTAGGAGGCTTATTGACCGGATGTGATAAAATGACATATAATAGATTTCCCCCTAAATCACAAAGCCAAAAATGATGACTGAAGTGATTTACCTTGTGACAAGTAGGGATCAAGAACAACCGACGAGCTTCATATGTTACAATACATTTATATCATAACATATTTTTTTTTAGGGAGGCATACCCATACTCAACATATAAGCTAACATAACATGCAAAATGATCAAAAGGCGCATCCACAGATGCAACTAATGGACCCATGACGGGATGGTTGTTTGTATGATCATGGCCATCATTTATTGTGATCTCTATATAACTCCTGAAATTGCAGCCCGGATGGATGAAACTAGATCTGGGGTCTTCTATATAGTTCATGTTAGGGTCTTAAGGTCTAGGGATAAAAATGTATTTGCCTCTTTTTATTCATTTTGGGTGTTTGTATATCAGTTTAGCCTATGAATCACTGATGTCATAGTCTAAAAGATCATTGTTTAAGGTCACTTCAATTTTTTCATGTCATAGAGGGTCCTTAAATACAAAATTAAATTTGAGAGAGTCTAAGTCCATGATAGGATCATAAGGTCATATTTTCAAGTGAAGTCATTGAGGGTTCAAGGGGTCATTTCATGGGGTCTCATTTATCATCATTTGAAACCATGATAGTCAAGTTCCATTAGTTAAATGTTCTATGGGTCTGTTAGTGGTGTCTGTCATATCCCCATGTCACCATTCACATTCGCCTTTCATAAATTCATAACTCACCTTCATATACTTCTTTTATGCACCATTTACCATGATATGCACCATTTATCATCATATCACCCCTAAAATCACTTCTCATCATCATGGCCATTAAAACCTCCTAAATTCATAATTAATCATCATCATCCATAATTCATGATATCATAACCCCTTTACCCAAAGTTTTACATACATGACCAAAACAAGATATATGGAGCGCAAATTTTCAATTTTTTGTTGAAATTTCCCTCATTCTCTCTCCACCTGCAACCCACGCTCTGAGGTTTTGATAATTTGCATAGCAGAAGGCCGAAATTAGCTTAGAAAAATATTGAAGGAAGTTTTTTCAAGTGGGAGAAGGTTGTTGCACAACTGATGTGCAGATTCTAAGCCACACAATCATTGCACAAATGTTACGCAAACTGAGAACAACCATTTTGGAGGTTTGAAATCATGGAGGGAAGCACTAAGAGGGTGATACATCATCACCAATCCATATCAAGCATATCTATGCACTCATCCTTTCACAAGACCATCTGCAACCATATCAAACATGGAGGTCTGCTACACTCTACTACGAATTTGCTCTGAAATTGACTATTTTAGTCATCATTTTCAAAAGTTTTTTATGACCAAATGGAGCCAAAGATTAAAAATATGAAAGAGGTGTTTCTCAATAACAGAACAAAGAAAAAAAAACTCATTCATTTTCTCCACATGTGTCACAGATTGGGAGATTCAAATACATCTTCAAATCCTATGTTTCAGAGTGTGAAATTTACTGTTTTAGTCATAATTGTGGGGAATAGATTCTGAGGAGATGGGGCATAAATTGCGGAAAATTAGAGAGGTTTATCTCAAAAACAAGTTCATATACAAAAAAAATATCTAATTTTTTACACAGGTGGTATAGTTCGAGAATTATAGGTGTCACTTGGAGACCCATTTTCACAATTCGTTGCTGACAGAATTCTAAAATTTTTGAAATTCGATTTGTAAATGTGAAAGTTTTGAAAGTTTTGATGCATGCTGGGAGTTATAAGGTGTTTGTGATGAATTTTTGGAAATTGCATTGTTTTTGGAGTTTGCGTGAATGCAAGGTTGGGTCTCCTGCTAGGATGGTCAATTTCCTGTTGGTGGAAACTGTGCTTGGTGTAGAGGTGCTTGAATTTTTCCATTAGCAGGCATGCCTCTGGTTCGTGGTTATGTCCAGTGAAAATGGTGCATGGTACCATTGTAGGGGTCGAGCTCATCATTCTAGGAGCTGTTTCAACCAATTCTAAACTAGGAACTGAAAGCTAGGCAATCAAACAACTTGCCTAGATTTCAATTCCTAGTTTAGAATTGGTTGAAACAGCTCCTAGAATGATGAGCTCGACCCCTAGAGGCATGGGATGGTGTTAGGCTGGTCTATATCATGTAATTTCTCAATCATTTTCAGGGTTGGACTCTTGGGAATTGTTTGGCACTTCATTGTACATCACTTTTGCATTTTTGGCTAAGGAAAGACCAGGGTTTTGCAACACTTTTTGGGATCCTTGTGGCTCTGTGTTTTGATGGTGTTTATTCTCTATGTATTTGTAAGTTCACTGATGTTTATGTGTATCATTTCCCTTCTCTTCTCTTCTTAAATTAAACAAATCAGTGTTAAAGGTGGAATTCAATAGCTTGCTTTTCTCTGCCTTTAGTTTTGTTTGATTTTACATGTTTTCATCTGTTTGGAGAGGATCCTTGAGATCTCTAGCCCTCTTCAGCTCCTCAGCAGTCTAAACCATCCATCCTTTCATTTCAAATCATCAAAACCATTGCTTACCCTGCCCCAATCAGAACTCTGCGGAAACTGGGCCTTATCCCCGCACCCAAAACTGCCTTTCCCTTGTTTCCGAAAAAAACCCCCAAAATCATTTCAAACTCCTTGATATATATACCTAGCCTAAAATTAGTTTTTATTTCAGTCATCTCAAGACCCTTTGCTTATTTTTGTTGAGATTGACTCGGAGAGAGCCCTCTCCTGTTCTGGTAGGGCTAGCTACCAGACTGAGCGTGGTTTGATGTTACCCTGAACTCTGCCTTCTTTCAGCCTGAGGTAGATTTAGGCAATAACATAGTAGAGACCATACTGGGGACTCAAATGGTTTTCTTGTTAGTGTTATTTGATTCATAAGCTACAGAAGGAGCCTGAAGTTAGCCAGGTAGCCTTCGAAACGCTCTTGCTTTGCATCAGCGAAAGTAGATCAATGCTGCTTCAGTCAATCTCCGGTCTAGCTTGTGAACGTGACACTTAACTTATAAATTGCCCCAGTACATGTATCAAGTTTAGATCTGATCGTTGATGGTGGACAACGATCATACATAAGAAGGCTGAAATCATTCACCCTTCTTATGTCTGATCGTTGTCCACCATCAACGATCAGATCTAAACTTGATACACATACAGGAGAAATTTACAAGTTCAGTGTCATGTTCACAAGCTAGACTGGAGATTGATTGAAGCAGCATTGATCTACTTTCACTGATGCAAAGCAAGAGCGTTTTGAAGGATACCTGGCTAACTTTAGGCTCCGTCTGTAGCTTATGAATCAAATAACACTAACAAGCAAACCATTTGAGTCCCCAGTATGGTCGCCACTATGTTATTGCCTAAATCTACCTCAGGCTAAAAGAAGGAAGAGTTCATGGTAACATCAAACCACGCTCAGTCTGGTAGCTAGCCCTACCAGAACAGGAGAGGGCTCTCTCCGGGTCAATCTCAACAACAATAATCAAAGGGGCTTGAGATGACTGAAATAAAAACTAATTTGACGATTTCTTCTTCAAAAAAGAGTTTTGAAGAAGAATCATTCTCAAGAATTTTTGATGATGAAAATTTTGAAATGAAAACTTATTTAGAACCTCCCTCTGGCCTGTTGGCATTATTAGTCATTTTCAGGATTGAATCAACTAACCCTAGACCCAAAAATACCTAAAAACCCTAAAATGACTCTTTGCTGACCAAGAGACCAAAACAAGACTGTGAATGACTTTAAAATTGATTTGATGAAAAGACCTGAACCAATAGGTACAAGGCATGAGGGATATGAGAGAAAAGACCCTTCCGTTAGATAATGGCATGCCCCCTAACGGAATGCAAATGAATGAACTGAATGAGACACCTAAAAATGAAATGCAATAAGAGAAATGATCTCTAACGGAGGGATGCAAAGACCGACTCTAACATTGGCTCCAATGGGGATGGTAGCTCCTGGGAGGTGCCAAGAATGGCAGATCTCTGGGAGAGTAGGCAGTGCCTTCGTCCATTGGGCTATGGAGTCAAAACACTAAAACTGACATCATGCAGACTGACTCTAACTCAAGGCTCAAACTAAAAACTATTAATAAAACCAAACATGACTAAAACATAACTGACAAACTGAAAAGCTGCTCATAATTGAGCTTATTCATCAAACCTACTCTAATTGTTCTTTTCACCACCCGATCAAGTGAAATGGAACAGCCAATGCAACCATGTAAGCATACCGGCTACTATTTGATTTCTTCCCAAATGCTTTCTGATGCGCAGGAAAAGGGAAGAATCAAAAGGCAACTCCCATGGAAACTTGGAATCAAGTTGACTGCTAATAAACTTGCAAAGCATGAATTGACTGGATGACTTCAAGAATACTGTGAAAGGATCTTCATAAACATAACTATTGATTTCCATTAACACAACACTACTCTGGTTCAGGTAATCTTCATAGCTAGATATTAAGATTTTCCTCACATCTGTGCTGTCTTTCTTTGGTAACTGCAGCAAGCTGTCAAAAGGATCCTGAAATTCGTGAATAACCAAACTCTGTTGTTGATTCCAAACAGAACAAAAGTCTCCATTATCTATCTCCTCATATGACTGCATACCTTGATATGGGCTTTGTAATGAAAAATCTATTGAACAAGACAATGAAGGTGACCTTTGAATAAGATTATTATCAACATTATTTTCTGGCACATGGTTAGCTAATGGAGAATAACTTTTACAACAAACCTCATCCAACACACGAGCAATAGGATCATCAAAAACTTGAGAAGACTGCTACGATGTATCCATTGAAACCATATGACATCCTACTGACTGTCAATATTTTTCTTTAGAGATATTACGAAGATTCTATTCTATAAACTGAAATGCTTCGAAACAAAAGGGTACAGAATTCTCTTGCATCATTAAATCATGTACTTCAGCTTCCAGGCCTTCATCTGTAATCTGACCTTCAATTGCGTTTGGTGGCTGCAAATCTGGAGCTAGGGAGGGTTTTGTATCAGAACTGATTTCATCAGTCGTTTCGGGAGAATATTTCTCATTAACAACTTGCTCAAGAATTTCGCTATCTGTCTCATCCTCAACATTAAAACTGAGAGATTGTTGATTTCCTACAGGATGCTCATTTGAAGATTTACTATGCAATTTACCCTTCAAAAACTGAAATGATTCAAAAAAAAATGGAACGGAGTCATCTTGTATCATTAGATCATACGTGCCAGCTTCCAAGTCTACATCCGCAACTTGACAATCAATAGCTTTCGGGGGCTGCAAATCTGAATATGGGAAGTCTTGAACAAAGTTTTCATTGCCCTCAAGATGATTCAAAGCATGGAAGTTGTTTCTGATGAACTGAAATGAATCAAAACAAAAAGGCAAAGAACCTTCACTTACTTCAAAATTTACTGCACTTTTCTCGCCATTGTTATAGCTGACATGCATCGGTTGATCACTGTACTCAAGCTGTTGGAGGTGAACTTCCTCCTTCCACAAACTAGCTGCTGATTTTTCTGCAAGATCAGCTTCTGTTTGGACAAAATCATCCTCATCATATTGATCGAATTTTGGCAAATCATCATCATAAAACATATCATCAAACATACAAGTCAAATAAACAGACTTCTCATCTTCGAGATGTTCTATAATACAGTCATCATTAGATTTATGACAGCTGGGATAATAAACAAAATATTTTGGATCAACAACTTGTTCTTGAACGTCATTTTCATTTTTTGCAGTCATTTTCTGCACCATCTCTTCTACTGCGTTTACCAACATGTCAAGCTTTACCTCTAAAAGTGTCGATTTCTCCGGATCCATGTTTTTCATCTCTTCTTCCTTCAACCTTGCCCTTCGGATCAGCAAATGAGCCTCTACATTTACTGCACTGTTCTGTATTTCTGCAAGTGTTGCAACGTTCCTTTCTCTCAGCTGAAACTGCATTTCCGGATCAAAGGCACCCGGGTAGTGTAAAAGAGCAGATCTAGGAGGAGGCCTTATATCTACTGGTATCGAAAGATATACTTGGTTAAATCTGGCAGAAAATTGTTGTACTGTCTCCCCTGGCAATATTTTCAGCTGGGCATACTCATCTAAAATAAGGAAAGGGTTCTGTCCGATCATCCACCTGTCAAGGAAAACTTTGACGAACTGCTGGAAATCTGAGATGTTCGCATCAGGCAGGGCTTTGAACCAACTCTTGACTTGGCCTTGCAAAGAAAGAGCAAAAATTCTGATACTAACATCTTCTTTGTCAACTTCAAAAAGATCTAGAAAAGTCTCAACATTATGCACATGTTGCTCAGCGTTGACATTGTTACATTCACCGTCAAATCTCGGCAAATATAGGTAATAATTTGCACGGAAAGCATGGAGAACAAAAGGTAAAACAAGAGTTTTATACCTATCTGGGACTAGAAAAAGTGTAGGAGTATATACAGGAGCTACGGGATCGGTTTTGTTTTCTTTTAGCTCATCAATCTGAAGAGAGTAATCATAAGATGTGGGAAAAGTAAGGAGGCTAGGATCAAAGGGAAACTCAGTATTTACACTTTTTGAATAGGTTGAGTGAAAATTTCGATCACCTTTATCATACAACAAATTCTGAAAAACTTTCAGGACAACTTCAAGAACAACAAAGAAGTAATTTACAAGAAAGGAGACTAGATCTTGAATACCATTCCACTTTAAATACCTGAACTTTGTGTAAGATCCTTCCATTTTATCAGAGAAAGAGTTAGTCCTCCAGTGGAGTCTCTACATTGAGTTGGAGTCACCAGGTGAATGATTTAAGCCTTCTTATGTCTGATCTTTGTCCACCATCAACGATCAGATCTAAACTTGATACACGTACTGGGGCA
This sequence comes from Pinus albicaulis, assembly GCA_034641835.2. Lineage (NCBI taxonomy): Eukaryota > Viridiplantae > Streptophyta > Pinopsida > Pinales > Pinaceae > Pinus > Pinus albicaulis. The sequence continues at coordinate 1,414,308 of MU968403.1, read as the reverse complement.
ATTTACAAGTTAAGTGTCACGTTCACAAGCTAGACCAGAGATTGACTGAAGCAGCATTGATCTACTTTCGCTGATGCAAAGCAAGAGTGTTTCGAAGGCTACCTGGCTAACTTCAGGCTCTGTTTGTAGCTTATGAATAAAATAACACTAACAAGCAAACCATTTGAGTCCCCAGTATGGTCGCCACTATTTTATTGCCTAAATCTACCTCAGGCTGAAAGAAGGCAGAGTTCAGGGTAACATCAAACCACACTCAATCTGGTAGCTAGCCCTACCAGAACAAGAGAGGGCTCTCTTCGGGTCAATCTCAACAAAAATAATCAAAGGGGCTTGAGATGACTGAAATAAAAACTAATTTTAGGCTAGGTATATAGATCAAGGAGTTTGAAATGATTTTGGGGGTTTTTGTCGGAAACAAGGGAAAGGCAGTTTTGGGTGCGGGGATAAGGCCCAGTTTCCGCAGAGTTCTGATTGGGGCAGGGTAAGCAATGGTTTTGATGCTTTGAAATGAAAGGATGGATGGTTTAGACCGCTGAGGAGCTGAAGAGGGTTAGAGATCTCAAGGATCCTCTCCAAACATATGAAAACATGTAAAATCAAACAAAACTAAAGGCAGAGCAAAGCAAGCTATTGAATTCCACCTTTAACACTGATTTGTTTAATTTAAGAAGAGCAGAGAAGGGAAATGATACACATAAACATCAGTGAACTTAAAAATACATAGAGAAGAAACACCATCAAAACACAGAGCCACAAGGATCCCAAAAAGTGCTGCAAAACCCTGGTCTTTCCTTAGCCAAAAATGCAGAAGTGATGTACAATGAAGTGCCAAACAATTCCCAAGAGTCCAACCCTAAAAATGATTGAGAAATTACATGATATAGACCAGCCTAACACCATCCCATGCCTCTAGGGGTCGAGCTCATCATTCTAGGAGCTGTTTCAACCAATTCTAAACTAGGAACTGAAATCTAGGCAATCAAACAACTTGCCTCTATATGAAAGGAAACTGATTCATTCATTTAATTCACTTTTTAGTGAATGAATCCTCTAGAACAAGTAAATATGTGCCAAAATTACATCATAGTCACCAAATTACATCAAGATAGATCAATAGTTACATGAAAAAGTGAAACTAGTCAAAACTGGGCGAATTTCTGAGCTGAAGAGTGAAAATGAGGCAAAATTTCTCTATGCGCTGCGCCCAAAAACTCTATGTGTAGCACAAGTTTGGAGCTGATTTTGAGGCACTTCTCGAAGTCCAAATTAAGCTCAAGATAGGTCGTTGGAAAGCGCTGCCTGTCTACTTCCTAACCCAAGTGGAATTTCTGGATTTGGATGTCATTTTCCCCTCCAAAACTTCAATCTCCCAAGACTGGTTCCTGTGTGTGCAAAAAGTGGCAGAAAGGCCATTTTCAAGGTGTTTTTGACCCTTTAGGCCACCCAGAACTTGATGAAATCCTTTGGCCATTCCTGAGCATGCATAATTTATCATAAAAAATCCAAAAATGTTAATTTTTACTCCAGAAGATCTCTCAAACATAAGCACGCGCAAGGTGGCGCTACGCGTCGGGCGGAAAAACCTGTTTTGTGACAAAAAATAAAATAAAAAATGACAACATTTTCTCCAAATTCTTTGAAATTTGGACTGAAGGTTCCCCATCAACTGCCATGCTCATCCAAAGAAGCTTTAGCCAAGATTCGGAGTCTATCCTCCCTTTTACACCGTTTCAGTGCTCTCCTGGTGCATGCAGTTCAGTGGTGAAATCACTATCTCGGTTGTATGAGGTGTCGGTGTCCGTCTCCATGGTGTTTCAAGGTCTATGCCAAGCATGTTCTGATTTGTATGAGATGAAAACAAGAATTTGGTGCCTTTGTTTCAATTGCCAAATGCGAGAGGAACTATGGGAAAAAGGGCAGTGTGGACAATGGGGTCTTGTCAAGTGATAATTTTCCCTTTGGAATTTTAATAAATGTAGGAACAATAGACAGTTACTTGACTGTGTTTTAGGAATCTGAGGTTTGGGATTTTATAAGTGAAATGATAGAGGGAGAGTGATAGTGGATGGTAGGTTTTAGGGATAGGGAAAGATGGGAATAAGTGATATGAGTGGTTTTGGGACATAAAGGAAAAGTGGAGGGACAGTAATGATGGGAGATGACTTGAGGTATGGAAATGGAAAATGAATTATAATGATCATATAACATCGATGGGAAAGGAACCAGAGGTGGGGAAAAGAGTTAGAGTACTTGACACCCAAAATCAATTTCAAACACTAATTATAAAACCCTAAGAAGCATTTTTTGCCCAAACAAGAGGGTTTATGATTTTCATCATCCAAACTCTTATATTCCTCCCTTCGAACCACACTGACACTATTTACAAGCAATTGTAAGGGCTCACAAACTTATTTGAATCATAGGAGTTTAAGTCGATTTGTAATTTCATAAAGCAGTGGAAAAAATTTGGTGTTGGCTCTGTGTGCCGCGCAGGCTGCCCAATGCGCCGCTCCAGTGTAATTTTTACACTGTGCAGAGTAGCTCTATGTGCCGCGCAGGCTGTGTGCATCGCACACTTCGCCCAACACGCCGCACAGGAAAATTCAACCACAACTTCAGCTTTTCACACTGCTTTTGCTTCCTCCTTGATTTGTCTTTGTTTCTTTGATAATTCTTGGTATGGAAATGGATTGTTGAATGTGAAAGTATCACATATATACAAAGGACTTCGATTTTCTTTTGACAAACCCATTTTTGCAATGTTTCAACTTTGACACTTTTCACACAAACTTTGTTTTGCTTGTTTCCTCTGATTTTTTTGACTTGAATGATGAATCTTTTGTCGATTTTGCAGGAATAGCTGGCATTGGATTCCGGCAAAGGATGACCAGGGCTGCGCCTGGAGAATTTAACAACTGAAAATTTTGAAATACATGGCATTTATTACAAAGGAAAACATGACTAATTTTCTTCAAAACAGAGTTTTTTAAGAAAAGTCATAGTCCAGCAAGATGACAATAATTTTTTTTGAAATGAAAACTTATTTAGAACCTCCCTCTGGCCTGCTGGCATTATTAGTCATTTTCAGGACTGAATCAACTAACTCTAGACCTAAAAAGAACTAAAAACCCTAAAATGACTCTTTGCTGACCAAGAGACCAAAACAAGACTGTGAATGACTTTAAAATTGATTTGATGAAAAGACCTGAGCCAGCAAGTACAAGGCATGAGGGATATGAGAGAAAAGACCCTTCCGTCAGATAATGGCATGCCCCCTAACGGAATGCAGATGAATGAACTGAATGAGACACCTAAAAATGAAATGCAATAAGAGAAATGATCTCTGACAGAGGGATGCAAAGACCGACTCTAACAGGAATCAACACTACTCTTTTCCCCAGACGTGGACGCTTGGAAATGATCTGTGGTAGAAGACAAGGTCTTCTGCTTCCATTTACGTGACTTTGGCTTGGGTGTGTCTAGCTCTTTTGAGGAGTGCATACTTAATGTTGCTCTTGTCACTCTTAGCTTGGGGAGATGCTCACATTTAATTGTATGATAAAAGTGTGAACAAATCTAGCAATAAGTACGCGTGATTTTATCTTGGTTCGAGAGAAGTTTCTGTGGGACAGAAGAGACTGTGTGAAAACTGTTTGCAGGGTGCTTCATTCCTTTGCATTAATTGACCTAGTGGCCAATCAAGTCACATAGTCCACATGTTGTCCTAGGTTCTTGGTGCGTCGTCCCAGTTTGCCCATCACGCCGATGTGGGTGTGAGGTTGCTGGTCTGGGGGTGATATACTTTCTATACTGTTTGAGGAGATCGTCTTGTTTCTTCTCTAATGTATGTATCATATCAATTAGAGGACGAACTTGCGGGATATAGGTAAAACACTATCCACAGTGGTTTCCCTGACATATGGGGAAAAATATCCTAGATATGGGGTGTCCATCGTGCTCAGTTGGTGGTGTGACGGGGTACCAGCGACGTAGTGCTTCTAAGTCTGGGCAGGTGGCAACCACATGATTGGGTTTTTTACATAACACACATGTTGGTCTTCTCTGAAGAGAGATGTTGGGGGTAATTAAAGGTTCCCTGATTGGTCACTTTTCCAATAATAGAAAGAGGATGGATCTACTCGTCACATCTTCTTAGGTTTTCGAGCTGTTCATAGATTCTGAGTCTGTGCCATCTTCTTCGAAGAGGCAGACTATGTCTGACCGCAAACTAGCTAGTGCTAAGTAGAATCAAGGGATATAGTGGCAATTTCCTAAAATGTGGTTGTCGGCACATAAAGGGCATGTGAACTGCGCTGCCCGCAAACCAACATAATAAATGCCCTCTATAGGATACCATCTATGGATGAGTTCCAAGGCCGTGCATTCTTCGATGAAGTGATCACGTTCATCGCACAACGTGCAACGTATGACAGGAGGAGGAAATATGAACGGGAGTCTTTCAGGCGACTGTCGTTCCTCCTGCAGGTAAAGGATGGTGCGAGATTCATCTCCAGATGACTAGGTGGAGGGGTCCTCTTGGTAGGACCACTCAATGGCGTGTAAGGCATCCCTATATCACGGGATCTTTGGGAAATAATGGGTATAGTGTCCATAATTGTTGGAGATAGAACATGCGTGATTGGTACGCGATGCTTTTCATTGAATTTTTGTGGAAGGTTCCTTTTTACGGGAACGTGGTGTCGTGATGTCTACCTCAGAGCTAGGGAGCAATTTCAACTCGTCCAGCTCTGGGAAGATTTGGGTAGGGTGGCCTACTACGTCACATATGGCGCAACATGGTGATTATCGTCGCGTGGTGGGAGTATCCACCTTCTTTCCTCTTTTCTTGGCCATAATCATCGGTTTTGCAGTAGGTGTTACCTATTCAAGGATGTTTGGGATAGTCTCCTAAGTGGGTGGGTCCTCCTCGGGATTGAGGGGCACTAACCCTATAGAGGTGATGTGCATGGCTCCCATCTTAGTAGGGGGAACGAGGTACCAAACTGGTATTTCAAAAGATACGTTTGGTAACACCACGGTGGCCAAGACCTGTTGGGATAAGAAAACAGCTGGGGGGTAAAGGAAAGGGGTTTGGGAGGAGGCATAGGCTAGAGAGGCTGTTGTGGCCAAGGACTCAGTGTCATTACTGCTTGTATATGTGTCCTGACTAGCCTCGGTGCTTGATGTGAACATCATGCACATCGGGGCTTCTGTGATGCAAGATGATGGCTCTGGGATAACAGGGGGATCACCTAGGAATGGCCCTAGGATGGACAATCGTTTGAACTGGCCGGGGCCATATTCTTGGTACCGTGTAAGTGTGTCTATATATGTAGCTACGTAGGGTAGAATGACATCGGTATTTCTTAGGGGCCACTTTTCGCTATGCGTTAATTGGTCGACAATGATGATGCGGTCCTCATGGGGGAACATCATAGTTCAGAAGACGGAGGAGGTGATGGCTGACATGGCGTACATATAACTCTGGCGAAGGAGTATATTGTAGTCCAATTGGGCGTCCAAGACTTCAATGTCTATAAGGACCTTCTTTCTAGCTAAGCAGACCGGGACGTTTTGGTAGAGACTGACGGGGCCTAAAGGGATACCATCGTATGCTCTAAGCATGATGTCTGATGGCTTTATTTTGGGCAACACTAACTTCTGCCAAAATTTCTTTGACATGATGCATGTGGATGCACCCTCGTCAATGATACATCGGTGAATAGTAACGTTTTGGACCGACACTGGTATCTGAAAGGCGACCATTGAAGGAAGCCTATGGGTGGCTTTATCTAAATCAAAATCCATTAGAAACGAATCAACAAGGTCGATGGTACCTAATGTGGAAAGTAAGGCTTTTCAATGCTTTGGGCATGATTGTAATACCTCCAAAGCCGACATAGCAGTGGAAGATTGAGCTAGATCATCCATAATGATATAGTTATGGTCTACTTTGGCATAGTTTCTTTCTCGCCTAGTTGGTCCCTTAGCCATATTTGGCAAAGGTTCAATAGGCATCTTTGATATGGTCAAAGGTGTTGTTGGTGCACTAGTACTAGCCCCTAATGCATTGGTGTTTGGTGGGGTGTCGTAATTTCGATTCCATCTCTGAAAAAACATTTCCTTGCCAGTCATGTAGATTTCGTGGTTGTTTTTTCGGAATCTTCGGGAGTTTGTTGTTGCGTGCTAACTGTCCCTTAATGGGGGAAAGGCTCCTGCACGACTGCTGTTTGCTGGGAGGATCCCCCTTGTCCACGGTTACTCTATAGCTTCTTCAGCTCAGGGACGTCGGGAGAGTGGTGAGTGTAATGGCGGTACTCACCACAGATCAAATAAGAGTGGTTTGTTCGAAGGATTAGCCTTTTGTTTTGCATCTGGGAGTTGCTTGGATCCTAGTTTTGATTTCGGTTGGAGTTGCCTCCAGTCTAAGATCGCGGAGGGTGTTGTTGATTGTTGCCCCCCTATCTAGGATTTCCTTTAGGCCTGTTTTTCCCTTTTCTCTTAACCTAGTTAGGAGGATAATTTGGGTTCTCCTAGTTATATGGTTGGTGCGGTTGGTTTTGGGAGGGTTGCACGAAGTTCACCTGTGCATTATTATGCATGGGTGGTTCTTGTGCTAGGGACTAGGCATATTGCGGTCCCTAGTTTGTAAATGGCTGTTGGAGGGGAGCTCTTCCGTCAGCATTTCTATCCGCGTACTAGGTCACTTGAGCTAGAGGATAGGTTCCTCCATGCTGATGTGATATGATGACGCCCTATTGGTCAAATTTTGCAGAGGCATGTGATGAGTTTGTTGGGTCAATGACCCAATTAAATTGTCTATAGAGTTTGACGCGCCTGGAAATTCTTTGTAAGTTTGCAGGCGTGGGGAGTTTGGCAGGATATTGTAAATATACCCTAACTGCATATATATCAGCTCAAGCTGTTAGGCCTTATTGATGGCGTCTTCTTCAGATATGGGCTTTTGTTGTGCCACATCCTTCGAAATATTTGCGGTGAGAGTTTTCAGGAATAGGTCTAACAGAACTCGATTGCTGAGTTTGGATTTGCACAAATTATGACGCCCCTGCCATTCGTGGAGATGGTCCGAGATATGGATGGCAGGGGATTGCCTAAAGTGTGTCAGTAACTCCATTCCGGAATCGTGGTGGATGGGTAACTTAAAATAGGTCAGGAATGCAGTAGCAAGGGTTCTAAAGGTTCCATGTGTAGCAGAGGGTTTCTCCATATACCATTTTGAAGCTACTCTGATTAGAGTGTGTTGAAACAGTCTTAGTCGAATAGTATCATCAACGATGTTGTTCGACGAACACCATAGGTGGAAAGTCATAACATGATTTCCTAGGTCTTCCACTTGCTTCTCTTCAAATTTTGGAATGTCTGAAGGGAGCTTTGAGGGCATGGGGGGCCATATGGGGTTGTGTGCAATGGGGTTGTTTGTCAACTTGGTTAAATCTGGTAGATTTAACGAAGCTAGAAAAGGTGACTAGGAGGTTGTAGCCATTGCGACTTGTGAAAACAAAATGTTCTAGTTAGGAATAAGGTTTGTCTATGACGTACCCTGCTGTGCGTTCACATGCCTTCCCGAATGGGTAGAACTCCTCTGCCCTCTAGGGGTTGTGGGAGGAATGTTGTGTGGTAACCCTATGGGGGTGTTCACCAGTGTGGGGTTGGGAGACCGACTAGAGTTCCCAACTAAATATGACCCGATGAAGGATGAACCAATAAGGGTGGCAGTGTTCTGTCTTTGATGCCTAAATGGCGAAAGACCTGGAACCCCTCCCGGTAATGGGGGGAGGTCCAAAAGGCGTCTAGATCGATGAGGTCCCGTTGGGTCTGTTCTGGCATCGACTAGGTATGGTTTTGAAAATATTTGAGAGGATAGAGACTATAATCAAAGAAAAAATCTGATCACATACATAAAACAAAGCGAAAATAAAATAAATTTTCCCTTCAGATTAATCCTATGTGATTAGTCAATAAAATAATATGGTTTTTTTTGTTTGCGTATGATACTCAAATCCTAGAAGACATAATTGTCCTCACACACTCAAATTTAATTGGGCCTTGAGAATATATCTTGCGAATGCTGGCACAATGTCCTGAAAGAACTGGTGACACCCCTAGTCAACTGAAGAAAATCCACCAAGGTAAGGGTAGAGGATCTAGTGCTGCCTGCACCGTCACCTATAGGGAAAGGATGCCCTAATTTTGGCCACTAAGCACCGCAATCCCACGTGAGCATTCGAGTCTTGGGCTTCTTGGTATTTCATCTAATAGTACCGAGCATCATCTGGTTTAGGTAGCCCCAATTGATACCACACGCATTGTGCCTAAGCCTAACCCCCTCTAAATCGGGTCTCTGTCGTGCTTGGGTTTTCTTTTCCATGGGCTGAAAGGAGGATTTTAAAGCTCCCTAAAAACTCAACTTCTATGTTTCAAGATGAAGAATGACCAAGGTGGCTTATTAGATGCCTACCCCCTTGGTCCTAACTTAGACTATAAATTCTTATGTGGCCTCTATGGGGAGAATTTAGTGAGTTTTGTTAAGTTAGTTTTAGGTGTCTTTACTTCACTTAGGGTGTGGATGTATGTGAACAAAGGGTGAACAAGCACATAGTTTTAACATGTGGATATGCAATGATCCTTTTCAAAACCCCCTATTTAAACTATGTTTTATTGTTCCTTGCTCAAAAGAAAAACATTTGTGGATATGGGCCGCTTTCAATTTTTCCTAGTTAATCTATGTGATCAACTATAGGGAGATGTTGAGTTGTGAATAGGGAGTGTTCATATGCTTGCCTAGGATCACCGAAGGTTGCAAAGGAAATATAGATTACTTGCTCTTCTATCGACAATTCGATCCTGATCCCGAAATCCTAGTGCAAAAATTGAACTAAACTAATGACTTCTACACTAGAAAAAGGAACTAGCTAAGCATGCGTGGACTTGGGCCAGTTAATTTGGCTAATTACCTAGGTGTTTTGTTACCTAAATTTTCAAAACATAAATTATTTCGGAATGCAGGCTAATTTTCCTCCTACTTAAACTATGTGTTAAATTTGCAAAAATCAACTTGAAATAAAAATAACACCTAGGCTACTAAGAGAAGCTAAGAATGAGCTTCAGCAAGTTGTAGGGCACCTCAAATAGTGTTGGTAGATGTATTATGGGCTGCCAGTCACTTTTACAAACAAGAAAAGATGGAATTAGTGGAGAAAATTCCACTTCTGTTTTTTGTGCCCAAAAGGCTGAAATAGGCACGATTTCTGCGTGCAGGTCACCTGTGAAAGCGCACACTGGGGCGCGCTTGTCTGTGAGAAATGCATGCAATTTTTCTGCAGAGTAATTTTTGGGAGCTCTTCTACTTTAGTCTGTCACTAGAGATGAACCAGGCAATGAAGGAGAGATAGGGGGAAATTCCAGCCCAACTCCACAGCAAAGACAGAGGTCTCTGCAAAAAGGCACAACCACCTAAACTTGGAAATAAAAGTTAGTGGAGTCACCAATCCTGTGTTAGTGTGTTTTGTGCACAAATGTACCAAATCACACCTTCTTAAGAGGGGTGCTTTTTCCCTCTTAAGTTATTGGTCACAGGTAGAAAATAGATGGAGTCAAGAAAGTTAGTGGAACGTGCTTAAACATAAACATACTAGATAGAGAAGTTGTATACATATTCAAACATAAAAACTAAAACTAAAACAAATAAAACAAAATCTCTAAGTAGAGTCAAACAACTTCAATAATGCAAATTTCGGTGCCGACGTCCCCTCTTATTGAGTGCTGGTAGGAAATGAGGATGAAAATTTAACCCACTTGCCAGGGGGCCCTTAGAACTAGGGGCAAGGGTGTCTTTACTTCTGAGTTGCCTTGGCGCAAAGTCTCCCTCTCTCTACTCTGGTGGACTGGAGTTGTTGGATGGCCAACAACTGAGTCCCCTCTATCTCTACTCTAGATCATACACTTCTGGTATTTCTTGGGGAAATTCTGGCCAGCATAACAATATGCTTTCATGTTGTTCATCTCTTGGTGGCCTTTTTATAGGATAATTGAAATCCTCCTTCCCTCTCTTGGTACATTGTGGATAGTGACCTAAGAGAGGAGGCTGATTCCATTGTGTGCTCCCTTGAGGTCCTAAGGTGGCTTGGGCAGCTGTCCTTAGGCAACTTCAAGTGTGGAATCAATGTCCTGGAGTATGCCTTGTGGTCCCGGAAAGTGACTTCCACCAATCCCGGGATTGCGCACCTTTTTGAGTAAAAAGCACGCAAAGGCGCGCTTATCGAAGGATTTTGCGCGCAAAGGCACATTTGACTAGTTCTTCCTGTGCGTAATTTGGTTTTTCCTTTCAGACCTTAGATATTTTTAAATACTTTTAGATTCTCTAATGTCTTTCAGCCTTGTAAATCCTTCTGCCTGAGATTAAATAATGTCACCTTTGCTTGTCCAATTTTCCAGTGATAACACTTGGCACCACACATGTAAAATCTGCTATTTTCCAAAGGTATAGCCATTATTTTTCATTGAATCCAATCTTTAGAGACTGATTTGAAAGAGAGAGCTCTCTCTGGGGTTGGAAGGGCTAGTTTCCAATTTTGCAAGTGGTTTTTGGTTACCCCTGTTATCCTTTTTGCAGCCTAGAGGTTAATTACAGGGTGCTAACATTTTTGCATCGTTGTCGGGGAGTGAAAGGTCAAATTTTCCTCAAGTATGAACGACAAGGATCAAATATAATTGTTGATGGTGAACAATAGTTGGACATAAAATGGTTTAACCATTCAGCTGGCGACTCCAATAAAGAAAAACCCAAATTTTCAAGTTCCAATGGTGTCTCCACGTTGTGAAGATCAATTTTCTTGAATTTATGGATTATGAGCATATATTCAGTGGAAAGTTTGAGTTTCCATTTTCTGAATTCTTCTTTATGCTTGGTGGAGCTTAATACAAACATAAGTCAGACAATAATTTCCTTGATTGCCTACACTAGAGGGATCATTTCACATGAGTGTATATATGTCTTTAGCAGGTGTAGACAGTGGTCATCAACATTTGAAGCCCGAGGAGAAGGCCCTAAGACTTTGGTGATGTCATATCAAGCACATATATGCACTCAACCTTGCACTGGACCATCTGCAACCATATCAAACATGGAGGTTTGCTACACTCTACTACGAATTTTCTCCGAAATTGACTGTTTTAGTCATCGCTTTCAAAATATTTTTCTGACCAAATGGAACTGAATTTCAAAAAAATTAAAGAGTTTTTTCTCAAGCACAGACCAAAGAACAAAAAAATCCTTCATTTCCTGCATTGGTGTCATATATAGGGATATTCATATGCATCTTCAAAGCCTATTTTTTAGACAATGCAATTTACTGTTTTAAACATGATTTTGGGGAATAGATTTGAGGAGATGGGGAAAAATTTGAGGAAAATGAGAGAGGTTTATCTCAAAAAAAAATTAATATACAACAACCTATCTCGGTTTTTACGTAGGTGGCATAGCTTGGTAATTACATGTGTCACTTGGAGACCCATTTTCAAAATTCCTTGCGGATAAAATTCTGAAAATTTTGAAATTCGATTTGTAAATGTCAAAGTTTTGAAATTTTTGATGCACACTGAGAGTTATAAGGTGTTTGTGATGAATTACTGGACATTGCATTGTTTTTGGAGCTGTAAATGACAAGGAAAACTCAAAATTTGAATTTCGCTGCGCAGTTGTTGCACAAGTGGTGACTAGGCATTTCTGAGGCCTGCACACGTGGAAGGGAAAATCGAGTGTGTCCTACACCAACACAACACCATATTTAATGTACCTATCAATTCATTTTAATCTAGTACAAACTGTAACTATGTTGAGCTGGAAGTCTACTACGCAACTGCTATGCAACTCATCACTTAGGTTGTTTTGTATTTAGGTTATTTTTGGACCTTTATATTTTTATGCTAGTGATCAGGATAGGGATGAATAGATAGATAAGGTTGTCTAAAAATGATGTTTCTGAGTTTTTATCCTAGATTTAAGACATGATGTTTCTAATTTAATTTTTTTTCGATCCTCTTAGTAGATAGGAAATACATTGTATATGATCTCTGATTTTTCATGTAAGAAAATTTTCCAAAATATATTTAATAAGAACTAGTTATGAAAAAAAGGGGGGATTAGGGAGAAAAGGGGGCCTATGCATGTTCATTTATTTTCTGAAATTAATCAAGTTGTTTGGATCAAAAGTATGGGACTTTGGCCTCAAATATTCCAGTGATGATTTTTTCCAGTCCGTTCTCTCTTATGGTGTATGTGTTTCCCTCTCATGAGTTAATTCATATGAATTTCATGTCTTATAATATTTGATTAAGAGTAGATGATACAAAATTCATCCATGTTTGATGCTTTGTTTCACATGTTCAAATATTTGTACCCATTCCCTCTAAAACTACATTTGGAATTCACCCTTTGTTAGGTGCTCCATTGTAGTGGACTGTAATTCTTTATTCTACTTTCAGCTCAATATGATTTTATGACTAAGAAAACATTTTCAGCCTTGCCTTTGAGTAGCCTTTGATCCATTAACCAAGTATCCAATAGAATTTGATTAAATTCAGATCACTTGACTCCATGCCCATCGTATTTCTCTCTGCCCTACCACCACACCTATAAAAAAAAAAATTCCAAAGATCTAGCCATTGTTCTTCATTGAAACCACTATTTAGTGATTGAGTTGAAAGATAGAGCCCTCTCTAGGGTTGGAAGGTCTAGTTTCCAATTCCACAAGTGCATTATGGTTACCAATGTGATCCTTTTTCCATCCGAGAGGTTAATTACATCGTGCTAATAGTTCACATGACCAAATAACGTACGACTCTAACCATGTGAATAGATTTTGGTTGTGGAGCCTGTTTTCATCCTGATTTAGAGGTCTTTGTTACAGTCAGATATATACCCTAGGAACACTGTACACCCCTCCAAGTGAGGGGTGGTGCAGGGGGGACTTGTCCCACCCCCCACCCCCCCCCTGCCCAGGGGTCCCTTGGGGGGGGGGGGGGGCGATCCCCTGCGGTTGGGAGGTCCAGGGGCCAATGGTACCCCGATGGGGGTTTCTGGGACAACGCCCACAAAGCTAAAAACAAATGTAAAATTTCCTTGTAAAATATGGTAATTTCGTAGTCAATTTGGGCCATTCATTAGGCAGATGATCTTGCGGTAGAAGTTATGTTTAATGCAGCGATTTTTTCCCTAGAAGGCAACCACTCCTTTTGTATGAGGGTATTGTATTGTGGCTATGTATTGTATGTGTATTATGAGTGAGAAACTGAAAGGGGGACTGTGAGAGAGAGTAGACGATATTACAACAGATTTGTTGTAGGGTGTGTATCTTTATCTTATTCGATAATATAAAGGAAGGACTGGTTGTTCGAGGTGGACATAGCCCAAATTGGGTGAACCACGTATATTTGTGTATCTCTTGTCTTATATGTTTTCTGTGTTTGTGTTTCCACATATTTTATGTGTTTCATTTCTCTGTAATATATAATTTTCCAACAGTTAATAGATGCGAGAGAAACCATTGATGATGTTAATGGATCTCAAGCTACTATAGTACAATCTGTATGGTGTGAATAAATTTTTTGATGTCGAACACAACACAAAGTCTTTCGGTCGATGGCCAATGATGTAAACTTGTCGCTGAGAGCGAGGAAACTTCCCATTGAGGTATGCAAGCACCACGGTACCAAAGGGTTGTTTCTAAGTAAAATTCCTAGATGATGTGCTGATGTCAAAAGGAAGTGACCCTTTCACGTCATGTATCCCCCATAAATGACGTGAAACATGTATGATTATTGAGATAGAATGATGTTGATACGAAACTAGATCATGAAAAATGTTATCACCCAAAAAAATGAAGCATCATTTGACAAGATTAAATAGGTTTATGTGTCAAAAGTAGGGTTGTAGGATTCATTTTTTATATTTATGGTCAAGGAAATTTTTTAATTTAGCCTATCCTAAGGTCTAAACCCACCCTCATTCAGATCCTCTCATGTTACATCAATCAAAATTTTCTGATAGATTTCAATTTCCAAGGTTTCTTTACCGAAAATGTCTTTTAAGCCAAGAAACCACAGTTTCATAGCAAAACACACTGAGGAAAGTCACTTTTCGCTACGAAACTGCTAATAGTTTCGTAGCGAAAAGAGTCAAATTTACACTAGATACGCTACGAAAGCACGGTTTCTTGTCTGTCTTATTAGATTAGTTATTAGGTGTTAGAATATCGTTGGGAAAGGGTAAGTTAGATGCCATTCAAGTCATGGAGGGATAAAATCAAGGTACATGGTAAGGTCTGAAGTCATCAACATCAATTTAGGTATGTATGAGTCATCATTGAGTCATGACATGACATCAAAACTTCAAAATATTTCCTAACTCAGTAATTTTTCATTTCTCATTCCTTCTTATGTGATATTGAGCTCTGGAGAGCTTTTACATTAAGCCAAAGTTGTGGCTTGTGTTTTCAAAGGTTTACATTGCAAACTATCAAGCGAGGCTGTGAAGGCATTAAAGAAACCATGGAAGAGAAAAGAAGGACAAATAGAGGAAAATATCTGAGATATGAACCAGCAGATATGAAATAGATCAATGAAGATCCAACAATAGTTGAACTCTTTAGAAGAACAGGTTGACAGTGTTTCCAAGACTCTGGATAATACACAACAGCTTATCAAATGGACCATTCCATTGAGGAAAGAGGTCAAACATGTCAGGAGGATGAACACACATTTGAAAGACACCAATAGAAGGTTGAGAAATCAAGTTAAATACCTCCAGGAGTAGCTTGAATTAATCCATGATGAATTGCAGAACAAAGGCCTAAAAATGACAATGCTTGAAGAGCCAATAGGCCAACCCATCATAAATGAGGAAGAAATGCCTAAAGGATCATAAGGTGAGCTGGTTTATGGTTTATGAGGCTAATGGCATGATAGAAACAATTTTTTGGCACTTAGAAGGTATATTTTTTAAGGTACACAAAATTCTGGAATTTTGACTATTTTCAGCAGTTTCGTAGCTGCCTGGGCTTGAAGAACAACAAAACGCTACGAAACTGTCATGTTTTCGTAGTGCGCTAACAAGTTTAGTTTCTGACCAGATGAAAAATAATTTTGGAAATATAAAACAAGTTTTTCTTCATCACAGACCCAGCTACAAATACCTCTCTCATTTTCTTCAAATTCATTAGGAGGTGGCAGAAATTGATAAATTAAATTCGCTACGAAACTACTGTTATGAAACTGTCATGTACATGACTATTTTAGCCGTCAACTTCAAGTGTCATTTCTGGCCAAATGAAAACGTTTTTTGGAAACATGAAAGAGGTTTTTCTTCATCACAACCCTAGATAAAAAAAACCTCTCTCAGTTTCTGCAAATCCATCAGGATTTGGAAATTATACACTCATCTTGGAGGCATATTTTTTCAGAATTTTCGCTAGCCAGATTTGTGAAAAAAATTGTAAAATTCGACTTGAAAGAGGTCCAACTCATCATTCATATGGCATAATTTTACATCAGCACTCCAACACACTCATCAAGTTAGTTGGTTGAAGTTGATAAGGGTGATTAAATGGATTTTTTGAGTTATCTAATGAAGGAAGAGTCCTTTTTGGATTCAAACGCTGCAAAACATAAATATCCCTAGGAAGTATCCAAGTGAGCTAATCCTATTTGAAATAGGTTTCTGAGGTGGGATTTCGAGGCTAGAAAGGTGGAAAATAATTTGTATGAGTCCTCATTCTATAAAGGACTGAGTTTTAGAGTTGGAAAGGGTTGTTGGGATATGCTATGGCTGAATGCTGCTAGTGTAAACAAGTTTTTGATCAGTAATGGAGAATGGATTTGGGCTTCATCCTTCACCTGAGATTCATTTGATATTTTCATGAATACTGTCCTATGTATCTTATTAATTTTTTTCCATATGTTAATGTTTGATTACTCAGAATTCGTGCTTAGCATGCTCTGACTTCCTTTCAAGCTCTAAACTCTTGGACATCTTTCTCATGTCATGCTTTTAGTATTTTGATGTTCATTACTCAGAATTCATGTCTCATGCTCTGAATTCCTTTGAAAATTTATATATTGAGTAAACTTTGTATATGTGTATTCCACTTTCATTTAAATATCTACATGCCTCATCTTCCATAAGGAGAGCCTTTGTCATTGAGATTTTTGTCACTGACTCCATAGCCCAATGGTAGCAAGCCTTCATCTTTTCAACCTACAAACATTCAAAACCAAGACACAATCCATAGATTTAGCCATCTAGTACTATCATTATCTAAATCATAAAAAGCCCTTGAGAAAGCCCTCTCAGACTGAAGAGACTAAGCTTCAGTCAAAAGTTGGTTTGAAAGAGTTACTCCAAGTTGACCATTGAAGCAGCCCAAAAGGAATCAATTGGTGATAACATTTGGTGTCGTTGCCAGGGACCGAAGGTGTAAATTTTCCCTGGGAAGAACGACAAAGTTTTAGTTCTAAGGTGTGAGATAAATAGACACTTAGGCACATATTGGCTGTATTTATGCTCTGGTGACTCCACACATCAAATAATCAATTGGAAGGTGACTCCACTGCTTGAAGATCAATAGCTTGATGTAGTTCCAAGATGAGTTCCATGGCAAGAATAAATGTCAGGTATGCACCTATGAATCGGTCTCACATCCCTGGTTTTCCAAATCCTATGCCAAAGGTCAAATGGTTAACTAATCTTCCTATATTTAAAGATGAAAAGAAAGACAATGCTGCTCTCCATTTGGTTAGATTCCATATGCATGTACACAGACTTAAGGTTTAGTTCCCTAAGGATTGTCTCATGAAGATGTTTATGGCCACTTTAGAAGGAAAAGCATGGTCTTGGTTTGAAAGCCTGCCAAATGGTTCATTATATTCTCTTGCTGATTTCCATATTGCATTTTATGAGATGTATGAAGATTGCCATCCCTCCTTATTGCTATTCAAAGACTGTTGTAAACATTGTGTGAGTTTTATTGAATATTTGGAGAATTTTTATGAAGATGATGAGTTCATGGATGAGGAAATTTTATAGGCCCTTCATGACAGTCCCTTTCATCACCAAGAAGAAAGGATAGAGTCTCCCTTGGATGAAGATGAAACCCAACAGGAGTTTATTTATGAAAATCATGTTACATCCTCTGAGTTTGATGAAAAATTGCAGCAGACTTGTCAGCCTTTTGATCATCAGGAGTATAAGAATCATTTCAAACAACAAGAGGAAATATTGGAAGATAATTTATATAATCCTTATGTAAAGGAAGAAGTTTATTTTTCATGTCATTCCTCGCATCAACCTACATCAAATAATTATCACACAAATGAGGAAGTGGATGAAAATTTTTCTTTATCCTTGTCTTCTAATCTTAAATCATTTGAGTGAAAGTCAGAAGATAAGATTCAATTTGTGGATGAAGTTGCTAAGAACATTGAAAAAGACATTGAAGCTTTATAAGAACAAATTCAATCTTATAGTCTTCATGATCAAGATCAGTCTTTTCAAAAGTTTTTAATGCCAGAACACAAAGAGAGGGTCTTTCTACCTTTATCTTTTGAGATTGAGGAAGAATACTTTGTTTGTGAAAATCAGTTTCATAGCACACAACTGAAATCTTTTGTGGCTGAGAAAAGCATATATGAGTTGTCCAAAGCTGCAGAATGTCTTGAGAATCATCAAACAAAATATGTCTTCTATGATCCTATAGCTGACTAGAAGGAAGAGTTCTACAGTCCAGATTACCAATTATATTTTCATTATGAGGATCAGATACATTTTACGTTGCCTTGGTCATTTTAGTATCATACTTACTATTGGTTCAAGTGTAGTCAAGAGGTTCAAATTTCAGATCAGATCAATGACTGGCTTCATTGGAATTTTCATGTTGCTTGAATAAAAAATGGAGATTGCAGTTGTTAGGGTAGGTAGGAGTGTGTGAATTATCTCAAAGTTGACTGAGCATCTTTTCATTAGGTACAAAGTTGGTGTTTCAGTAGTAATAATCAAGCTTGAGCCCAATGTGAAGGCCATAAGAGCTTGGTGAAGTTTTCATAAATTTTAGAGTTTTTATTTCTAAGAAGATAGATAGCATTGGAACTATAGGTTCTTTGGTGTACCACAGAGGCACACGATCCCAAGTGGAGCCACTGTTATCACCCAAAAAATTGAAGCATAATTTGACAAGGTTAAATAGGTTTATGTGTCAAAAGTAGGGTTGTAGGATTCATTTTTTATATTTTTGGTGAAGGAAATTTTTTAATTTAGCCTATCCTAAGGTCTAAACCCACCCTCATTCAGATCCTTTCATGTTACATCAATCATAATTTTCTGATAGATTTCAATTTCCAAGGTTCATTTACCGAAAATGTCTTTTAAGCCAAGGAACCATAGTTTCGTAGTGAAGCACACTGAGAAAAGTCACTTTTCGCTACGAAACTGCTAATAGTTTCATAGCGAAAATAGTCAAATATACACTAGATACACTACGAACGTGTGGTTTCCTGTCTATCTTATCATATTAGCTATTAGGTGTCATAATATCGTTGGGAAAGGGTAATTTAGATGCCATTCGAGTCATGGAGGGATAAAATCAAGGTACATGGTCAGGTCTGAAGTCATCATCATCAATTTAGGTATGTATGAGTCATCATTGAGTCATGGGAAGACATCAAAACTTCAAAATATTTCCTAATTCAGTCATTTATCATTTCTCATTCCTTCTTGTGTGATATCGAGCTCTGGAGAGCTATTACATTAAGCCAAAGATGTGGCTTATGTTTTCAAAGGTTTACATTGCAAATTATCAAGCAAGGCTGCAAACTATCAAGTGAGGTTGTGAAGACATTAAAGAAACCATGGCAGAGAAAAGAAGGAAAAATAAAGGAGGACAACGTTTGAGATATGAACCAACAGATATGAAACAAATCAATGAAGATCCAACAGCAGTTGAACTCTTCAGAAGAACAGGTTGACAGTGTTTCCAAGACTCTGGATAATATACAACAGCTTATCAAATGGACCATTCCATTGAGGAAAGAGGCCAAACATGTCAGGAGGATGAACACACATTTGAAAGCCAACAATAGAAGGTTGAGAAATCAAGTTAAGGACCTCCAGGAGCAGCTTGAATTAATCCATGATGAATTGCAGAAAAAAGGCCTAAAAATGACAATGCTTGAAGAGCCAATAGGTCAACCCATCATAACTGAGGAAGAAATGCCTAAGGGATCATAAGGTGAGCTGGTTTATGGTTTTTAAGGCTAATGGCATGATAGAAACAATTTTTTGGCACTTAGAAGGTATATTTTTGAAGCTACACAAAATTCTAGAATTTTGACTGTTTTCAGTAGTTTCGTAGTGTGCCTAGGCTTGAAGAACAAAAAAACGCTACGAAACTGTCCTGTTTTCGTAGCGAGCTAACAAGTTTATTTTCTGACCAAATGAAAAAGAATTTTGGAAATATGAAACAAGTTTTTCTTCATCACATAACCAGCTACAAAACCTCTCTCAGTTTCTGCAAATTCATTAGGAGGTGGCATAAATTAATAAATTAAATTTGCTATGAAACTGCTATTACGAAACTGTCTTGTACATGACTATTTTAGCAGTCAACTTCAAGTTCATTTTTTGGCCAAATGAAAAAGTGTTTTGGAAATATGAAAGAGGGTTTTCTTCATCACAACCCCAGCTACAAAATTTTCTCTCGGTTTTTGCAAAGCCATCAGGGTTTGGAAATTATACACTCATCTTGGAGGCCTATTTTTTCAGAATTTTCACTAGCCAGATTTGTGAAAAATTGTAAATTCGACTTGAAAGAGGTCCAACTCATCATTCATATGGCATAATGATACATCAACACTCCAACAAACTCATAAAGTTAGTTGGTTGAAGTTGATAAGGGTTATTAAATGGATTTTTTGAGTTATTTAATGAAAGAAGAGTCCTTTTTGGATTCAAACTCTGCAAAACAAAAATATCCCTAGGAAGTCTCCAAGTGAGCTAATCCTATTTGAAATAGGTCTCTGAGGTGGGATTTCGAGGCTAGAAAGGTGGAAAATCATTTGTATGAGTCCTAATTCTATAAAGGACTGAATTTTAGAGTTGGAAAGGGTTGTTGGGATATGTTATGGCTGACTGATGGTATTGTAAGCAGGTTTTTGATCAGTAATGGAGAATGGCTTTGGGCTTCATCCTTCACCTAGGATTCATTTGATATTTTCATGAATAATGTCCTATGTATCTTATTAATTTTTTTCCGTATGTTAATGTTTGATTACAAATAATTCGTGCTTAGCATGCTCTGACTTCCTTTCAAGCACTAAACTATTGGATATCTTTCTCATGTCCTGCTTTCAGTATTTTGATGTTCATTACTCAGAATTCATGTCTCATGCTCTAACTTCCTTTGAAAATTTATATATTGAGTAAAATTTATATGTGCATATTCCACTTTCATTTAAATATCTACATGCCTCAGCTTCCACGAGGAGATCCTTTGTCATCGAGATTTCTGTCACTGAATCCATAGCCCAATGGTAACAAGCCTTCATCTTTTCAACCTTCAAAAATTCAAAACCAAGACACAATCCATAGAGTTAGCCATCTAGTACTATCGTTATCTAAATTATAAAAACTCCTTGAGAGAGCCCTCTCAGATTGAAGAGGCTAAGCTTGAGTCAAAATTTGGTTTGAAAGAGTTACTCCAAGTTGACCACTGAAGTAGCCCAAGAGGACTCAATTTGGTGATAAAATAAAAAATAAAACATGGAATGAAGGCTTAAGAGTATTGTAATGGATATCAACTGAATGACTTCTCTTGAAAACACTGACGACACTGAATGGAGTTGGCAGCATTGACCCAAAACCAAAATGGAGGCTTTGAAAAGGTATGGTGAATCGAATGAAAAGAATATTACCCAAACCAAAAACAATAGAGATGAAGTGGAAGAGTGTCGTGTTCAAGGGAGACTCGCTGCCATTATCAAAATGGAATACCTTGTTTTCCCAATTTCCCCAACCATATTGGTTAGTACCTCTTTATTGTTTTAGAAGCTTGAGGAGGATAACATATTTTTGATCTGTAATTTCACCCTTCGAATGAATCCCTCTGAGTATTTTTAATTAACCTTGAGAAGGAGTGGTTCAATCTTGTTAAGTTCGACAAGTCCATCATTGTTTGATGTTTTGACGAGTCTAGCGAAGGTAAAACTAGACATATTTTTCATGTTTAGGGAGTTTAAAAAAGAGGCTAAAAATAAAACTCCATGTGTTCATTTTCATAGATAGTCTCTCAAGTATGAAAAGGTAGAAAAAAATACGTAAGAGAACCTCTTAGCCATGTTCGACTAAGGTATTCCATTTTCGTAAATAGTTTATCTCAGTACGGAAAAGGATTAAACTTATACTGAGTAGACATATTTTCATTTACTTTTACGAGTTCGAAAAGACAATTACTTGAAAATATTTTCATATTTTGCGAGTCTGAAAAGAGATGAAAGAGGACTTTAAGGGGTTCCTTTATCGTAAGTTTACCGAGCCTGAAAAAGAGATAAAATTATACTTCTTTGTCAAAATAGCATCTTTAAAGCATGATAAAACACCGTTAATAGATGTTGACCTACTCAAAACATCACAAAAAGGATTAAACATACATGTTTCATAGTAAAAATGAAGCATATCTAGGTTAAAACATTAAATACAAATAAAATAATGCAAGAAATGACCATAAATACTCAAAATGACTATTCATTTTTACAATTTCACATTTACCTTCAACAATGAAATTTTTGGAGCACTTTTACCCTCGATATTTTGCAACTGATTGCAGCCAATCCAATGGATCATTTTGAGTATTGTCGCTTCTAGGTAGGAGCTAAAACACTTCTCTTTATTTTCATGGTCTATTTTGTGATTGTTGGAGCGAGGCCCCCTGGGGTACTTTTTTGGATAATTTTGTCTAATTTTTGTTGTACGTGTTACATGAAAATGGTCAAAGGGACTTTGGGGTGAGTCAAAGTCTCTTAATTATTGTAATGGGTTAAAGGGAAAAACCATGAGTCTCAAACCATGGTTTTAGACCATGGTATGTGCGCGTCTATGATATTATAAATATGTAAGAGTCCAACGATGAAGATATCAATGGATAGAGAGATGAATGAATGATTTTGATTAGTTTTTTTTGTTAGTCTGGGTAGAAAGGCTCCTACTGGTTGTGTGCGTGGAGACCTAAGTCCTAAGTTGTGTGCGTAGAAGGATTGGTTGTACTGAATTGCATATATCTTAATAAAGAAGGCATTTTTGGCAAACTCAGATTCTTTGTAGAAATTATATAACTTATGTGTTATATATCCAAGATTCTCCTGATCACACACTATTTTAACTTCATGCACAATACAGAATCTATTCCACCATTGATCATCACATGTGGAAATTAAATCAATTGCAATGCACACATGAAACCATAAAAATTCACACACATTAACATAGTTGTTTGATGGGAAAGCCTGAAGCTGAAAACCCCAACTATCTGTATATAATATATGTCATAGAGATCATGTAAAAATCCTCATAAAAAGATGAACATGTCAAGCTCTCAGTACAATACAATCGCTACACACTAATCAGGCCCAATCTTGCAAATCCATGCACCGATCTTTTCCACCTACTAGCCTCCCTCTACTGCGCAATCCCTACTGAAGAATGGCTCTGAATGAACTCGAATCCACCAAGCTTGCACTGCGCAATCCTCATTGGCATCTCCACTGAGTGTTGGATGCAATCAATGCATCACTATAGTCACAACTGATAGTCACACTTGCTCTTTCACCTACCTCTCCATTGGTCTCCACTGAAACTGCCATGCACTGTAGTTAACTGATGTATTCTTCAGTTGATTAATGAGTTATTATTTAGTGAATTAATTAACTAATTAATTCACACCACTTTCACTAGTGTATCAATCAGTTAGACTAGATACAACTAGCTCAACTGTGTCTAACTGAGTTAAACTGAACACAACTCCACCAACTACCTCAATAACTCCACCAAACTCTGTCACATGAGTTCTAACTGAAGTCTCCATGAAATAGCTCCACTTAACCCTCAAGAATAGCATAATTCCTTCTGTCAGCTCCTGTGCCACATCTGTGCACTTAACTGAAGTGCTCCAAGAGAATAAGATAATGTTTAGAGTCCAAATATTATTAAGACCTAATAATATTCGACATATCTATTTTTAGACTGGCAATCTAAAAATAGATTCCGCCCAATATGTCTAAAAATAGAAGTCCATCTATTTTTCCAACTTGACCAACCATCCACAAATAGCATCCTGCAACTCATAGAATATGATCGACATGTCTAAAATTAGACATAGTCTAAAAATAGACTTTGCGCCAAAAATAGCCTACGGGCCCACTTAGTGAAGGCGACTCTTTTCACTAAGCTCATCATCTTGTTGAATCTCAACACTCCCTCTCAACAAGATAGGTATTATCTTCCACCCCAATCCTGTCTCTACGGTATTCGAATTTTCTCCTGGTGAGCGCCTTCATCAGAATATCTGCATCCTGATCCTCCATAGGAATGTAAGATAGTAACATTAATTTCCGCTGCACACAATCTCTGATATGATGGTACCGGATGTCAATATGTTTAGATCTATCATGAAATACTGGATTAAATGAGAGTTTAATGCAATTCTGATTATCACAATATATCACAGTAGGATCTAAGTGTGAACTGAACAACCCGACCAAGATCTTCCTCATCCATATAGCCTCGCATGCAGCCAAACTTGCTGCCATGTACTTGGCCTCCGCTGAACTGAGTGCCACGGATCTCTGTTTCCTGCTATACCAAGAAATTGTTGTAGACCCGATACTGAATATCCCTCTAGATGTGCTCTTTTTGTCCGTTGGGCTCCCTTCCCAATCTGCATCCATGAAGCCATGCAGCTTCAACTCATCCGACTGTCTATACCACAATCCATATCCCGATGTGCCCCTGAGATACCTCAGGACATGCTTGCCTACCTTCCAAAAGAGCTTGGTAGGCTTAACCATAGCTTGTGAAAGTTGGTTAACAACATAGCATATGTCCGGTCGTGTATTGACCAAATACATGAGCAAACCAACCAATTGTCGATAAACAGTGGCATCCACTACCTCTGCCGATGTAGCATCCTCTTTCCTCCAACCACCAGGAAGAGGAGTGTCGATAGGCTTACAACCTTGCATATTGAACTTCTCTAGTATCTCCCAGGCATAATTTCCTTGAGACACAAACAATCCACCCTTCCGCTGCCAAATTTCCAATCCCAGGAAATAATGAAGGAGGCCCAAGTCCTTCATCTCAAACTCCTTTGCAAGATCTGCCTTGCATGACTGTATCAATAGTTCATCACCCGTTAGTATTAAATCATCTACATAAAGCACAATGATCAAAAGCTTACCCTCCACCACAATCTGGTATAGGTTAGGATCCGCCTCACTCTTGGTGAAACCAAGTCCCGTGAAATAATTGTCTATCCGTGTGTACCAAGCACGAGGTGCTTGTTTCAGCCCATACAACGCTCTTTTGAGCCTGCACACATGCAACTCGCTGCTGAAGATTTCGAATCCTTCAGGTTGCTCAATGTACAACTCCTCCTCAATGAATCCGTTGAGGAACGCAGTCTTCATATCCATCTGATGAATGTGCCAACCCATCTGTGCTGAGAGAGCAAGGATGGTCCATATGGAAGAATACCTTGCGACAGGTGCAAAGGTTTCTTCATAGTCGATCCCCTCGATCTGTGAGAAGCCCTAGGCAACAAATCTTGCCTTATACTTCTCGACGCTCCCGTCAGCAGCTTGCTTCAATTTGTAGATCCATCTCGAACCTACTACGGATTTCCCTTCCGGCCTTCGGATAATCTCCCATGCATTGTTTCTGACAATCGAATCATACTCTTCCACCATGGAATCTACCCATGCAAGGTCCTCCATAGCTTCCTTGAAAGAGGATGGCTCTGTCACGATACACTTTCTCATCATAGCCATGTATCCAGTAAATCGGTCAGGTGACCGTCTCTGTCTGCACTGTGATGTAGGTGCTCCTACATTCTACGCTGCATCACGATTCAGTCGCTCAGCTTCTGTAGTGCGCTTTAGCCCTCTGATGTTTGGCACTGCATGAGTGGTTTCTTCAACTCCATGAACCTCCTCTTGTGGCTGATCCACATCCTGAGGCTCATCTTTAGGAACTAGTAGCTCCTCATCTGCATGCAAGTGTAGCTCCCTCTCAAGCGACAACTTCATGGCTTTCTCCTCATGAAATTTGATATCCCGTCGCACAACAGTCTTTCGATTGTCTGGCAAATACACACGATAGTTGTGGGGTGTTTCTGTGTACCCCACAAATATCCCAACCTCTGCGGTCGGCTCCAGCTTCTTCCTGGCATCCTTCGTCACATGAATGTAAACAAGTGAGCCAAAAATCTTCAAATGAGAAATATCAGGCTTCTTACCAGAAAATGCCTCTTCGGGTGTACTCATGCCAAGTACTCTATGAGGACAATGGTTTTGCACATAAACCGCAGTGTTGCATGCTTCAGACCACAAGTGTATGGGAAGGCCCTGATCATGCAGCATCGTCTGTGCAGCACCCACAATCGTTCTGTTCTTTCTCTCTGTGACCCCATTCTGCTGTGGGTTATGAGGTGCTATGAGCTCTCTTCGAATTCCTTCTGCACTGCAAAAGTCTTTGAATTCGCTAGAGATGAATTCACCACCATTATCGCTCCTTAGAGCTTTCACCTGCTTCCCCGACTCTTTCTCAACGAGAACCTTGAACTCACAGAACTTTGAGTATGTCTCTCTCTTCTTCTGCATGAAGAAGATCTAGCACTTACGAGAAAAGTCATCAAAAAATATCACATAATACCTGTGCTTTGTTGTTGAAGCAACTGAGAAAGGTCCACACATGTCTGTGTGAATTCTCTCAAGGATCGTCGTGGCACGACTATCCTTCTCATGAAAAGTGGTCTTCAGCTGTAGCCTTCCTTTAAAGTACATCCTTTGACCGATCTGATCGCTGCCAGTGTACCTCGGGGCAACTTCCCGAAGAAATCTACCGCAGCCCTTTTAATACCCTATGCGGGTGAAGATGGCCCACCCCGTGTAACCCGCCCTCATCCCGGCTCACCACTCCTTCTGCTTTTCCTACTGTTGTTGCACAACCATCTACCTACAATTGATAAAGATTCTTAACTCAAATCCCTACCCTCCTGGTTTGACCGATTGTTTTATTGCGCAGGAAGGCTTTTCCCTCGCTAAAAATAACATCATAACCCTTGTCTTCCAACATCGCCACAGAGATCAGATTCTTCTTCAATCCTAGAACATGCATGACATCCTTCAAGATGAAAGGTGTACTGCATCTCTCCTCAAAGGAAATGGTCCCGATACTACGACCGTACCTACCACGACGCTCTCATCTGATAGGCACTCCAAGATCCTTCTATCCAGATCACTAAACAAATATTTGTCTCCTATTATATGGAAAGACGGACGCATCACAGCAAAATCCATAATCGGGCATCCCATCACACTTGAAACAAAGCATGCGATCAATGAAAAATCCAGCTCAGACTACGAGGCTAAGGCCTCTCCAGCTGCAGATCCAGCAGCCTGCTTATTTTTCTTCTTCTTTGGAAAATTAGTGGTGTAATGTCCGTGCTGGTGACAGTGAAAGCACTTCACCTTGGACAAGTCCTGCTTCTTGCCTTTTGCACCGGATTGAGAAGGATTTTTCTTTCCCTTCCCTTTCCTGAAATAGCATTAATTTTTCATCTTCTCTCTGTTTCCTTCGATGAAATTCCATCCGGGTACCCCACCTTATCTCCTCCCGCACAAGATCTCATCAAAGTCGCTCCCATCCTGCGTGCTTTCTCCCCACTACGACGAGTCCGTTAGCGAGCAAAATCTTCTAGCTTGTGAAGGAAAGAGCCAAGCTCACCAAGTAGTCTTTTCTCTGCACAGAATCTCCCACACTTCCGCTCATCCTCGAGAAGTGGACGACCTCAAGGAGGTAGTTTGGTATACTCGTCAGCTTTTCTTTCCATTTTTATTTTTCTGAACTTGTCTTTAAGCGCAAACTTCCTTTGGTCGCTTCTGATTTGGAACAAGTCAGTCAAATCTTTCCACATCAAGAATGGAATAGCTTTACCATGAAGGCTGGACACTATGTGATCCTTCACACCTTCCAACAGAGTCCTTCGAAATTTTGCTGTCTTCTTTTTCCATGCGTCAAGTGTGGCTACATTGCTAGAAACAGGTTTTGGAATTTCAGCATCTATGAACTCCTTCAACCCATTATCATCCAACACCGCCTCCATCCTGTCCTTCCATGAAATATAACTTGAGTGATCAATCAAGGGTATACTTGACCTAATTGCCGGAAGACATTTCAACGATCCTCAACTTCTTCTCGACACTAAGAAAACACTGCTGAAATTCGACCTACTAGCACAAACCTAACCGTTTCTTCACACCTGCACCGTCTCCAATGATCAACCGCTTCGATACCATGTAGAAATTATATAAATTATGTGGCTATATATCCAAGATTCTCCTCGACTACACAGACTATATTTTAACTCATATCCACACACATCTATTCTAATATTGATAACCTTCTATGTGAGTTTAAATTACCTATAATACACATGATCCTTATAAAAAACGACATACATGTGACACAGTCATTAAACTAGAGGTCAGAAGTTTGGAAACTCAGAGGAATATTCAAGATATATTTATGCCCTGTAGAGATCATGTAACAATCCTCATACAAAGCTGAACATGTCAAGCTCTCAGTACAATACAATTGCTACACACTAATCAGGCTCGATCTTGCAAATCCATGCACCAATCTTTGCCACCTGCTAGCCTGCCTCTACTACGTAATCCTTGTTGAAGAATGGCTCTGAATGAACTCGAATCCACCAAGCTTGCACTATGAAATCCTCATTGGCATCTCCACTGAGTGTTGGATGAAATCAATGCATCACTATAGTCACAACTGATAGTCACACTTACTCTTTCACCTACCTCTCCACTGGTCTCCACTGAAACTGCCATGCACTGTAGTTAACTAATGTATTCTTCAGTTGATTAATGAGTTATTATTTAGTGAATTAATTAACTAATTAATTCACACCACTCTCACTAGTGTATCAATCAGTTAGACTAGATACAACTAGCTCAACTGAATCTAACTAAGTTAAACTAAATACAACTCCACCAACTACTTCTATAACTCCACCAAACTCTGTCACATGAGTTCTAACCGAAGTCCTCATGCATTAGCTCCAGTAAACCCTTAGGAATAGTGTAATTCCTTCTTTCAGCTGTTGTGCCACATCTATGCACTTAACTCAAGTGCTCCAAGAGAATAAGATAATGTTTAGAGTCCAAATATTATTAAGAGCTAATAATATTCGACATATCTATTTTTAGATTGGCAATATAAAAATAGATTCCGGCCAATATGTCTAAAAATAGAAGTCCATCTATTTTTCCAACTTGAACAAGCATCCACAAATAGCATCCTGCAACTCATAGAATATGATCGACATGTCTAAAAATAGACTTTGGGCCAAAAATAGCCTGCGGGCCCACTTAGTGAAGGCGACTCTTTTCACTAAGTGCCTCATCATCTTGTTGAATCTCGACATTATTATGTGGTTTACTGTCTTCCTTAGTTGTTATCTGTTTTGTTATGCTTATTTACTTCTGTTAATGATTAATTGCATATATGCGCAAGTATTATTCTATGTTAGATACATAGATCTGAATGAAGTATAATTAGAACTATGCACGAAATATATTGAAGTAATTTGTGACAATCTGTGAAAGGGTTAGATATGTTTACCACTACTCGTATGTGCGCAAATATGCTATATTATTTGCAGTAAATTTGATTGGGCCGACCACATCAAAATATCCCTCAAGGTGCGGAAACTTGGTTCCAACACCCCCCATACTGCTTCGGGTGAGACTTTGGTTTGCGCAAGCAGATCACTGCCGAAAGTGCTAGTAGTTGAAGGGTTTTGTTGGTTTCATGATAACTCAGAACCTTGGCTAGGACCCCTCAATCCAACAGTGATTTAATGAAATTTGTTTGAGGTTTTGATGGCCATGGGGCTCCAAAAACGTGCCCTAGGACCTAATGCACCCCCCCCCCCCAAAAAAAATATCGAAATATGCGTTGCACCTAGGAAAATTATCATTGCAGGGAGAGGTGAAATGCTCTATCTTGCACTACCGGGGTGTGTTGGGCACAAAATGCTAAGTTGTTTATCAATTTTACATCAAATTTTGTTAGATTTTTTATACGAAAAGGAGCCTAATGAATCCCCTTTTGATGTTTTAGGTGTTCATTAGCACAACATGGAATTCATTTGGCGAGAAAGTGAATATGAAGAACATTATTTAACTATAGTGAATGATCCTGCTAACATCCAGGCGCTGAAAAATAGTGGATTGCTAAAATTATCCTGACTTCCTAGTATGAGGCAAGAAATGGAATTATTGAAATATCTTGTTCTTTCATGGGATGTTCAGGTACAACCATTCAGGTTTGGGGAAAATCTAATCGAGATAAAGGTAGAAGATATCTAATTTCCGACAGGTTTATCAAAGAGGGGTGCTCCCATCTCTCTTCTAGGTGGGAGAAGTGGTGGGGAGACCATGAAATATTATATCGCTACCTATTGCAGACCTCGAGCCCAACCTACTAGGGATAGAAAGATCAACATAAAATATGTGACCCAGTTACCTTTGAGAACAATATTGTTTATCATTGTGAGATTTGAAGTTATCGACACTTCATGTAGAAAGTAGATCGTACATACAGTATGGGGTGGAGTGTCTAGAGCCAATAGTGTTCAACTAGAGTAAGGATGTATTGGTGAATTGAAGGAACAACTGAATAAAGCAAGAGAGGGGAAGTTAAATAAATTTTACTATGGTTCTATTTTAGAATTTTTTCTCTAGAGAAGGTGCCATTACTTCAGCCTCAACAGGTTATACTCGAGCTTATCGATCCAAGGGCCCTATCGATGAGGAGGTGGATAGATCATAGGGCCTGACATGTAGGTTCGTCGACGATCAATTTCTCATGATATTTATTTGGATGGTTGGGTAGTCAGTTCATTATGATCAATGATTATCCTTACACAGGGATGGATTTCCATGATGATCCCGAGCTCGTGCTTTCTGAGGGTGAGCAATGTGATTCTTCAGGTAATAATATTTTGACCATAAATTTTTTGAAAGTTTTACAATTTTTTTTGTGTTTTTTGATGTTTCCAAGACTAAAATATTTATGTTTCATGCAGATACTAGTTCTACCAATATGTGTTTCATATCTTTGGCATGTAGAGGGACAACCGCAAGAGGAGGCAGTGGTACCAATATAGGCCGATGCGATAGGACAAGATGCACTATGGGATATTGAGGTAGTTGAGATCCGATCAGAGTTGGAGTGATACATGCATGGATTTCCACACGTGATTGATGATACCGTGGTCGAGAAGGTTCCCATGCAACTTCAATGACACACTATCAAAGTGTCTATCCGTATTGTTTGATTACTAAGCAAGATGACCCGTGCAGTGTCGTTTTATCATGAGCACCATTGATTAGTCTACTTAGATATTTTCATGTAGTTTTTCATATGGGCAATGTAGCCATATGTGTCTCGAGGCACTTGCTTTTGTAAAAAAAAACTTTACATATACATATTTTCAGTGTTTCCTAGTTCCTATTATTCTTTCAATATGATGTAATGTGAATTGAAACTTATTTATATTCGTTGAAAATGTCTATCTAAAATGTGATTAGCTAGGGAATTTTCTAATGTGTTTAGATTTCTAAAAATATGTTCATATTGTATGAAATTGAAATGTCTTTCTAGAAGACATGCTATCAAAACCATGTGAAGGATCGCAGGATTTCTAACTAAATAGACATTAGCAAGCTGTAGTACTATGAATTGTGAGTCGAACCTGATGACTAAACGATGGATATCATGTGAAATAACATCAGATAGTAACTCAACCATTGCGCTATACTCAAAAATGTTGTTAGTAGAGTGACCAATGCAAATCCCTTGCATACTCACTATCAAATATATCCCATGCTACGAAAGATAGGTTTTGAGTAATAATACTACCACCATCAGCATAAACAATGTACAGTTCGAGAGATGTTGACATCTGTAAACCAAACGTAAACAGGATCAACAAAAACCTGTGGGAAACTCTGAAAAGACACACTCAAACACACTGTAAACACACTCAAACACACCTATACATAATATGTACACAAATTACTACGCATGAGATCAATCACAGTATTTTTTGAGGTACAACTTATTTCTAGGTTGCGCCAGTGGAACTCCATCGAAATATACTAACTCATAGGCACCTTTTGCAAGACTCGCTTGAAAATATACATACTAAACCACATAGGTTGGAACTTTCCTGGACCTAACTTATCAACCTCTTGGTCATATAAGAGAACCATGTCTCATTTCGATAAGACTCGAGGCTTGACACTTTTGTCGTATTGCGCCTTGACATGTCTTTTATAAGTTGCATTTGATAAAGCATCATTGCACTGAGGTTCATCCAGACGAGTCAGATGTAAAAGACACTCCTCTTCTATGGAAGTGGCAAGAAGAAGTTCGAAAACTAGTTTTAATGATGGAATTTCACACTCGATGGGGATGATTGCTTCTAAACCATAGAACAAATAAAGTGGTGTGAATCCGGTAGTAGTCCTAACTAAGGTTTGGTATGCCCACAAGGAAGCGTAAAGAAGCAAGTGCCAGTATGATTTGTGGACCCCTACCATGCATTTAAGCATAGTTTTAAGAAATTTGTTAAAAACCTTAAGTTGGATCTATCTCATTTCAAAATTTTTGGAGCCTCTATTTATTTCCATGTTTCCAAAAATTCGAGGAGGAAACTTGAGCCAAAAATAGAGTTGGGAGTTTTTTTGGGTTACACCAAAACTGATCCACATAGTTACCCGGTGTACTTACCGTCCCTCAAAATGCAATTTGTGTGAAGGGATGAAATTTTTATGAGAAGAAACCAATGATATGCTCTCATGAGAGGGAGATTCATATCCCACTAGAAGAGGATATTTTAGCTCCAAAGGAGGATCCTCAGGAAGTTGTGGAGCAACCACAAATGCAGGAGCAGAGAGGAGGTAGAGTGGAGGCATCCAATCAAGTAAAACCATCTATAGAAGGTAGAAAAAGAGCCAGGTAATATGATAGATTGATGTAGGATGTGTGGGAGAATATGGGAGCTCCTTCAAATTTGCGCAGGAAAAGGAGGTCACCTAGGAGGTACACTGGCTACATGGCTCTAATGACTGAGCTTGTAGAGAATAAGCCATAATATTTTGAGGAATCAGTTAAGAAAAAATTTTGGGTTGATGCAATGGTGGAAGTATACGAATCCATCATAAATAACAATTTTTTGGGAGTGGTCCCAAGACCGTCAAAAAAATTAGTAGTGGGTTCAAGAGGGATCTTCAAGGTTAAGCATGCAACAAACAGAAACATAGATAAGTATAAGGCGATATTTGTGGCCAAAGGATTCTTTCAATTGGAGGGAATTGAATATGAGGAAACATTTTCTCCCATAGCAAGGTATTCCTCCATTAGATCAATTCTTGAATTGGTTGCGCAGATGAGGTGAAAGATACATCAGATGGATGTTAAAACAACATTTCTCAATGGTGTTATTGAGGAAGAAGTGTACATAGAGAAACCATAAGGTTTGAGAAATTTTATCGAGAGTCTCATGTGTGTAGACTCAAGCGAGCATTGTACAGTCTCAAACAAGCACCCTGAGCTTGGTACACTCAGATTGATAGTTATCTCACTGGAATGAACTTCACCAAAACTAAAGAAGATGAAAATTACCTCTATCATATTTTGGTAGAAGGTAAACTTCTTATCATTTTTTTATATGTTGATGACATTAATATTGACAAGTAATGACTAGCTAATCACCTCTTCCAAGAAGGACCTTGCAAGGGAATTTGAGATGAAATACATGGGTCTCATGCACTACTTCCTCGGGCTGGAATTATGGAAAGGTGATGGGAAATTGTAATTTTCTCTACGAAATTGTATTTTTCTCTAGGAAATTATGCCACTCAGATACCGTAGATATTTCATATGGAGAGTTTTAAGCCCATGGATACAGCTCTAGCGACCAATTGGAGGAAGAGAAATGCCACTTCAGGTGAAGAGGTTGATGCTACCATTTATCGACAGCTAGTGGGTTCACTGATGTATCTTGTGAACACATGACCAGATATGTGCTATGAAGTCAAACAACTAAGCCAAGTTATGGTTAGGGTGACCAAATTATTTTGGAAGGCAACAAAGCATGTTTTACGGTACCTTGGAGGCACTATTTAGTATGGATTATGGTACAGATGAACATATGGAGTGAAGATGCATGGCTTCACAGATGCATATTGGGCAAGGACTCCATCCAACAAAAATAGTACATAAGGTGGAATTTTCAATGTTGGGTCTGCAACGATTTCCCAATATAACAGGAAACATAGGTTTGTGGCACTCATCTCAACATAAGCTAAATACATGGTTGCAAGTCAAGCAATGTGTGGGGCGATCTGGATGAGGAAAATACTTGTGGGATTATTTGTTCGGGATATGGATCCAACGCAAATTATTGTGATAATCAAATTTTTATTATGCTCTCTTAGAATCCAGTATTTCATTATCAATCCAAGCATTAGATATCTTGTATCATCATTTATAGGATGATGTGCAGAACAGGATAATGTTGCTACAATACATTCTAATAGAGGAACACGATACTGACATCTTGACAAAGGATTTGTCAAGAGGGATGTTTGCATTCCATATGTATAGGATAGGGGTGGTTTATAATCTCTTTTTTGTAAGAGGGAGTGTTGATAAGTGTATCAAGAAAGGCCCAATTTAACTTAGCCTTGGTCAAATTGAGAAATTTCAAAATTTCCACATCAACAGACAACTTGGAAGAAGTTAACTAAGTTGACATGGCTCTTGTCACTTAGTTAGC
The DNA here is from genome assembly GCA_034641835.2 of Pinus albicaulis. Classification (NCBI taxonomy): domain Eukaryota; kingdom Viridiplantae; phylum Streptophyta; class Pinopsida; order Pinales; family Pinaceae; genus Pinus; species Pinus albicaulis. The sequence goes on along the minus strand of MU968403.1, from coordinate 1,380,103 downwards.
CCAGTAAATTTGAGTTAGTGGGCTTGGATTTTAGTTTGCATGTGTTGATTGCTAATTTGTAGCAATCCACTTCAATTATTTCTAGTTGTACGATGTTAAACTAGTTCTAACAATTGATAGGACTAGTTGGAGATCAATTGTGTATGGGACAATAATATAACTCAAAGATCATCTAATTAACTGATCAATCAACCAAAAATAGCTCATGCATGCAAGGAATTATAATTTCTCAGTTGCGGTGGATATCCCAAGGGAGTGTAACATCAATTGTAGACTAGTTTTTAGTGTACAAGTGTTGCATGCAATCAATGATCAATACTTGGGAATTGTGAAATCATTTTAGAGGAAATTCATAAATAATATGGTCCAATTTCCTCAATATTTGTGCAAGGAAATAGGAGCTCGTGTAGAGGAAGAGCTTGAATAATTTTGGGTCAGAGCCTCTCATTGAGAAGAGAGAACAATTATTCTTTTGCAAGTTGAGCTCAGAGCTGGAGCTAGAAATTTTAATAGATTCTCTATTCATCTTATTAATTCAAGCAGTATTAAAGGGTTTTTACTAGTTGGTTTCCCCTAGATACATCTGTGTACTTGTGTATGTGATTGATTCATGTTTGTGAATGTTGTTCTAAATTGTGGATTAATTTCTACAAAGCAGTAAAATAGAATTATGTCTCTTGATTTAGATTAAATTTCTTGAGAAGTTACAATTCTATCACCATATTTCTATAGTAAGGAATGACTTGGTGGAGTTCCGATGTAGGAAGGGAAGGTTATTTTCTATGAGTCAAGGAAGTTGAATGAGAACGAGCAGAATTGAGTGATTCATGATCCTGAGTTGGAAACCAGCATTCAAGCATTGGAGATGTGGAGGCATTATCTTATTGGCAGGAGGTTCTTCTTGATGAGTGATCACAGTGGATTGAGGAAATTATTTGACCAACCCAATATGAATGCAAGGAAATATAGATGGTTGGCTACTCTCAGTGAGTTTTATTTTGAGATTAGGTACATCAAAGTAAAAGAGAACTGAGTTGTGAATTCTCCTAGTAGGAGAGAGTGTAGGTGAATCATATTTCATCTATGAGATCTTATGGGATATATTTAAAAGAGAGGATCTTACATGCAGGCCATCATGATGAGAGGTATCAACAACTGAAGAAAAAATTACAGCAGGAGGGTGAGAGTGATAAGGATGAGGATTATCACATCACAATATATGGGATGATAAGATTCAGGAGCAAGATCTATGTGCCTACCGGTAGTGAATTAAATAATATTATCTTGAGAGAGTTTCATGCCAAGTCATATTCGGGCCAACCAAGATAACATAATGCTTTTGACAGCTATCAAGAAGTTCTACTATTGGCCGAATTTGAAGAAAGGGGTGGTTTATTTTGTTGCAAGGTGCTTCGAATGTCAGTAGGTGAAAGTTTAATTCAAGCATCCAGTTTATTTTTTACAACCTATTCCAATTCCAAAATGGAAATGGGAGTTATTTTCCATGGAATTCATTACAGGGTTTGTTGGGGCATCGAGGAAGCACGACTCCATCATGGTTTTGGTTGACAGGTTAAGAAAGGTATCTCACTTCATTGTGGTGAAGTCTACTAATTCAACTAGTGAAGTGGCTTAGATCTTCATCATGGAGATAGTGAGGTTGCATGTAGTTTCCAAGAAGATTGTATCAGAAAAATATTCCAAGTTCACTTCCAAGTTTTGGAAGGAATTGTTTGCAGGCTTGGGGACAAATCTAGCTTTGAGTACAACTTATCATCCACAAACATATGGGTAGTCAGAGAGGGTTAACTTGATCCCAGAGGATATGTTGAGGATGTATGTCATGCATTAACAGAGGAAGTGGGAGGAGTATCTTACACTAGTAGACTTTTCTTATAAAAATGGGTATTATGAATCCTCAAATATGATTCCATTTGAGGCTCTCTATGGGCAGGGTTGTAATACTCCTACTATCTAGAGTGATCTAGTGAGAAGGGTGTTGATTGGACGTGATATGTTGGTAGAGATGGAGGAGGAGATGCGTGTTATTAAAATAAATTTAAAAGAAACATAGGATAGGCAAAAGAGTTATGTGGATCAACTTATATATTTCAAGGAGTTTCAGGTTGGGGAGAATGTGTACTTGCACATCAAGACAAAGGAGTGCTCCTCTAGGACTGGCTCATGTGCCAAGTTGGCACCTTGATATTGTGTTGTGGGCCTTTTGAGATCCTCAAGAGGATTAGACCAGTGGCATACAAAATTTCTCTGTCTCCCTCAGTGAAATTCCATGATGTTTTCCATGTTTCATTGCTGAAAAGATATTTATAGGATGTTGATCATGTGATTGATTAGTCTGTATTGTAGGTGTAACCATAGGGAGATTTCTAGCTAGATGCACAATTCATATTACAATGAAAAAAAATCATGCTCTGGATCCGAGAAATAGAGCAATTTAAAGTGTGATGGAAACACCTGGGCTCGATGAAGCTACATGGGAGATCATTGATCAGATGTGAGAATTATATTCTTCTTTATTTGTTGGTTGAAGAAAATGTGTTTGGTATATGTGTGTGTGTGTGTGTGTGTGTGTGTGTGTGTATGTTGTAAATACTGCAACGAGTTGTGTTATAAATATTCAATAAGAATTATGTTGTAAATAGTGCACCGAGATGTGATATAAAGCTACAATAAGCAGTATGATGGTATTTTTTTTTCAGTAGTTGGCCATTATAAATATTGCATCGAGATATGTTACAAAGCTCCACAAGAAGTATGTTTTTTAGGTTCAATGGTTTTCTATTCATAAGATTCATAAGAACATTGAGGATGGTTTTCCCCCAAAGGGGAGGGGTTTATAACAGCCCCAAGTTGATTTTCCATATAAATGTAAGGACATTATAAAGGAAAAAATAAGACAAAGGTCACTGAGACATGTATTCCAATCTAAATGGAGGGAAAAACATTAAAGTGAGCATCACTTGATGTTAATTAATAGCTATGGAAATTGGCATTGGAAAAATAAAATAAATGGAAATTGATTATTGAAATAAAGGAAAATAGGAGAAAAGGAATATGGAGAGACAAGAATATGCAAGCAAGGGAAAATGAAGGAAATTTAAGGAATATAAAAGGAGAGGGAGAACATTCTATGACTCTCTTAGCTACTATTAGTTAATCTTGATCATTCTTTGAGGAGAAGGGGAGAGAGAGCACTACAGCAAGAGAAGATATCACTTGGACACAAGCAGGCAAGAAAGAAAATGACAAGAAAGGAAAGAAAGGGAGTGCAAGAAGAATATTGGAAGAGTAGCTACAATAGGAGGATTTTGTAGATAACAGGTTCCATGTGTGATTTCCTTGTTGGGATTTGAATGTGTGGTGCATGCATTTGGTTTATATGATTATTTTACTATCATTAGCATGGGATTTTCTAGATTTATAGCGTGTTCATATTTTCCTTCCCATTTCCTGGATAGCCATGGTGTGTTGGGATTCATTCTTGGTAGAGATTTGGATTGTCAAAATATTTGGATCTGGGTGAGGTGCTCTCACGAAAATCCCAAGAGTTGGAGGTGGAGATGGTTTTATCTAGGAAGCTCTTAACAGGTGGGTGGAGATAGGAAAATTCCTCTAGGTGCGATGAATAAATTCTAAAGAATCAGAGCTTGTGTTAGTTTGGTGATCTCTAGACCAGTTTAAATGAGATCACTGTGGCATGAGTGTGGAGGTGATTTAAGCACTAGAGTCCCTATTTGGTTATATTTGGTTTATGGGCGGAAACGTGAAGTTGGGTTACACATTTGTGAGAATCGGGGGTCGAAAACTTTTTTCGGCAATAGTTCGGCCGAACTTATTCTAAAGTTCGGTCGAACTCTGTAATAGTTCGGCCGAACTGTTGATTCCGTTAAGATTGACGAGACACAGACAGCACAGGCTAATAGAATTTTTGCCAGAGATTGGAAAATTGGCAACAAAAGTTCAGCCGAACTCGCACCAAAAGTTCGGCCGAACTCGTTCCAAAAGTTCGGCCGAACTAATTTCAAAAGTTCAGCCGAACTAATTCCTATAAATAAATTGCCCGCGAATACTGTTCTTTTACCTGTTTCATTAATCCCGGGAATTTTCGCTGCTCCCCCGCTGCTTCCCTGCTGCTACTGTCCACGCGTTTCGGCTGCTCCCCTGTTGCTGTTGTCCGCGCGTTCCGGCTGCTCTACTGCTCCCCTCGTCGGCCAAACGAATTCAACAGGTATGTTCTACAGATGAATTTTCTAATGCAACTTTTGTGTACTGGAAATATCAATCATTTTATTTAACATGTTAGTGGTAAACTCCAATGTAGAAATGAATTTACATAGTTATGGGTTTAAAAAAAAAAATTTACTTATTTTTTAGATGAACGTTCAAACATAAATTGAGATAAACTCTGAGAATATGTCCATCTACACAGTGGAATTACTTTAAAAGCTTCATGAAGTATACACCAACTAATGGGTTTAGCTAGCTTAGCTCTAGGCAGTCCTAGTTGCCAGTTTAATAAACTTTGAAGATTAGCCTCTAAATATTCTACTCGGTTGTTTTTGTCCCACACAGTTTGGCATTTCTTTATTGATATTAAGAAGTATGTATTTTTTCGGTCTTTTCTTCTAGGTAGCCACCTTCTTGTTCAACACTTGATTTGATACTATCACAGGCCAAGTTATCCTTAACTATACAAACCAGCAAAACCAGCAAAAACTGTCTTGACGTAGTCACACCAAGATCTTACAAAGTTTTAAACATAAAGTCCCAACAGCTACAGAAAACGCATACATAATAAGAAAACACATTTTTCCACGCCCATAGGCGAGACAAAGAAGTGACAGTGTCACCACTACGAGGCAACTCCGAACAAAAAGGCACCACAAAGATTAAACCTGTAACGACAGTATCACGTTTAGTTTCAAAAACAGAAAGAAACAAAGCCACTATGCTGCCACAAAAGCTTAGATGAAAGCTAAACTGAGATATAACATTCTAATGCTTGAATCTACAGTTTAACTGTTGTTTTAATGCACTTAAGGGCAGTAGTTTCTGAGATTTAATTTAAACGAATTTTTCCTTGTTGAATTTTGTTTAAAGTTTAAAATTGAGCGAAAAGGAAAAGGATTTTTCTTTGGTGAATTTTGTTTAAAGTTTAAAATTGGTGAAATCTGTTTAAATTTTAAAATTTAGTAGATTTTATCAAAATTTAGTAGAGATTTATAATAATCATAAATTAAAGTCTAAATAGTTTAATTTGTAAAGTTTAAGTATTTAAAAGGTTTTCTAGATCTATTTATGTATTTGAAAATTCATTTAAATCATTAAAAAAACAAAATTTAGGAGAGAGAAAATGGAGAAAATGAAAAAACTAAAATTTAGGAGAGACAAAATGGAGAAAAAAACTAAAATTTAGAACAGACAGAAAATGGAGAAAAAACTAAAAATTTAGGATAGACAAAATGGAGAAAAAAACTAAAATTTAGGACAGACAGAAAATGAAGAAAAAACTAAAATTTAAGAGAGACACAAAATGGAGAAAAAAACTAAAATTTAGGAGACAAAAAATGGAGAAAATGAAAAAACTAAAGTTTAGGAGAGACAGAAAATGGAGAAAATGAACATTTATTAGCAAGAAAGCGCATACATTTAAGGTATTACAAATCTATTTAGGAGTTGGAACAACTTCCTCATAAATAAGATTTGCATCTTAAATAAATCTCACAACTTGAGTGAGACACCATAATCTCAAAAAACATCTAATAATACATTCTACAATACTCTATATTTCTTCATTAATTCCAAGTTCAAGTTCCTCTCTTAAAGGAGAAATGAATCAAAGCACAACATGAATAAGATACCCCTATTGGAGAAATGAATCAAAGCACAACATGAATAAGATACCTCTGTTGGTCTCAGTCTTAGCTACACTTATAATGGTATATAAAATAACTTGATAACTAAGCTTTCATTTTGTCTTCTTGCTAAAGGGTCCATTCTTGTTCATTTGTTAGTGAAGCTTCATCTCCACCTTTCTTGTCCATGTGGAGCGATAAAAAGGGTCTCTTTCACCTCTAATTACCTTCACATTAATTATCAACCCAGGGACGACTTTTTGTTTCAAGAGTGTACTCAGTCTGAGGCGGCTATCTACTCAAGAGTAATGTTTTGCAGTATAGTGCTCAAAATCCAAAAGTAAATGAAAGATAGAAATAAAATCTACTTACAACAAAGCACTTTAAGACTTAAATCATGCATTCGGAAAAATAAGCAATGTATCAGTCAAGGGTTTGGCAGCGATAACCCATCCCTTTGGAAACTGATGGAAAGGAAATTAGAGCATGGACCACGGGTCTGGGAGCTAGGCAGTAAATGCCAAGGTTCACTACAGCCACAGATCGTCTCTCACACCAAAGCAAAGATAATGCGAATAACAAGAAATTGAACAGCAGATTAAATATGAATGTACAACAATCCAAATTAAGCACACAACACACTTATCATTAAAAGGAACAGTAATCCGAGCTTCGATACAATATGCATGAATCATAACTATAAAGTAACAGCAAGTGTAACGGAACAACAATCCCGAATAAACAACAGTCACAATTTAAGAATGCATCATACAGTTGTACTGATTTAGGAACATATAGCGCGGTTAATCTGTAATCGAATGTCAATCTGTAAGGAACATCAATGTTATATCAATTATCAAAAGGAACATCAATGCGATACTAAGTTAAAATGATAACATAGCATTCCTGTTGCAGATAACGATAGTATCCAATCAAGTATATCTAATAGCGCTGATATGTAAAACAGGAAAGTGCGTCAGATTACTGAACAGAGTAAAAGAAAGAAATCAAACCACACATGAAGCATAAAGATATAATACAAAGATAAATGAACAAGAATTCAAGCAATTCATAACCATTCAATTTCCGTGGCTGATTACACAAAGAATTACCAAAGTAATTTATAAAGAGACAAGAATCGAAAAACTGCGTATACGTAACACGGTAATAAAGTAATAGAAATACAAACAGCAGATCGCTCCACCCGGGGTCGGGCCCTCAACCACCGGTGAAGCATTGCTGTGCTTTACTCCAGCGCTTGAGAAATGGAACAACAGCGAACTCTTTTATTAATCAGGCATTAATAATGTTACAAACAACTCTCACTCTCTTAACAAGAGTCGATGCACAGTTCTGCAAATTACAATAAGGAACGTCTCTCCCCAAATCCTCTCCTTACACAATACGTGCTTTCTCCTTTTATAATCAGAAGGAGGAGAAATTGAATAGTAAATACAATCTTCCCATAACAATATTGGATTTCTTTCCAACCAATTTATCAACAAGAAAATAGATTTTACATCCATCTTTCAATAACAAGAAGTTTCCATTCTGGCTTTTCACTGAGATTTGGAGGACGGCCAGTAAAATAAATGTTATTAACCGAGAAAATCGGTATAAGAACTCTGAATATCTCAACACAGGCCAATTTGGGCAAACCAGTTCTTTGGTAAAGTTAATTCTCATCGTTATGGACAAACCCATGTCCTGGACACGTATCTCTGCCTTCATTTGCTCGTAATCCCAACAACCGCAAAACTGTCACTCCTTATTCCAACGCGTTTCTGAGTTAGCACTTTTAATGATCAAATCTTCAATCTGAAATTACCTTGGAGGCTAAAAATGGTGAATAATGTTATAACCAACTTATTAAAACTATCATTGATAAAATAATTCATAATTATCAATTTATTAGAAATAAAGGAAGATAAATAGTTTTCATCCATAAGAGCATAAATCATTTATAAAATGGATTTAAATGATAAATTATAACAAATGATATAATAGAGAAGAGTAAAAATGGATGAAATAAGTGTTACAAAGTGGTTGACACACCCCCACACTCAATATGTTGCATGTCCTCATGCAACGAAAACCTCAATATATTGCATGTCTTCATGCAACCCCAAGACAAAACCCATGTGTTAACCAAGCAATAAAAATTTGAGAACAAATGAATGCTTCCTTAATTAATGAATATTCAATTTTAGCAATCTTAATGAAGGCATAACAATTTTTACATTGACATTCAACTATATGTATGAAGTTGCAGCAAAATATGATATAGATAACAGCAAACTTCATTAACCATTTTCTCAAAACTACAAACCAGTTTTTGTTGAAATTTGGCAAGTAAATTTATAATATATGAATGCCTTTATGATCCAAAAATCAGACTGTTTTGATGCATGGATCATGAGATATAAACAAAATGACTGTAGCTGAGAGTGCATGATTTCCGAAATTTTATGAACCAATTTATCTTGAAATCGTCTGGGTTTGTATTAATTATACGTCTGTGTTTTCCAAAAATCACAAGAATTGAGTTCATAGTTTTAAAAATATTATGGAAATCAATTTCTGCGTTGTGTAAAAATGAAATTGTATGCCTTAAATGAGAAAGAAAATTGAAAACATCCATCATGCATAGCAATTCCTCCCCCTCTCTGAAGAATTAGCATGTCCTCATGCGATGCTAGAAAACAAATAGAGGAGGTTGCTACCAGCTGTTGAATTCTATGCTTGGTGTAAAACAACATGGAATAATGGAGGTGTTGAGAATGAATAAGAATAACAATGGATGATAAAGAATATAGATGACATGGTCATAAGAAAGAAATGAATGAAAGGAACACTCCCCCATACTCGAAAATGATATGCCGCTGAAAAATAGGGAGTGGTATAGATGTGGACTGAAGGATGATAAATGATGCTCAAAATGGATTTTTATGAAATTCTCCTAAATTCGTAATAAATCAGAAAATTATGCGATTTTACCTCAAGTTTTACCTCCAAAAATTTGGAATGACATATATGGACTGGCAGTTGTTGAAGCTGATGCAGGCAGAGTTGGTGCTGAAAGTGATGCAAAAGGTAGAATCCAGGCAAGCACATCATGTCGGAAGAATTGTGCACGTTCGCGAGTTGCTCGAGCCTCTTCTGTTAGTTGCAATACTGTAGTCATGCTGTGAATAGAATTCTGCCCATACTTGTTGTTCTCCTATAAACAAAGCACTATTTTGCATACAATGTTCTTGAATCCATAGTGTTAGGTTTGAATAGCAACAGATAAGATGCATGCAAAACTTTCAATCAGAAAAACTTTTGTCAAATCAACAAGTTATGGCAGAGTGCAGTAATCATATCGCATGCAATCCCATAATGCATACATTCCCCCCTCCAATTGGAAAAGGAATTCCATGACCATAAATCATATGAAAGGTGTTGTGCTGATGGCAAGGCAAGGGAACGAACAGTACAGCAGTAGAGTACACAAATCAATGATAGGACAGCAAGAGTTATGGTTATAATGAAAGCAGAGTGTGTAAAGATAGTTATGAATAAGAGATAGGATGCTTTGGATTGATGATAAGTTATGAAAAAGAGAAAAAGAACAACAATATGCCAAAAAGATGCTTTACTGATGGTATTCTAGCTGAAAAATGATGTGATTGATTATAAAACAATTTCTCATGCATAAAGGTTCAAAATAGGGAAAAAAGTAAGGAAATAACTTTTCTGATAAGAAAAAAAATAAGAAAAGGGTATTATAATAATAATTGACGATAAGATATAACTTCAATACCATAAGCAGAGCCGCTGCTGCCAGCAGGCGTCCATAGCCTTGGCAGGGTTGCTTTGTAACCCATATGAGCCAGGATCCTCAATTTATAACTAGAGAGTTACAGTGCTGTTCTACAGAAGAGATCAGTGTGCTGGCGTGGTAACCAGATAACCACACTGCCATTCACTGGGATGTAGCGAAAGTGATCAGGCCGGCTCGTGATGAGACCTCATGTTCCAAGGATAATTTGACTATCCAATGGATCATAACCCTGGTGTGGTGGCCATAATAGGAATGTCACTTTGTTACAGCCTTATGAACATGGTAGGCTGGCTCGTACTGAGACCCCCTATCCTCCATCCGCGAACAAAATTTTGTTATTATTACACATTTTTATGATAAAAAGAGGGAGACTCAGTACTCCTTAAAAGCAGGGATGGTGGAAGAAGTTGAACATGTCAATAGAAAAATATACCCATAATCTCATTTATTACAGATAGAGAAGATTATAATCCAGAAGGGTGGAACTAGCATGGTATTAAGATGATCAATCAACATCATGTTCAATAGAAAACAATGCAGTAAAGTAGTATATAAATAATTGTGTCTCTTTTGAAAATATTCTATCATCAAGGAGCTGTCCTGTTAAAGATCATAACGTGAATGATATTAACTCTTTTCAATAGAATCCATAATTCTTGTCCTCATAAAAATAGTGTACTTCATGCCATGAAGGGGAATCAGTAAAATGTGGTTGAGATGAACTAAGAACAATTCCACAATAGGAAGGAAGGGTTGCTTTCGAAAATACTCCCAAAGTGTTGCTTTTTTGAATGAACAGCAAAAGCACGCAAAAAAAGTGTTGTTCCTTGTAGGGAACAACAAAGGAAATGCACACAAAAAGCAAAAATACACACAAAAAAGTGTGAAAATGCAAATGTCGTTCCTTTGAAGAAAGGAACAGCAAAAACTAAAAGTGTCGTTCCTTTAGAAAAGGAACAGCAAAAACGCAAGTGCCGTTCCTTTAGAAAAGGAACAGCAAAAACGCAAGTGCTGTTCCTTTGGAAAAGGAACAACAAAAACACACGTGCCGTTCCTTTGAAAAAGGAACAACAAAAATGAAAAGTGCAAAAGTGCTATTCCATTCGGAAAGGAATAACAAATCGTGAAAGTGCAGAAGTGTTGTTCCATTTGGAAAGGAACAACAAAACGTAAAAGTGCAAAAATGGTGTTTCATTCGAAAAGGAACAACAAAAAGTGGAAATGCAGAAGTGCTATGCCATTTGGAAAGGAATAGCAAAACGTGAAAATGTAGAAGTGGTGTTCCATTCGGAAAGGAACAACAAAAAGTGGAAGTGCAGAAGTGCTGTTCCATTCGGAAAGGAACAACAAAACGTGAAAAAGGAACAGCAAAAAGAGTCGTGGAAAAGGAATGGCAAAATGACCCGTGACAAAGGAACTGCTTGACCAAAAAGGTGTTGTTCCTTTGAAAAAGGAATAATAAAACGAAATTGCTGTCCCTTTGAAAAAGGAATAGCAAAACGACAACAGTGCACACAAACGCTGTCCCTTCAGAAAAAGAACAGTAAAAATGCACAAGCATGAAATGCGAGCACGCAAAGAATGAATTAGCTGTTCACTGTATTGATGCTGAAGATGGGTCATAGTTTGAATGAAGCAACACCTGAAACACAAAATATATAAAAAATATCAGAAAAGAAACACGTTTTATTTAAAAACAATATGTAAATAACTAAATTAAGTGACAACAACTATGATGTTATGTCAAAAAAATGATCTCTTTGAAAAATATTTTGGCAGCAGTGATAAGACATGAATCTTCCAATGGAAATAAATTCTTCATTTCTTCTATTATGAATCCATTGGGTAATGAGTTGGATGAAATTCCTTTGTTTCATTTAAAATTTCTTTCAAAATCACTCGTCCATAAATTGACCTTCTTTTTCTCTTAGGACCTGCAAAAAACGAGTATCTACCTGCAATAAAACATTAAATCATGGAGAAAGAGAGGTGTACGGGCTCCCTTAATCCAAGAATTATGAAAAAAATTAACAATTAGTTACTCTGTATAACAAATCCACAGAGAAAATAACAAAGTAAAATTTATTTGTCACCTGCGGGAGAGCAGTGGTCGACCATACTAACCAGCAGTGTTTTAATCACAACTTCTTTGTTTTTCATCCAAATTGAGTGATTCCAAAGCCAAATGAGAGCTAATTCAAAGGTTTATTTGCAATAGAAACATGTTTTAAAATTTCAATGATATGCTATGTCAATTTTGTTTAGAACAACCTGCATAATAGAGTCATTTTCGATTACCCAATCTAGACCAATGATTGATATTTCAAGCATAGATTCTTCGTTTGATGTCGGATTCAAATGATTCAAATTGGAAATGAAAGTAGATTCATTTATTTATCTCCAACAGAAACAGGTTTTGAAGAAAAGAAAAATTGATAGGTCAAACACTGTAAGGAACAGCCGGAAAAACAGAGTTTTAAGGATGCTGATTTACGATAGACAGTCAGTATTTTGATCATAAATTCCCCATACGATATCAAAAATGAGTGATTCCAATTGAATTGTAAACTATATTCATAGGGGAATCTACCATAAAAACAGGTTTTAAAAATTCATTCATTTAGGCCTCCAAAAACTGACTGTCCCAACTCTGTTCCTGAGCTGCCCACTAGATAGCCGGTCAATGTTTTGGTTCTAACTTTTTCGTTTCAAATCCAAATTGACTGATTCAAATTGGGTTAGAAAGTAGACATCAAGGGCTACCTAGGGTAGAAACAGGTTTTAAAAATATTCATTTTTGGTCCCTCAAAACATGACTGTCCCGACTTTTTTTCCAGAAAATTCATCAAGCCCGCAAGCCAAAAAAATGATATTCAAGTATTTTTTCAAATTGGTGATAAAAAATAAATATAAGTGTTTATAGAATTGTTATTTGCAATATAATTCATCTACATACACAAAAAAAATTGAAATATTTATCACCGATGTTGATTTCGATAGCGTGTTGCAACAAAAAAACAACTAGTTTTACATAAAAAAACAAAATGCATTTATTTATTCCCTTATTTATTTTATTTTCTACACTAACCTATTTTAATTTGAAAAAATGAATATGACTACATATATGAGTACTTCCAGTGGAGCCATTTTCGAAATAAGGCTTCACGTATACACATACCCAAATTTGAAAAATGCATATTAATGAAAATCAGGGTATGAGAAGCCAACTTCCCTTGAAAAGATGGAGTCAAAAATTGTTGAAGTGTGGAGCAATGTTGCGAACAAGTGATGGAGTGAAACAAATCTTCAATATATCCGTTATTATCTTGATTTCCCATATCCATCATATCATTAAGTTCTTGAGCTGTTAAAATGGTTTGTTGATGCAAACTAGAAGTAAGCTCATTTTCTTCCATAACTTCTACAATTTTTGAATTTAAAACATTCTGAATCTCATTGTAAGTTTTCTATAATGGCGCATGTGAGATAGAATGGGTGGGAAGGGTGGGTAAATTTGGCAGTTCAACACTGTAAGTATGTTGTACTGGTTTATTGCGGTGAGGGTGTGGAATTAGTTGAGCAGGAAAATGTGTAAGGAATGGAGCATTTTGATGATGTGGTTGATTGGGTTGTGTGAATGGTTTTGATGGGCAAGCAAGGTGTTGTGGAAGAGCTGGTGGAGAATATGGAGAATGTGCTTGTGCTACAAGATGAGGGAGAGTAGTCATGCAATCATAAGGTGAGCCATGCCAAACTTGTAGACAAGATTGGTGGCTATATTGAAATTGACATGGCTGCCCTAACACATTAGTATTCCATAATGAATTATGCAAGTAAGAAAGTGAAGAGGAAGTGTTTTGACCCATACCTGTAGGCCATGATTTCCATGGTTTTGACCTTATTGCAGCTTCCTCACCTCTTTGATATGCTACTTCCATCCTAGATAAGGAAGAACAACCATCTATGGTATGCTCCTTTCGGTCATGAGTGAAAAACACTTCATCCAATTCTTGATTTTTATGAACCTGCAAAGCATCCAATTTTGAGCTTAGAGAGGTAATAAAATCAATTTTAAAATGTTCAAGTAAATCATTGATTTCAGCTCTTATGTCTCCTATTCTTGTAACAGATTTGGAAAAGAAAGAACAAACATCTCTAGAATTCTTACCAGCCTTGGAGATTCCTCTTGAATACCTTATGCACAACTCACAAACATCATCATACAATAACTGAAAAACATCACCTTTTCCTATCAGATTTAAGAGTTCTAAAAATTCATCTTTGATTCCTTTAAGAAGGAGTGTTTTTAAGATCTCTTTTTCCAAATGCTTATGCTTTGATTTTTGAAGGTTATAATGAAATCGATCTATATAATCCTCCAAACTTTCATCTTCCCCTTGTATTATACCGAAAATATCTTCATTGGATTTGCAATAGTCTCGGTACTTTTTCAAGAATATGTTCTTCATGTCCTCCCATGTTTGGATGCAATTCCCACTTAGGCTCATGAACCATCGGAGAGCTGCTCCTTTTAGAGTAAGAAGAAACACTTTCAACCTTTGATCATTAGTGTAATAATCATATCCTCTACAAAGTATTTCGAACTCAAATAAAAATGTATCCGGATCTTCATTTGCTAAACCATGAAAATTTGGTAAAGATGGGGGAATTAGGTGCATTTGTGTCACTCCTCCTAGATCTTTGATAGGAAATTCAAAAGTAGAAACGTGAGCCATTTCTTACCATAATATAAGATGTTCTTCATGTGTTTCTTCGAGGCTCCTTCTTCAAATGTTCCTGTCAATCGGTTAGTGAAATGGGTGGTGCTTACATCACCACTTGTATGAGATCATGTGATCCATTTTTAAAAAAATTTCTATCTTTTTCCTAATCATTCACACAAAAATTCAAACATCTATTTTTACCCAACAAAGCAACAACAAATCTGTTAGGAAAGTGGACAGTGGAGCAGGGCTTTTACATACTCCGCACGTAGGTTCTTACCTTCCGTTTTTAAGATCCAACTCTTCCCTAGCAGGCACATCTGATTCACACTACTCTTTAGAAATGGCTACACTCTCCCCGGCAACGGCGCCAAAATGTGGAGCGATAAAAAGGGTCTCTTTCACCTCTAATTACCTTCACATTAATTATCAACCCAGGGACGACTTTTTGTTTCAAGAGTGTACTCAGTCTGAGGCGGCTATCTACTCAAGAGTAATGTTTTGCAGTATAGTGCTCAAAATCCAAAAGTAAATGAAAGCTAGAAATAAAATCTACTTACAACAAAGCACTTTAAGACTTAAATCATGCATTCGGAAAAATAAGCAATGTATCAGTCAAGGGTTTGGCAGCGATAACCCATCCCTTTGGAAACTGATGGAAAGGAAATTAGAGCATGGACCACGGGTCTGGGAGCTAGGCAGTAAATGCCAAGGTTCACTACAGCCACAGATCGTCTCTCACACCAAAGCAAAGATAATGCGAATAACAGGAAATGGAACATCATATTAAATATGAATGTACAACAATCCAAATCAAGCACGAAACACACTTATCATTAAAAAGGACAGTAATCCGAGCTTCGATACAATATGCATGAATCATAACTATAAAGTAACGGCAAGTGTAATGGAACAACAATCCCGAATAAACAACAGTCACAATTTAAGAATACATCATACAGTTGTGCCGATTTAGGAACATATAACGCGGTTAATCTGTAATCGAATGTCAATCTATAAGGAACATCAATGTTATATCAATTATCAAAAGGAACAGCAATGCGATACAAAGTTAAAATGATAACATAGCATTCTTGTTGCAGATAACGATAGTATCCAATCAAGTATATCTAATAGCGCTGATATGTAAAACAGGAAAGTGCATCAGATTACTGAACAGAGTAAAAGAAAGAAATCAAACCACACATGAAGCATAAAGATATAATACAGCGATAAAATGAACAAGAATTACAATTCATAACCATTCAATTTCGTCGACACAGACAAAGAATCACTAAAGTAATTTATAAATGAAAAAGAGACGTTATGTTGAATCAAATCACGTAACATAGACACAAAAAATAGAAATACAAACACAGATTACTTCCATCAGGTCGGTTTCAACCACGGTGAAGCGTTGCCGTGCTTTACTCCATGCTTGAGAAATAGAACAATGCTGAACTTTTATGAATTGCATTAACAATGTTACAAATAAATAATTTCTAAATAAGATTTATGTACAGCCTCAAAATTACAATAAGAAAAGTCTCTCCCTCCTCCAATACATAATACATGTTCTCCTTTTATAATCAGAAGGAGGAGAAATTGAATAGTAAATACAATCTCCCATAACAATATTGGATTTTTTCCAACCAATTGATCAACAAGAAAATAGATTTACATCCATCTTTCAACAACAGCAAGTCGAATTTGGCTTTGTAGCTGAGATTTGGAGGACGGCCGCAACAACAGAACTGAGAAAATCGTGTTTAAAGAACTCTGCGAATCTCTCAACACAGGCCGAATTTGGGCAAACCGTTCTTTGTTAAAGTTAATTGGGTCCGTTCTGGACAAAACCCATGTTCCGGATTTTCCAGATTCATCTTCATTTGCTTAGAATCTCAACTGAAAAACTGTCACTCCTTATTCCAGCGCATTTCTGAGTTGGCACTTTTAATGATCAAATCTTCAATCTGAATATCTGGAGGCCAAAATGGTGAATGATGTTTATAAACTTCAACTTCATTAAAACTATCATTGATAAAATAATTCATAATCATCAATTTATTAGAAATAAAGGAAGATAAATAGTTTTCATCCATAAGAGCATAAATCATTTATTAAATGGATTTAAATGATAAATTATAACAAATGATATAATAGAGAAGAGTAAAAATGGATGAAATAAGTGTTACAAAGTGGTTGTATTCACGGCCCAACAGTCCAGACACTTCAACTCTTAATCTCCTTTTTCTTGATCTTGATTGCATGCTAATATTCTTTCTATTCAACATTGCTCTAGGTTCTTGGAACTTATACTTGTCCTTGATGTTTGCAATTTATTCAAGTTTTATTGCTTATTTCTAGCCGCAAATATCTCCACAGTTAAAAACAATGTTAGATTCCTAAAGAGAACCATATTAATTCTTGTCATCATGCTCATTCATGGAATTCACATGTTATTTTATGTGATGTTTGATTGAAACTTCTCAAATTTTAGATATCTTGTTTTTTGTAAATTTCTACATGAATTCATGTGTTATGTGCATTGTTAATTCTTGGCAATATGGTAATTGACATACCATTTAATTACATACTATAGTTTTTTGAAACTAATGCTCACTATATAATGCCATTTTTTTACTATCTTGCCTCCCATAATTAGGTATAATGTCATTTTCTTTGCCAAATGACTTGTGCCATGGGCCTAGTAGTTTTGTGGATTATGTCATATCCGAAACCCCTATTTCTAAACAAATAGTAACTTTTTACCTCTTAAATGGCCATGGCCTAACTTTGATCATATATCATCAACCTTAACTCTAAACTTTGTTATGCAAAAAAACCCCATGCAAGAGAATTGTGTGAATGGAAGGCACCTACTTTTCGATAAAATTCAAATTGATGTTTTCTAAAAGGATTTAAATAGAGATTTACATCTCCTAACCTATAAGGATAATAGAAAAAACTTTTATCATAAATTTACTGTACAACCATATCTACTTTCATGAACAAGTTCTCTATTGAAGTCTCATGTAAATGAAAAATGAAGCAATGAACCTTGCTATGATAAAGATTGTAAAATTGCTAGAAAAGAAATAAGGGATGCCATTAACAAACTTTAAATATTGATAAAATAAATACATACAAAGTTCGTATTAAAAAGAATAAAATGTACTATACAAATAAAAAGCAAGAGAAATTGTTGCACCTATCTAATCCAAATCCCGAGGAACTTTGGAGGAAAGTTCTAATTTGTAATACTAAAGGAAATAATTTGATTTCCTTCAAGCATTTAAATTCCTAACTTAAAAATTTTTATGAATATCCAAACACCATGGACACTATGTTTAGAATGCTCCAATAGAAGTCAAAATCTTTCATCTAGAAGACATTAGGTTTTGGATTAAGTGATTTGTAAATGGGAAATATAAATACATTAAATGCTATCAACTTGAATTTTATTAAAGAGGATCTATTTTCATCCCTCACATACACAAACTCTTCAATTTGGTAGTGAAGCAAGGCTTTCTTAACCCTAGACACAAAGCTTCATTACACCTATATTTAAAAGTGGGGATAAAAAAATTCCTTCTAATTGTGTGAACATTATGATTAGCCACATTTTAGCTAAGTTGTACGAGTTTATTTTGGAAAAAAATATTAGTCTATGGTTAGAAAGTCATGATAAAAAAATTAAATGCCAAGCCAAATTTAAGATATGTCATTCCACTATGAACCACTGTTACACAACATTTTGTCATTGTCCCTACAATCCCCACCTCGCCCATTGGAGGGTCATTTCCGTGATCAATAAGTAGTGGCATGCATTTCAAATACCATCATTGCATACCTTTACATGAGAGCAATATTCCTTTTGTTGACAATTCCCCGAGCAGAGATTCATTGAATTGAGAGATAATTTTTCATATAGTTGCAGTAGGGTGTTACTAACAAAGATTCTATCACACCATCTAAATTTCACACTGCTAACCAATTGAGTAAATAACAAATAATAAAATTAATGCATAAATAAAATAAAATAGACTCATATTTTTTCTCTTAATGCACCAACATTATCTTAGGCTATGGTTTTGGAGATAGGCGTGTGTGTAAAATGCTCCAAGACCATAAAAAAAACTTATCAAAATGAGCTAAGGAGTGAAAAATCCTTCATCATCCCACCATCAAAACCGGTGTGCTCCAGACACCCGTGTAAGTGAGGGTTAGGCTTAGGTCAAAGTATGATCAATTCTTCTCAAGGCTACCATACTCGTGTCATGGAATATCGTGTTTTTGGATGACTACTCAAAAGCCGAAGACTCAACCTCCCCTGTGGGACGAAGGTAACCTTAGTGGCCGTTCTTAGGAAAACACCCTATAGGTGGTGGATGGGGCAATAACCATCCCTCTACCTTACCTCACCCTAGACAACTCTGTTTGCGGAGTTGAGATCCTATAAGAAAGAAGTCTTTTGGAAGACCATCTAAGACATAATACTAGGATTTGTTTTCATGTGTGACTACCTTCTAAGACTTTTCTAGTGCATGTTGTTTGGTTTGAGTAAGTGGTTTGGCCTTATGGGTGTTTGTACTAACCTGTTTTGGTTTATATACATTTATTCACCCTAGCTGAACCCAATAACTGTCAGTCATGTCCAATTTATAGTTTTCCTCTTGAACAAGGTGGAATTTTATCTCTTGCTCGGATAGATCCTGTCACTACCCAAGACTTAGAAAAAAATATAATTATGGATTCTATACCTAGTCCTCCTTGTAGTGATTTGGTTTCCATCGAAACATTGGTGAACAATTATGGCTCTCTTGTAAATCCACCTTTGACCGATCCATTAGAACTATAGTTACTGTGGCTAAACCCAGACAATACTACACCTACTTACACTTACATTCCTATTTTACCAATGAAGGATGTTAGTTCCTCTTTGCCCTCTGCATCTGAAGTTTCTGTTGATATGTCATCATTGCCACCATTAAACGTGGTAGGAGCTACACCTCAATTGACACCTCTCACATATTCTTGGGACATTTGACTGATATCTTATATGGATATTACAAATTTTCCTAATGTTCCTATGCCTACTTCTTTATCTTCACCATCTATGGTAGTTAACTCTAGTTATCCTATAGGATCAATTATTTTTACTCCAAGTTTTTCCTAACCTACTATTCCTATTCCTTAGAATTAGTATATGGGGGGACTTCACTGTTGTTCAAGGTGATCATCCTCCTATATCATATTTAGTCAAATTCATAATCCTTTCTTATCCTCCATTTTTCTTTCAAATTTGGAGAAGTTAACTAATGACCCCATTCATCATGATCCTTGGTAGCCACCCATACTTTCCAAGTTGCCTTCCAATATCCCCAAATTTGAAGGGAATTCTAGAGAAAATCCATTAATGTGCATTACCACCTATCATATGTGGTGGTCATAAAATTATTTCGTGGATGATTCCATTAAACTACGTCTGTTCTAATGCACCTTAACTGGAGATGATGCTAAATGTATATTGAATTAGACAAAAAATATTACATTAATTTTTCATCGTTAGCTCAAACTCCTTTAACTCATTTTTAGTTACCGATGAGGTATGGCATCGATTTTGATCTCTTTTCTAATTTAAAACAAGATGATGCCATACTGATTTCTAATCACATCCATGACTGGTGATGTTGCAAGGGGTTAATACAAACCAAACTCCCTGATGATATCTTATGTAAATGGTTCATTCGATCATTATGTCCTTAGATAGTCAAGGATGTGTCCATGTTCAGGGATGTTGTTGAGGAACAAGCCATATTTTCTTCTCAAAAACTTTATTTGATATATTCTTAAAAAACCAAGTACAAATTGTAGTAATCCTAGAATCATGCTTTACATAAGGTAAAATTGGGGAACTCATGACTTGTACTATAGATAAAAAAACATTTACCCTTACCAAAAAAATATATGATAAAAATTGACAAACTACATAAGCTTAAGCTTAAGGGGATATAATCCTTCTTGCCTTCCATATAGATAATGAAAATGATTGTTCCAAGTCTCATGTTGCTTCTCATGTTATTTTATAAACCTTGATTGGAAAGAAAAATAGGAGGGCAGAAATGTAAGAAATATAAAACATAATGAAACACATCGTAAGAAATAGAGAACATAATGAAACACACACATACATATCTCTAGACAATTAGCACAATTATTTTCCTAGGAAATCCTTATGGGAGATGAGCAACCCTAAAAAGTAATGATGCTCTAGACTCCTTTTTCCCTAGGAAATCCTTATGGGAGAAAAACAACACTAAAATGTAAACATGCTCTACTCTCTCTTTTCTGGTATGGAAAATATGTGAGTACAAAGAAAGAGGTAATCTCTCTAGAGTTATCTAAGACTTTTAGCATGTAAGGTTGCTATAAAAACTTAACTTCATGCATTTTTCTCTCTAACTTCACACTCCTAGTTGTATTTTCAACTATGGAACAAAATACAATAACACAAAATGGAACTCTTATTCCTCCTAGTGGCCAAGTATTTAACATAGCGTGATAGCCAACTAGGTGTAAGATTTGACTTCGTTAACCATTAACGAGGTTTGTGATTTTAGACCTTTTAGAGTCTTGTTAAAATTCCACATGTAACTAGCTTGCCATGCATGAGTAATGGGGCTAAAATGTCATTCTCTCGTACCATGGTGGTCAACATGATAGGTCAACTTACTAAAGGCATAAATTTTGAATGAACTTCATTTGATGTTTTTCTTGTAGCATTGGATATATGTCTTTAAGTGTAGAATAATGGTCAAGATTTTGGCACAAGGGATAATCGTTTGACCCCCAGATTTATGTCATTTAATACCTCAAAATTACTCCAAAAGGTTTTAGACCCGAATTCTCCACCCACCATTAAAATGACCCTACAAGTTGATTCTTTCAGTTTTTTCACTCTATAAGCATCAAAATATATGACAAATAATATAATTATCCAATATAGATCATTATTTAATAATTTTTTAAAATTATGAGTAAGATATACATCATGGAATTTAAATAAATAGCGTTAATTCATTGAACACCCTTGTACATTCCTTGTTGATACTTTGAAAGTAATACATTTTGAAAAATAATTTGTTTATGGATTCTATTTTCCACATTCTCTCAACCATATCAAAAACCTTCTTGTAATATTTGAAACCTAAGGTCTTTCCCATACTAAAGTATGTTCTTTTAAAACATGTTTTTTTGGTGATATAGGTGATTTAGAAATGATTGGGAGAGCGAAATTCGTCATTTAATATGTACGATATGTTTGGTTGAATCCACATGAAAAACAAGACTCCCAACCGTGAGAAGAGGAAATTACATCCTATTTCTCCCCCCTAGCACAATTACCAGTACAGTTAGAATTTAACAGGGCCCCAAACTGGATTTTACTCTCAGGTACTGGAACCTCTACAAAGGTTCAACCTGGAAACATAGTTTTTCCTTAGGTTTCTCCACTGGTTCTATGTCAAACTTGGATAACCTACAGTTCAATATCCTTCTTTTCATTTTTTATATCCCCTCTTGGATAACCATAATATCTTGAAATGGAGCTAGCCAACTCAAATATAGTATTGTAAATCCCTTGCTAAGTTAGATGAGGATTACATATGGTCTTGAATGAGCATTTGGACTCTTTAGATATATATCTAAAGAGTCCAAAAGCTCATTCAAGACCATATCTAATACATAGCCTCCTCATCTAATATATAAAACTTTAATCCATGTGCTTAACCTTAACATTGACACAAATGGAATACAATTTTACTCACCGCTTTATGATAGAAAAATATGCAGATGAATATTGCCCACATATCCGAAGTCAAAAGGGATAGATTAAAAAGGGATGCTCCGGTCATCTATAAAAGATAAATTAAAGAAGCATGACATATTAAAGTAATGTAAATTAGATATGCGTACCAATTATGTTTATATAACACAACAAATAGATGATTCAATACAAATGTCACATAGAAGTCATATTTATCTCATGGGCCTTCAACTTAAATTATATATCTAGCATAATACATTAAGCTATAGGAGATAAATCAAAGAAGCATTTGAATGTAAATTAAACATGTATAATAATTATGTTCTCATTTAATATGTACAATATGTTTGGTTGAATCCACATGAAAAACAAGACTCCCAACCGTGAGAAGAGGAAATTACATCCTATTTCTCCCCCCTAGCACAATTACCAGTACAGTTAGAATTTAACAGCCCCAAACTGGATTTTACTCTTAGGTACTGTAACCTATACAAAGGTTTGACCTGGAAACATAGTTTTTCCTTAGGTTTCTATAAGCATAAAAATATAATATGAAAAATAATATAATTATCCAATCTTATAATATTATACAATCTTATAATATTTAAAACCTAATGTCTTTCCCATACCAAAGTATGTTCTTCTAAAACATGTTTTCTTGGTGATATGGGTGATTTAGAAATTATTGGGAGAGCGAAATTCCTCATTTAATATGTACAATATGTTTGGTTCATGCCACTAAGCCAAGAATTTTAAATTCAATTGACTTTTAATATAACCAACTAAATCCTGCAAAAAAAGAATAAAACAATTTATGTTAGGGTTGTGGATTCAGGGATTGAAACAACACACCATGATATTTCAAATTTAAAAATTATGGTTTGAGTCCTAGGTAGCTTAGAATCCTATTTTTTTTCAAAATAAGGATGCACTCCAATTTGATTCTCATGATTAGGTTGTAATCATGAGGCTCTCGCTCAAGAGTGGACCTTCCCAAAATCTTGTGACGTCTTGTCACAAACAAAACCATCAAACTGAAAACACATCATGCAAGAAACATAGCTCGCTGACATATCATTTTTCTCCTTCAAAGAAAAAAATTCACATCATGTGAATATCTCCATGTACTCTTACATATTGGTGTACAAAACCATCAACCAAACACAAGTCGACAAAACATGCCTCTTCAAACAATTGACTCTCAAGTCAAATAATAGAGCTCATGTACAAATTTCCTTCCTATATTCTTTATCAACCTCTTCTAGTGATTCTTGAAAGGTGTGAGAAGAGAGTCATGGTCACTGAGTTGAGCAAGAGAAATAGTTTGGTATGACAACATTACTTGTGATAGGTCTAGCTAGCAGGCTACCAAATTACATGGTAATGGCATTCAAAATGTGAAAATTCCCATTTCACTTGGAAATAAGATGGTAGAGAAAGGTATAGATGAAAGGAGATATCCATTTATGGTAAAGAAATCAAATAGTTCTATCAATATTACCTTGCAACTCTAAGAGACATTGAATTAAATTTCATCTCAAGACAGGGCTTTGAGAGGACACTCTCAAAGCCAACCTTCGTTATGGCTTTGAAACACATGGTAAGTATCAAGACTAAGCAACTTTATTTGCATAATTTTTTCTAGCATGGACCTTAATGTCATAGCCTTCTTTTGCCTAAATGAATGCAAATTTCCTTTCCATTTGGCTTGTGACATTCATAATTCATGCTCATGGAACATGATTGTGTTGCAATTGTGATAACATTTGCTGTATGCAGAAGCTAATAAAAAATGATCGAAAATGACATTTTTGCTCTGTTTTTTTGAAGATTTAAGGAAAATGACACTAAGTAGCTTCCAACCTCATATGACCATCATGTCAAACTCATCTTAGGGTATTGTCCAAGTAAGAGCCACTTAAGCAAGCAATCTAGTATACATGACTCCAATTTCAATTAGCAGCAATGACAGTTCTAAGTATGGTGCAAACATTGCTCTAGATCCTCAATGGGGCATGTTTGATGACAATAATTTTGGGAGTGAGAGAGGGAGATGGTAGGAGAAAAAAATCAAGGAATCCTCGGGAAATTGAAAAATATATAACTAATATATGCTAGTAAGTGTTATTCACTAGCATGTATTTTGTAAAGGCCTTTCAACCTAGTTCCCATTCAACTCCATCCACCAGGTTCTAGAGGATTCCAAGCCTAATTTCATAAAAAGTAAGTTGGGGATGATCACATTGACTTGCTTGATGACATTTCTATGAAGATTAACTACCTTGAACTATTTGTTTGCGTAGGGAAAGAGACACATTCCCATGTCTGAGCATGAAAACGTTCTTTGATATTGTTAATGCCTCTAGTGTTTACTTCTACAAGTTCTATAGGCAGAGTCTGTAAAGGGCCAGGTAGCCTTTGGATCTCATCTCTTTTGAAAGGTGACATATCTAGTAAATTCCCCTACAGTCAATCTCTGGAATGGATCTAAATAGAAGTTCTTCATTTTAATATCCGTAAAACACAACTACTTTAAGGTAAACTATGTACATGTGTCATTTCTTCCACAAACTAAAGTGTATAAGTAGGAAATTTTATACCAAGTGCGATCCCACCATGTAAAGCGCAATTTGGTGAACTTATCATTTTTATAATATCTTTTTCGATTAAATTTAGTTTCACACATGATCAATTATTGCTTTGAAAGTTGTGTTCTACATAATTTGTGTACACTAAATTACAAATTGATTTTTTGAAATCTATTTTTTGAATGTCGACCAATAGATATATATCATGGAGGATGAAAGACGAAGATCAGCCGAATCCCATATGGAGGTTCAGGGATCGGAGGATGTTCACGGTATTTAAATATAATCTTAAATCTCCATACATGTGTGTACATATGGAATTGATTTTTTTATTAAATTTGTGAGTTAAATTAGTTGTTAATAAATTTTATATTTTAATTTTTAGGAGGCAAGAGGAGAAGGGTTTCTACTCCATCCATGGAGCATGTCCAAGGTTCAACCGGTCGAGGTATGAGTGGTAGCAGGTTGCGAGAAGGAGGTGATATTTATTCCCTCGAAGGCCAATCAACAGTTGTTGGTTCTCAACAGGGTCACTGTGGGTCTGGTTCTCAACAACGTCATTCTGGGGTTCGTTCTCAGCAGGGTCATGTAGGAGATGATGTTAACCAACAACATCAAGGTTGACATCAATTTCAATATTTTTTCATTAAATTTGTGCAACTTTTTTTACACGTGTTTTTTCTAATATACGAAATTTTATATATATTGATGCAGAGGCTGAAAATGTTCGAGCCAGTGGTCAAAATAGACGCAGGGCAGCGCGCTACATTCAAGAAGAAGGCTGTCAACCCAGCACAACTTATCCGGCTGAGATTACTGATATACCATGGGAAACGAACATGGCGGAATGCACCTTACAAAGGTCTCAAAGCCTTCATGCAAAATTGCAAAGAGATCTCGAGGCTTTGTCTCTACCTGCTGAGAGTAGACAAAGCCTCGAAATAGTTACACATTCATTGGGTGAAATGGTAAAGGTGTATAGAAATTTGGGGCCAACAACTGATTCGTTTGTAGAACTGATGAGAAAGAGAAAAGAAACAGTGATAGGTCCTGATAAATGGCAGGACATAAAACAAAGAGTTACAAGAGCATATGCCAAGTAAATGTTTAATTATAAGGAAGGGCCAAAAAGAAAAATGTTGAAGGTGCAGTATTTCAAGCACCCAGACAAAGCTGCTTATTTGTATGATCGACATCTTGCGGCCTTTGGAAGGCTTCCATGGAACGATGAGGTTCCTGTTTATTTTGCACAAATGTTTTATGCAAAAAAAAATTTGGGTATGAAACCCGACTACAATGACCTTCCTTCAGAATTTTTTGGCCCGGGGAGAGGTCGATTATATCAATGTAAGGGCGCTAAGCGAGATGTGGAGTTGCCTCGCCCTGAGCCGCCATTGGTGAGTCGACCATTTCGAGTCGAAACCCTGCAATCAGAGATGGATGCGACTTCTCAAATAAGTCGTGAAGCAAGAGATGTTATGATCGACAATGTTCATAGCCGATTGAGTGGAGTCGATATTTGTTTAAATCGACAAAGAGCACTTGAAAATGCACGTGCCAATTTTGTTTATCGTACAGATGAGGAGATTTACAACATGAATGTTGAAGATCTCCGAACATATGCAATAAATTGTCGCAATGGTCTACAAGACCTAATTTTTCGTGAGGAAGAGGGCACTGGAACGGTATGTGTTAGTGACCTTAGGGTTTGAAATTATATTTACATATACATGTGTACAATTTGTAATAAATACATGTGTATGTACATGTATACATTTATTTGTATGTGTACATTAATCTAAAAAAAATGTATGATTATATGTTAAAACACCATTTGCAGTTCTCAGGCATCATGCGTGATGAAAATGTTAATATTACGTTCGGGACCTCCGGTTCAAACGATGCAGATGGGTCTGACCATCATGATATGCTGGCACATGTATGTTAGTGTTTTTTAAGTGACTCTAAAATAAATAATTGTTGCCACACATGTACATGTATGTATATATATAATTTGATAAAATGTTTTAATAGGTACCGATTCCGTCTGATGTTTTTGGGATGGCGGTACCTTCTTCTTCCTTAGGAGATATACCTTCTACTTCATTGGGAGATGTACAAGTATGGACAATTTTTCACAAGTTCAAAATTTATGTTACCTCAAAAAGTTCCATTAAAATTTGAGATATATAGAGAGAGAGATCTATATTTTGAGTTATTTAAAAATTTTTGAATTTAGGTTCGTATAGAAGATTTTTTTAATCCGAGGACTCTAGCAACGGAGATAGGAACATCCACAGCATTTGAACAAGTTGTCTTTAGTTCTTTTTTTTAATATTATTGAAAATAAGTTTATATATGTACACGTGCATTTTCATTTGAAAGTTTTTAATATATATATATATTTAACTGTACATGTATATTGTACAGTTTACCACTGTAGATGTTCCTATGGGAGAACCTGTTCATCAAATGGAGAGGGAACCTTACGAGGTATTGCATGATTTTTTTGTTATATTTTGTTTTTTACATGAAGTTCTAGATATATATTCTCATTCATTTTTAAAACTTCAAATTTTAATGTTCAAGTACATGTGCATTGTGTATGTAGGTTTCCTATTCACAGGATAGGGCGCGGACTGAGACCCAAACACTAGATCCTCCATTTGATGGACATCATTTAGAGTAGATTTGATTTTAAAATTTAGATGGTTTTAAAATTTGTTAAACTTGATACAGTTTGATACTCAAGTGAGATTTACAATTTTTGGACATATTTTATTACATTGTTATTATATAATTTGTTTTATTTAATTTTTGGATGGTTTCAGTACTTTTGGCATGTGAATGTGAAGTAATGTTGTCATCTGAACTACATTTGGCATGTGATATTTAATGTTAAATGTTTTTGTTGGATAGTTGAATTATAATTTTGGCATGGCATGTGAAGTTTTTAAAACTCAAGTTTTGGATGGTTTCAATCTACATTTTGCATGTGATATTTAATGAACTTTAAATTTTTAATGTTTTAATGTTGCACAATATATAATCAAAATGGTTTTAAAACTTAAAGTTTTGGATGGTTTCAATCTACAACTTAAAGTTTTGGATGGTTTCAATCTACATTTGCACATGTGGTAAATTGAAATGTTACTTGTAACAAGACAATCCCCATTGATTTCATTGTATATGTTGATTTCTAATTTGATATAATTGCATGTATGATGGTACATTACTTGTAAAGTCATTGGATTAATAGTGTTCATTGATTTCAGTGTAAGCGCAAAAAATTATTGACAATGTAGATCGATTTTTGTGTTATAATAATTAAACCTAATAATATTGGAGAGCAAGAGAGACTTGAGGTATGGTGTTTACTACAAGAGTTCGAGCTAAATATTTAAATGGTTTATGATTTATGATTTTTACTTTCTTTTTAATATAATTGATACGGAAAGATGAAAAAACTAATAAGGGTGACAATAAGAATAGAAGAAGAGAATAGTTTAAGATTGATCACAATAAATGCTATTTGTAATTGATTACATTCTAATTATTCACATTCTATCATTCAATATTATTACACTGTCACTTTGCATTCAAAAATTTTATTTGATCATTTTCCATTATTAAAGTTATTCTACAATATTTATCATCTCAACAAATTGAGGTAACTAAGAAAATTTAAAATTAAAATGACTTGATAAATCTCAAACATATTTAGCATATTTAAAATGGTTATATTAATATTAGATGTATTTACATATTATTGATGAAATTAATCATATGTTTCTCATATTATGGATAGTTTTTCCTTGGTTGCACACGACTGAAACCAACTTAGATCCATCTTAACTACGGATTTATCAAGCGCCGAGAGGGATCAAATCTCTTGAGGTGAAAACCTTTCTTCAATTTTTGCACTCAAAAAAGAGGTTTGCACCTCTAGATATTTGATCCCTATCGACGCTTGATAGATCCATAGTTATGATGGATCTATGAAAATAACTTTCTAAAAATAAGTAAGGGAAAAGAAGCATAGGGAACAATTAGGAGTAGATTTAGGGCATAGGGAACAATTAGGAGTAAATTTAGGAACATGTGATAGTTGGGTGAGATAAAATCATATATTTTAATAAAATAATGGGAATTTGTAGGAGAAACAAATAGTGGATATGACATGTATTTTGGTGAATAATCAAATTTATGGAATTAAACAATTAATTATTTTTGTATGTGAAAACAAGATTCACACCTAATCCTCACCTAAAAGACTAAATTAAACACATTATTATTAAGGGGACGAGGAGCTTTCTAGGTTTTGAGCTCCCCATTGTTAGATGAGTGGCGTAATGGAATTCCATGTATTTTTGTGAGAACTTATGATATTGTGATATTTTAATTACGAAATAGTGATCTTGAGTACATGCTGGATAATGTAGTAGATAGGAACTTTTTGATAAGGGGAGATAAGGGATGTGACCAAATTCCTATCAGTGAAAAAAATTTTCTTCACCTTCCTATAATTCCATTGTAGCTTTGGGGGCCAAAGGTAAGAAGAGTACCTTGGAATTTCTTGGGTGAAAAACCAAGTAGGTCACCAATTTTGGTCTAGTGCATTGGAATTCATTAAAGAATTGGTCATTGGAGTTGCTTCAAGCTAGGAGTGAGCATCGTCACCAACCTACATTGAATATTTTACACTCCCTAGGGTGAATGATACTTTAAATTGATTGACAGTCTAAGACTTTCGAATTTTTCCGAATGCCAAATGATTTTACAAAGCTAGTATTTATAATATCCTAGTAGGTCATTCGGTGACAACTTTTACCGGAAACTTGAAACAAAGAGAATCTATCCTTGGCTAGGACATCATGTAAGATGCCTTCCATAAACAGTAAAATTGTACTTAAAAGCTAAGATTCGGGCAAGTGGGGACAACCACTTGTTATCTCGTCCCTTAGAGACTAGGCCATATGGGGACCGAATCTGACCTTACAAAATAAAGTGAAATAATTTGTACCATATGGTCGGAAAACATATACAAGAACAATTAATATGCAAGAATAATTAATTTCATTCTAGAATATATATATATATATATATATATATATAACATTTTTCATCAATGCACATGTATAGAAAAACTACTTTCAGTTGATACTAGAGCACGTGCTTGTACCCAAACAATTTGTAACATGTGCAAACCACAAATAACATAAGAATCTCAATTTTTAGTTGAGTACTGGAAGTTCTAAAACATATTTAATCCAAAGATAATAAATTGTTGGACACTTCACTCAAAAAAATTCTAATGGAATTCCATCTTCAATAATCCGCTCATGATCGGATTTTGACATTTTCCATTTCTTAATTTTCGATTTTTTCTTTGATTGAACTTCTATCAACTTTATGCGTGCTGCACACACCAAGTGACTATATTGAAAACTTATGGAATCAAGTTCATAGTCTTCAAAGTAAAAAAAGTCTCCACTTTGATGAGTTTGTTTGAAAAAATAACCTTTCAGTATAATAGACCCTCTGTCATACTGAAATCCGTGATCATTATAGTCTTGTAATAATTTCATTTTTCGTTCAGTGCAACGCATCAAATAATACTTCACATTTTCATCGTTGTCAATAGGTGCAATTACAACAAAAACATCTCCTGCATAATAAAATAAAAATTTAACATTTAATTATGCATATTTAAATTTATTTCTAGATCTTTAAATCATTAGAAAGTAATTCAAATGTTACCTTCTCTAACAAGATCAGAAACTCGATCACCATCGGATGATATTGTAGTTTCCTCTAATTGCATTTCTTCAAACATTGCAATAGACATTTTTCCCTTTGTATTTAGCTCTGTATGTTTCCAATCGTTCACATACATTTTGTTTTCACAAACGTCATTGGATTTTGTGTTGTCTATGCAAACATCACAAAAACAAGAATATTTTCTTTTATCCAATGAAAACACATTTGTGGACAACTTTGTTTGAATTGAATGCAATTTTCGAGTCCCTTTTATTGTTTCAACGTCATTTCCAATTGATCTATCTACGTCTTCGATTCCAATATGCTAGAAAACCTTTATATGGAAAATTAGAAAAAGAATTTGTAAATATGATATCAAAATACAATTAAAAATAATCATTGCATGATAAATGTACAATGTTTAAAATTAGATTTCCAATATAAATTAAATTGAATGTACCTTCGCACTTCTCTTGGTGGGTTTTTCTCATGACTTAGAGCAACGATGCACCATTGAACAACTTCTTCAGCGTTCACAAATCGGCGTGCAGAGTGGTTCATTTGATATCTTCGAAGTACTCGTTTTATGCATGCTCCCGCACCGTCATGTTCTCCTTTTCCATGGCCAGTCTCGAAGAAATTCCAACAATGTTTAATGCAGGTTTTCTTATGAAGACAACACAACCAAAAGAATGATCATGCAGATTTGAATTGACCTGCGCATCCGTCTGACCATATCCAATGTTCATTGAATGTTATTCCACGATTTTTCAAGGAATCATAAATTATTCCAAAACAATTTTGTACAAAATATGTATCATGTGTACGATCGTCACTGATATAAAAGTGATATTATTTAATAATATGTCGATTTTCACTGGTGCTTTCTATATGATCGACGTTTTGTTCAGCATGTCTATATATAATATGGACGAGCATGGAGACTTGGTCAGAATGATAGTATTCACTCTGAATTTCTTTTTGTGGAACAAATGTGTAGTTTTCTGCAAAATCAATCACTGACAAAATGGTCCCTGGTGGAAAAAATTCACGAGATTTTTTGAATTGCAAGTCTTGCCATCGAGCTCTATGGGAATGTTTGGTGTATTTGTAAAATTCTACTGCTAAATATTTCTACAAAAGTCATCAAAAATTACCTTTCACAGAATGGATTTTTAACACTATTTGCACCTTGAATCGATGTACCGATATATTCATATCTCTTCCATTTCACAAAGAAACATCTTTATCAAAGACCACTGAACCTGCAAAAACAAAATCAAGGAGGTTTGTCAAGCTTAAGCCCAGGAAACAGGTTAAGGAACCAATGATAAACACATCATTGAATATCCAAAGGATTCATCAATCCGCACAGAAGAAGAGAACTCATGTCAAAGAGACAATTTAGGAACAGTCAACAAGTAAAACAACTCAGAAGAAGTTGACTAGGAGTCAGAGGTCAAAGGAGAAGGGTAAAGCTATGGTCACAAATGAAAACTTGGAGTTAAGAGGTGACTTGAATGATATATTACAAGCTATATACATTGAAGAGTATCCCCTGGTTCAAGCAGATTTCATCAAACTAGATACAGGTGGCAAATCAAAGAAATTGAAAACATGCAAAAAATTAAATTTTGAGGATGAAGTGTCAGAGTTTGTCTTTAAGCCTAGAAAACCCTTGACTAGGCAGTCTAAGAAATTGCAGCAGCCAGACATGGAGATAGACCAAACAGGAGGTGAGGATGCAAATGTTTTTGAGGAACCCATAAATATATCATCTCCAATGCTTGAAGAAGACAGAAACAAATTTTTTAATACTCAGAGAGAAAAGAGTAGTTATGAGGAGGTTAAAGACAAACTCAGACTTGCAAACATTGAAATTGATCAATTGAAGAAGAAAGTGAGAATGCATGTTGTAGAAAGGTCAAACTTTGAGAGGATGAAAGGTCTATGGGAGCTAGAAAAGGTTTCAAACATTGAGTCAATCAACAGTCAGGATCAATTCCTCATATGCACCGTCCCTGCAATCAAGGAAGAAAAGTTCATAAGGATGGTTAATACCAAACTAAGAGCAAATAATAAAAGGCTTAAAAGGCAGGTTGAAGACTTTGAGATACAGCTAGCAAAGCCTGAAGATCAACCACAGCAAAAATGAGTGTAAACAGTAAGTGACATCTCCTAACACAATTTTGAAGTTATGTGGAAAGATTTCATTTTTGAAAGCAGTTCAGAGTTGGTTTTTGTTGATTATGAGAGCTTATATATAAATGAGAGAATGGTAGTAAAGGTTGGAAACTAAAATTTTTGGAAACAAGCTGTGAAAATATAGACACAGCAGTTTCGTAGCGCGCTACGAAACTGCTGTAGGATGCATTTTAAACAATTTTGCAAGGTTTTAAAGGGTTAAAAGGGAATTTTTTTAAAACCTTGATGCTGCTAAAGAAATGTATAAAGATCACAAGTGAAGATCTAATGGCAAAACATAGAAAATTGAAGGTTTCAAATGAAGTTTTCAAAGGTGAAGTTCTGCGCTATGAAAATAGCAGACAGTTTCGTAGCGCAATAATGTTAACAGTTTTGGGCATTTCTTCAAAGGTTTGGTTTGGGCACAGCTGGAAGGACGAAGTCACAAGAGATTAATAAGACTTTGCCACATGTTTTGAGCATAATTTGGTCAGCAGATGGTTTGAAGAAACATAAATGAAACACCATAGCTATTTTGCAGGGATCATGTTCCTATCTTTCAGGGCAGATAAGAGGCAAATCAATATAGTCAAACAACAAGGAGATGGACATCATCAAGGTCGAATTTTAGCAAGAGCAACTGTCAAATAGAAGATTTAATATTTGGATAAGGTTGTTAAGTTATAATAAAAAGTTTTGATCCTAGTTGTATTAGGACTCTAGAACAAACAGTTTAAATTGTCAGATGTAATTAAAGTTTGTTTTAGCAGTTGATAAGTGTCAAGCTAGCAAATTCGAATTTCTCTCAAGTGATTGGAGAGAATCCAAGAATGTAATTATGACTCTATAAAAGACAAGAAGTTGAATTGCATAGGGTTGGCAATTTTCATTAACAAGCATACTGTTTTGTTGTAGCAAAAACTGTGTTTTTTATATTAATACAAAGATATTGGTTTCATCACTCAGGATTCAGAAAGGGTTATTGATGTTTGATATTCTCATGGTTTTCCTATTTCAATTACTTGCAGTGGCATGAATGTATGTTACTTAGAATTCACTGAAGGTGCTCTAACTTCCTTCATATGTTCATGAATTGTGTTTATTTTCTGTCCTACTGTTTTGTTGATGCATCTAAACCCTAAAATGCCCTGACTTCCATATGAAGCTGATATTCATGTTTTGTGAAAACACATTTGACTCCATAAGCCCAATAGATGTTTGTTGATTAGTAGTACAACCAATTATCCATTTTTATCCATTTTACTCATAGAGTTAGCCATCTAATCCTTATTTAAAAATCATAAACCTATTGCGAGAGCCCTCTCAGGTTGAGGAGGCTAAGCCTCAACTAAAAGTCTGGTTTGAAATAGTTACACTGAGGTGGCCTGACTAGCAGCCTATCAGGACCTATTTTGGTGATAACGCATTTGAACCCCCACCATCGTTTCTTTCATTTTTTATTTTTGGCACAACTTGCTATTTTTAGCAGTTTTTCGGGTCCTAAACTTCCGGAGCAGTTTTGAGGCCATAAACGACATTTTTTGGGAAAATCGAGAACAACATAAGTCCTTGGATTGATTTTGTTCACATCAAAAATTGTATTCCTCGGATAGATCTTTCTAACGAGGTATGGTGTGCGTCAAACGGAGATCGTATGCCAAAGTTACGTCCCCGGGAAGTTGAAACACCAATTTACCCAAACGGGGCCCATAGTTTTGGCGTTTCATCTCCTAGGGTTACGTTTTTGGATGTTTAGAGTTTTCTATTATTTCTCAACAATAAATAGGCCTTCGAGCCTCATTGTAACATAGTTCAGAGGCCTGTAGCCACCACATCTCTTCTCAGAGATAAGCTACCAGTGCCCTAGCTAGTTTATTTCCATTATGTCTGTAAAAAAATTTCAGTTCTTTGATATTAATGAAATGAAGTGTTATTTCAGCTGCATATTTGCATTTATGGTTATATGTGTATTATGTTGCGTTCTTGCATAGATCCGGATCACACCACTATTAAAAATAAATGTTTTCAACTTTAGTTTCAAAACATTTGATTAAGATCTAAATCTTTTTTATCATTAGTCACACCTACTTTATTGTATGGACGTGAGGTTTGGAGGTGGTACCTTCGAGGATTTTATTGAGATAATATAGAGTCACAATTTTATCCTAACATATTCATATGAAGAGATATACAAACATATT
Source organism: Pinus albicaulis (assembly GCA_034641835.2). Taxonomy (NCBI): domain Eukaryota; kingdom Viridiplantae; phylum Streptophyta; class Pinopsida; order Pinales; family Pinaceae; genus Pinus; species Pinus albicaulis. The sequence continues at coordinate 1,345,116 of MU968403.1, read as the reverse complement.
CATATGAAGAGATTACGGATTTATGGTATCACATTTGCATAATTTGGCATAGCCCCACTCATTACTTTAGTTATTTTTTTTATTGGTGAAAATGATATAGAGGTTCAAATGGATGGACAACTCATACAATAGTCTTCTTAGATATCAATATATTTTTCTTATGTTTTCAATGCAATAAGAAAAGCATGTGATCAATTCATGTTGGTGTTTAAGAGGCTTTTAATTTCTTCACTCCATTTACCTTAAATTGATAAAGCACCCCTATATAGTTTTTTTGTGGATGACTTGATTACTCCAAGGAGAGATAAACAAGATTATTTATATGGAGAATTTGAGGCCTACCTTTAGTGAACATGGTATGAGCTAAAATAGTTTCTTTCTCCCAAACTTCAACAATGTTCAAACTTTTATCTCAAGTGCAATGATGGGTTCATTCAACCCTATGGTATAGAAAACTCCAATTACCTCAGAACAAGAGGGTACATCTTGCCTCATGTAGAATTTATTTCCACAATCTTTGCATTGAGACAAATCACCATAACCCTAGGGAGCACCATATTTGTCAAATCTACTCCTTTAATATTGAGATAGCTGCGACTTATGAAGAACAAATATTCTTATATCCCTCTTCTTCCAAGAGATGTTCAACCTTCATGGACGACTTAGTAGAGTTTAATTCCCGAAACCAACATGCACCAAGTTGATAATTTCATACTTCCAACTCTGTAAGATTAGTAAAAAGAGGTCCCACAACCAACTTTCAAGCATAAATGATAAATCTATAAGACGTTGTAGTCATAATCATGGTCATAGCCTTACATTTGTTACAAATTTCTCTGTGGCCTTAAATGTTAGAGGTGCTTCTCCATAACAACATGTCTTGACTAAGGAACCTCCTCCTCCTTGATATTCTTCATTCTTCCCCATCTAGTTAAATTGTTGCTTCTTAATAAATTTTATCTGTTTTTCTTTCTTTCCTTGAAATATACTGATGCGGGGGCATTGGACACTGGCCAGCAATGTAGGAAGTTTTGTCCACATGTTGTGGCTAGGAGGGTTTGGAAACATTCGAATTATTACAGCTAGGTGTCAATACCTTGGCTGATTGTAACTCTTTAGATTAATCGAGCTTTATAGAAAGTCACATTATTTCGTTTCAGCTATCAATGGCTATTGAATAAATTGTAATAGGCTTTTGAGTTTCAAATCTCGATAGAGGAACCGAGGAGTCACATAGTAATGTATTTTGATGTAAATGAAAGGTAGAGGAAGAATAGAGAATTTCATTGGAATTTGTGGTATTGTCGACGCTCTAATCAATGAATTTCTACTTTGTTAATTATCTAATTGCCTGAACAAGTTAATCGCGGCAATTCGCTTGATTGTGAGGCATTTGTGTACTGATATCCCATTCTCTGTCTTTGAATTCCCGTGAAGAAATCCGTATGGAGGTGAAGCCTGTTAATATTGGCGAATTCCCCATATAACGAGATAACTCTATCCATCGTTAACTGAAGACCGGAACCGGGACTTACCCTGAGTCATATATATACAAAGGAAATCGTGACCCGAGGCAACCCGAGTCCAGCACTGTAGCAAAACTGGAGGCGGATTTCGAAGTTGGGTTTCCCCCTTTCGCACCACCTTCCGACCGTGAGTGGTATCCGTAGAGCAGGGAGCGATTCCATTGAAGAATCGACGCGTGGCAGAGTGGCCCCGTGGGAAACCATCGATCGGCCGCGCGTGCACCCGACACGGGACGTGGTGCCGGAATGCACGAGGGCCGTCTCGCATCCGGCGCAGGCATCGGAGGGTGATTGCTGTCCAAGATGCAATACGTTTAACCCAAGGTACGATGCACACATCGATTGTCAGAGTATACACGGGGTCCAGCTACGGTTATCGGCAAAGTCGTGTTTATGAATTGTTGGCTGATGAACCAAAGTCCAAGGGAAAGAAGGGAACTTATATGGGGCCCAACTTTTTATACAGCGAAAGTCGGAATATAGTGATTAATTAAAGCAACAAATAAAACTCCCGACAAGCTGAATAAAGAGAAGAAGACCATGGGAGGGAAGAAATCAGATAATCGCATAATTACAGCCATGTCATAGTTGATCAAACTGTCCTTTGGGCGACCTTTAGAATTTGTTGCATCATTTGTGGTATCAGAGCTAGTTGACGTTATTTTGCTGACATGGCAATCCGAGTTGGTAGAGGTGCTGGCAGGAGAAGACCTGTTGCCAACGTTGAGGTGTTGGGAATGTTGCAGAGGGTCGAGGCGAGACTAGATGCCATGGAACAAAGACAACCCAGAGATCCTGAAGACATCAATGAACCTGAAACGGAAGAAGCTGAAGAAAATGTTGAAATTCCTCCTGACATGAGGCTCCTGAGAACCGTTGTGGGATCTGCAGTTAAGCCCAGAATTGAAGTGTCTAGTTATGCAGGGGGACTGAATCCAGAAGAGCTAGTGGACTGGATAAATGAACTGAACAAGTGCTTCGATTATGAAGAAATAAGTGAAGATAAAAGGGTCAAGTTTGCAGTGACAAAGCTGAAAGGACATGCTGCACTTTGGTGGGATGGAGTGCAGGCAGAAAGGAGGAGAGTTGGCAAGCAACCTATCAAGAGCTGGACCAGAATGATGGCTAAACTAAAAGGTAAATTCTTACCCAGTGATTATCAGCTGACATTATATAGACAAATGCAGAACCTGGGAAAGAGGTTGCTGACAGTAAAATAATACACAGAGGAATTCTACAGAGTGAGCATAAGAGCTGGGCAATTCCAAGACACACCAGAGAAGACTGCCAGATATGTGAATGGTCTCAAGCTGGAGATTCAAGATGAGATTGGTCTCTTGTCTCCTAAGACAGTGGAAGAGGCATACCAGATGGCCTTGAAAGCAGAGGAGAAACTCCTGAGGAAACAGTCTGCCAAGAAGAGAGGTACTTTCCGTGGGAAGGGAAGTCAGGGTGGTAGAGGAAAGCCTACACCCAAGGATGGAGCTGACAGTAGATCACCCCAGAATGCATCTACGGAGGATGATGCAAGAGGCAGAAGGGGTTCTTACAAAGGAAGAGGAAGAGGAGGCAGGGACAGAGGCAGAGGCGGAGAGCTGAGGTGTTATAGATGTCAAGGAGTGGGACACAAGCACTATGAATGTCCAGAGAATGTGAGTGCTGGTGCAAGAAATGCTATTGTTGCCCAGGTTGAAGAAGAAGCAGAAATTGAAGAAAAAGATCTTCCAGAGAGGGGAGATTCCTTGGTGGTTAATAAGGTCCTGTTGAAACAAACTAAAGAAGTCACTCAACCCACACAAAGAAAGACTTTGTTTAGGAGCATATGCAAAGTCCAAGGGAAATGTTGCCAGCTAATCATTGATAGTGGCAACATAGACAATTTGGTTTCCACTGAGGTGATAGAAAAACTAAAGCTGAAGACTAGGGAGCACCCCACTCCCTACAGGGTGTCCTAGCTGCATAAAGGGCACCAGCTGATTGTGAAAGAACAATGTGAGATAGAGCTGCAAATGGGAAAATACAAGGACAAGGTTTTGTGTGATGTAATGCCCATGGATGTGTGTCATATACTGCTGGGTAGACCTTGGCAGTTTGACAGAGCAGCAGTGCATGATGGCAAGAAGAACACTTACAAGTTCTTCAAAGATGGGGTGCATCATATATTGATTCCCATGGAAGAAGGAGAGCCATCCAGCAGAGTGATTGATCCAAAGACCTTGTTGCTGAGCGAGAAGGAATATCTGCAGCAGATAGAAGAAGAAGAGGTAAGCTTTGCTTTAGTTTGCAAACCAAAAGTAGTTCTTACTTCTATAAAGATTTCTGATTTTCCAATAGAAATCCAAGAGATGTTAGATGATTACTGTTGCATTGTTGTGGATGATTTACCTGATGAGATGCCACCTGTGAGAAAGATCAACCATCAGATATATTTTATCCCTGGTTCAAATCTGCCAAACAAGGCAGCCTACAGAATGACCCCCAAGGAAAATGAAGAAATCAGGAGACAAGTACAGGAGTTGGTAGACAAAGGACTGATCAGAGAAAGTCTGAGTCCATGTGCAGTACTAGCAGTTTTGAGCCCAAAGAAAGATGGAGGCTGGAGGATGTGTACTGATTCCAGAGCAATCAATAAGATCACAATCAGGTATAGATTCCCTTTACCCAGAATTGAGGATTTGATGGACTGTTTGAGTGGTGCTAAATATTTCTCAAAGATAGATTTGAAGAGTGGATACCATCAGATTAGGATAAGAGAGGGTGATGAGTGGAAAATTGCCTTTAAAACAAATGAAGGATTGTATGAATGGATGGTAATGCCTTTTGGGTTGTCAAATGCACCTAGTACCTTTATGAGACTCATGAATGAAGTATTGAGGGAATTCATTGGTAGATTTGTGATAGTGTATTTGGATGATATTTTAGTTTTCAGAAGAACTACAGAAGAAAATTTAAGGCATCTTAATCATGTCTTGAAGAAGCTGCACCAGGAGAAACTGCTGATAAATCTGAAGAAATGTTCATTCATGAAGGAAGAGCTGGTGTATTTGGGTTTCGTTGTTTCTGCAGAAGGATTGAAGATGGACCCAGAAAAGGTTAAGACAATTTTGGAGTGGCCTTCACCCAGGAATGTTTTTGAGGTAAGAAGTTTCCATGGACTTGCTAGTTTCTATAGAAAGTTTATAAGAAACTTCAGTAAGATTAATGCACCCATAATTGAGGGCATAAAGAAGAGCAAATAGCCATTTAAGTGGACTGTTGAAGCAGAGAGAAATTTTAAATTTTTGAAGCAAAAGATAACAGAGAAGCCTGTTTTAATTCTGCCTGATTTCACCAAACCATTCCAAGTAAAATGTGATGCCAGTGGGGAGGCTTACTGGAGTCAAGGGTCGTCAGATGATAGGCCCAGAGCCTATTTCAAAGGAGAAGTTGAATGATACTTAGGAGAAAGTGTCTTCTTATGAGAAGGAATTCTATAAATTATTCAAGCATCAAGTGGAGACATTATTTGATGTCCAAATAATTTGTATTGTATTCTATAATCATGTTTGTAAAGATAATAAAGCCAGTGTCAAGTTAAATGACAAAGGCAATGGGTTGAGTATCTCCAAAGTTCTAATTTTGTTTTGAAACATATAAGTGGCCAAGCCAATAAAGTAGTTGATGCCTTGAGTAGGAGACATTTGCTTGTTCAAGAGACTAATTTTGATGTTGCAGGATTCGATTTTCTCAAAGAATTATATAAAAAAGATCCAGATTTTAAAGAAGCATTCGAAGCATGTAGTAACCATGTTCTAACAAATAGAAGTCAGTGGCTGGATTTTTTTTCTGCGGGAAGACTTGTTATTCAGAAAGAACCAACTGTGTATACCAAAATGTTCCATGAGAGAAAATTTGATCAAAGAAAAGCATACAGGACTGTCAGATACTTGGGAACTATGACTTGATGAACAACTGAAATACTTTTATTTCTCAAAGGCCAAGATGGGAGAATTTAAGTGGAAGTGCTTGTGTATAATCAGATCTCACAATATACAGCAGGTTATTTTTAACTGCAGATTTATACTCTCTTGCCTATTCCAGACAGGCCTTGGGACATGGTGAGTATGGATTTTGTTCTAGGATTGCCCAAGACTCAGAGAGGGAATGATGCAGTCTTTGTTGTGGTAGAAAGATTCTCCAAAATGGCACATTTTATTCCATGCTATAAAACTAGTGACGCCACCCATGTTGCTAACTTTTTTTTCAAAGAAGTTTTTAGATTGCATGGGTTGCCCAAGAGTATTGTTTCAGAAAGAGACACCAGATTTGTGGGTCATTTTTGGAGGACACTATGAAGAAACTTGGCACTAAACTGAGTTTCAGCTCAGCTTATCATCCCCAGACTGATGGACAAACTGAGGTAGTGAATAGGAGTTTGGGAAATTTGTTGAGGAGTCTTGCAGGAGAACATCCCAAACAGTGGGACCATATTTTGCCCCAAGCAGAATATGCATATAATGATTCACCAAACAGGAGCACAGGGCAGAGTCCATTCCATATTGTTTATGGAATGCACCCCAGAGGAATATCAAAGTTAAGAAATCTGGGAAGAGCAGAGCTAAGGAGTGCAGATGGTGAGGAGTTTGCTTCAAAGATCCAGGCCATACATGAACAAGTGAAATAGCAATTACAAGGCAGCAGCATCAAATACAAAAGCAGAGCAGACTTGAGTAGAAGAGAAGTTCACTTTGAAGTAGGAGACTTGGTTTTGGCACACTTGAGGAAGGAGAGGTTCTCAAAGAAGCAGTATAATAAATTGAAGTTCAAAAATATTGGGCCATGCAAGATACTTAGAAAGTTTTCTGCAAATGCTTATGAGATTGAATTGCCACCTGATGTTGGAATATCTCCCATTTTTAATGTTGCAGATTTGTATAAGTATGAGGATGATGGTACAGAGGACAAGTCAGCAGACAGGGAACAGATTGAGTGGAAAGAACAGCTACCTACAGCACAACCATTGCAACCAGAAAAGGTATTGGATAAAAGACCATTCAGGAAGACCAGAGGACAGGAGTACTATCAGTACTTGATCAAATGGAAGGATAAACTAGAAGAAGATGCCACTTGGATGACTGAAGGAATGTTGCAGAAGATAGGCAGATTAGTGGAGGAGCTCATGGACAGGAGCCCATGAAGAAAATTGCCCTCAGGAGTCTGATGCAGGGGCATTGGACACTGGCCAGCAATGTAAGAAGTTTTGTCCACATGTTGTGGCTAGGAGGGTTTGGAAACATTCGAATTATTACAGCTAGGTGTCAATACCTTGGCTGATTGTAACTCTTTAGATTAATTGGAGTCAGAAGAAGTCGAATAGCTCCGTCTAGCTGTTAATTCAGTTATTGAATAAATTGTAATAGGCTTTTGGTTTCCGAAACGGTCCTCATAGAGGAACCGAGGAGTCATATGTGTATAAATGTATTCTCGGATGTAATTGAAAGGGGGTAGAGGAAGAATAGAGAATTTCCTGCAATAAACTCTGTGTATTGCCGATTGCCCCAATTGAATGAATTTCTACTTTGTTGATTATCTAATTGCCTTGGAATGTTAATTGTGTGGTAATTCGTTTGATTGTGAGGCATTTGTGTACTGATATCCCGTTCTCTGTCTTTGAATTCCCGTGAAGAAATCCGTATGGAGGCGAAGTCTGTTAATGTTGGCGAATTCCCCGTATAACGAGATAACTTTGTCCATCGTTAATCGAAGACCGGAACCGGGGCTTACCCTGGGTCAAATATATACAAGGGAGATCGTGACCCGACGCAACCCGAGTCCAGCACTGTAGCAGAACCGGAGGTGGATTTCGAAGGTGGGTTTCCCCCCTTTCGCACCACCTTCCGACCGTGAGTGGTATCCGTAGAGCAGGGAGCGATTCCATTGAAGAATCGACGCGTGGCAGAGTGGCCCCGCGGGAAAACCACTTTCCGTATCTATTTCGCGCGTTAAAAATCGACATGGGACGCCGAGCGGAATGCACGTAGGCCGTCGATCTGGCGCAGGGCCATCGAAGGGTGATTGTTGAACGAAGATGCAAGACATTTAACCTAAGGTACGACGCACACATTGATTGGTTGTATATATAATGTGGGGTCCAGGCGACGGGTTATCATAAAGTCGCGTGTTTATAATTGTTGGTTTATTTAACCCAAAGTCCAAGGGAAAGAGGGGAACTTTATATAGCCCAAATTTATAATAGCGAAAGTCGTGAATAGTGTTTATTTCTCAATTTCTCTGAAATTGACAAATAAACCCGAATAAGCGAATAGCAGAGAAGACCACGGGGAGGGAAGGAACGAGGATAATCAGAGTTGGCTGACAGAGCCATGTCATAGTTGATCAAACTCTCCTTTGGGCGACCTTCAGAATTTGTTGCATCATATACTTTCATCTTTTCGTTCACATCCTTACCTATTATATTATTTACACTTACATACCTTGAACATTAATATTTAAATAAAATAAAATTGTGTAGTCTAAACATACCACAATTCCACCTGGAAAACAATAGAAATTCCTACGGAAATTTTTGGAAATCTTGGTTATAAATGCGAAGTGCCTTGGGGTTCTTGATGGTGTTGAATCTATTTCCTCTATAAAAAAAACTATTTAAACACACTCATTTTTTCATTGGATTTTGTGAGAAATTCACCATCTAGGCAAAATTGTGGCCTTGTTAAACAATGCCAAATAAAATATGCTTTTTGATATATAATGTATTTCTTTTAGATTATTGTATGGAATCCATAATTTTTTTTATAGAATATCTATGAATATAATAAAACATAGAATTTTATCCATTAATGAAATTTTAATGTAAAAATGAATCTCTAAAGAAAAAATGTACCAACAAAATCAACTATGAAAGAACCAATAAGATTCAACTAAAGAAGAATAATAAGATTCAAGATAATGATGTTATAAATAAGAAAATATTTATAAAACTAGAAAAGAAAAAAAGAAAAAAATCAATTGTATTTTTAGTTTTTTTCTTTATAACTTTATTCAAATATACTCAAATGTCAAATATAAACCTTTATTGGTTGAACACTCCTTTTATTTTTTAATATTTTAACTATTATTTTATTCACATCATTAGGATTTGGTGGAAGTAACTAATGTGATTCGTCCTTGGGACAAGGTGAAACCAATCGTATCTTATTGATGATGATGATGATGATGATGGTTAATGTTCACTGAGACCAAACTTTGGTCTATCGGACCTATAATTTTCTTAGTTTTTAATTGTTTGGTTTCTCCTCTTTCTTGGCGAGATTGGTGTTGTAGTTTTTTTTCTTCTCTACAGTCTTCCAACTTCCTTTATCTTGCACCTCCTTCATCTCTTATGATTCTTGGGACACTGGTGTCTTATCTTCGGGATCTGGAAGATCTGCTTTGCTGCTAAATGAAGATTTTTTTTGCGCGGTATTCGAATCCTCATAATTGTTGATGCTTGAGGGACTGTCGAGTTCCTTTTTTTGTTTTTGGGCGGGGCTTTCCCCTGCTTGTCTTGAGGGTTGTTTCTTTCTTGCTTGATTTCTTGCGATTCAGAGTTTTCTGGAGAGTATTCTTTCTTGATGACAGTGTAATGTTCCTTTTATACTCCTTCTCACCATGTAGATCTATGGAGATTCTTTCTAGCAGAATTTTTCTAGGAGACTTTTGGGCAATTTTTGGCTAGATGGTCTGTCTCAAAGCAAGATCAACATCTGAAGATGACATTTTCATAATCGAGTTTCTGGTTCCATACATAGTCTTTGCTTGTTAGGATTACTTCAGCTGGGAATCCGGTGCTGAAGTCCATTTCTACACAGATGCGTGCACAGGTGGTTCTGACATATTCTTCTATTTCTGGGCACCTGCAGTAAAATTTCCCAATTGCATTTCCAATGGTTTTTAGCGATGAGGGATTCCAGAGATGCAAAGGTAGGTTTGGCAATCTGACCCAAACTAGTGCTGAAGTTATCACTGTTGTTGAGGGATCGAATGATGGGTTCCATGGCTTCATGAATAGGCCCGAGTTTTCCCAAAACCAAGGGCCGGAATCTAAAATGCATTGTCTGCTTTCAGAGTTTTCAAAATCTAATATAAAGAAACCCTTAGCATAGTGGTAGATATTAATTTCATCAGAAATGTCAGGCTTCCATACCTCCAAAATCCAACTGTGGAGCGCTGTCAGTCGTGGCCAAAAGCCATTAAACAGGTAGATTAAGGCACTTTCAGAAAACTTCAAGGCCTCATCCAGTGAGGTCTTGACCACCTGCACAGTGAGAGCTGGAGCTTTACTGACAATATGGGCAGGAGCTTGACTCTTAGAGACGGACAAAACTGGGCCGGTAATTATCTTTGCGAAGCTGGGAGCCATACTAAACCCAAAAGTGAAGATATTTGTTTTTTATCTCCACACCTGACAAAAATAGTATAATATAAGAGATCTTAATAATACAAACTCGTGGAAGTATTGCGAACCAAGATTGCAAACCATGAGACAGAAATGGATGCATCATAAAAAAACTAGCAGGACCACTAAAATGTTAGATCTAGTATTTAAACGAAATTTTGTTAGAAATGAAAGCAGGTTTTGAAAATATCCCATTCATTTTTTTTCCGTATTATTTTGGTAAATATACAATTTCATGTCTAATTTTCAATGAATAACCCTACATAGTTTTATTTGAAACCACCATAGACCAAAGGTCTATTCCTGATATAATTTCTAAAAATGTATTTCTCATCATTCAAGATATAGATCACAAATATAGATCGCAGAAGCCTCAATTTGAAGCTTGTAATTTATGTAAAACTGGAATTTTTTTTGGCGGCGGTAACTTCAAGACTCTCCCTCCGCAAAAGCCTCAATTTGAAGCTTGTAATTTATGTAAAAGTGCAAAACTGTGAAATTATTTTGGCGGCGGTAACTTCAAGACTCTCCCGCCGCAAAAGCCTCAATTTGAACCTTGTAATTTATGTAAAACTACAACAACAAAAAATTGGCGGCGGTAATTTCAAGACTCTCCCCCCGCAAATTTTCCATTATGGCCGTCATCTTTGATTTGAAGTTCACAGATCGCAGGAAAAGCGGAGCGAAGGCCATCCATGAGTTCGCTGTTGCTCAGACTCCTTCTGCTATTGAAAGCAACGTTTTCTCGAAAGGCCGCCGTCTTTGCAGACATACCATCTGCGGAGAGGCCATTTCCATCCACTTTATGTCATCTGCCGCAGTCGTCGGAATCACCATTACCAGAGCTCAAAAATACAATCTTAAAATCAAATCCTTACTTTCACTCACAAAAACCTTGGGAACTCTTTAGCAAACTCTAATACCGGGCTATGGGTGAAATGTTTTTAGTAACAGAAAATGCTTGCAGAGCACGCAAATCAGAAATCTGTGAACGGAATTTGAGCTGTGATTTCCGCGAAGCCTCGTGCTGAGTCATGGGTGGCTTAGGCGTGAAGATAACATGACTTGTACTCGCGCCGAACTTATGCGGTTTGACAGCATTGGCCCGTGGGTTTTCTTAAACAAAATAGAAGTAGGTTAACTTGGTAATCCATAACACTGCGAGAAATTTTAAAATAATTATTGTGGTGTGACTTTCGATTTTTAAGACCAAGGTTCCTATAAAATAATGATAATAATAATGTTGAATGATTTATATGGCATTGAGATATGAAAATGTCAACATGACAATGAGACAATGGTACTGATTTTGAGACTGCCATTACCTTGCTTTCTCGTTAACCCAAACTTAAAACACTATTTAAATCATAATCCATGCAATGCACCCTTATCTTCACCATAAAATATGGCCTTATTATGTCACATGGAAAGTGACAAACATACACTATACAATGTGACAAACATGCACTATACAATGTCTTCTTCTAGACAATCGAAAGATAGAAACCTTACACAATTTGAAGGGGCATGCCATTTAGATTGTATTGGGCCCCCATAGGTGTCAATGGACCCTATGCTCTTGGATAGAATCAATAATTTTAAGATTCATGCGTATTTTGTGTTAAAAAAATTTTACCAAGCATATTTTAGAGTGTGTAGTAAATTTGTTACTTGTTTAAAACTTAAAATAAAGGAAGAAAATTGATAGTATTTTTATGAGTAGGTTAAGTTGGTTAAAGATAAATGAAACTAGAAAGGTGAGAAGTTAGAAGGGAGAGGAAATAGAAATAATTTAGAATGGAAATAGTGAAAAGATGGGTGAACGAGCATATTATCATGGTATAGAAAGAAAAAGAAAAAGAGAAAAGACAAATTTTTAGAAACCAAAAATTGGAAGATGCAACCAAGAGAATGAAGTGGAAAATTTTTCATGGAATTGATTTTAAGTAGAGAAAATCATTGAGGTTTGAGAAGAAGAATGAAACTATTTTGGCACACAATCTCTAAAGAGATATTGGAGAATATAAATACAAGTTTATGAGCAATGATATGACATCAATAGGGGATTTCAAAGGTTGAAGTAATATAGGTTATCATAGGATCATTATCAAGAGTGATTAGGGTAAAGGAAATGAAGGTTGAAAGGAAGGGAAGTTATTAGAGGAGACAAATGTTAACATATAGGAGTTCATAAAAGTAAGTGGGAAAATATTATGTCATAAGAATTATCAAAGGATCAAAATGAGAACCTAATATGAACCATAATCAACAATATATCAAATATAAAGACTCTTATTGGAGAATATAATTCTAAATAAAAATAAGTTATGGATAATAATGATTGATGCCATAGAGGAAATAAAACATGAACAATAAGTGAAGGATGATAGGGTTATCGAGTAATTTCAAAGGTCAAGGCTTTAAATGGAGTTTGTAAAAGTGGAAAAAAAAATTACAAAAGGAGAAGCAAAGGAAAATTGTGGAGAAAATGTTAAACTCAACCATAGAATAGGTAGTAATAGACAACATAGGGAAAGATAAGTGTGTGTTATTTTATTATTCACAAATATGCATATATATAATACATTGGAGTGACCCTTGTTTTCACATTGAAAGTGGTCTCTAGGACTACTTTTGAATCTTTTCCTTCCACACCAACCCTTAGATGATTAGGTGTCCAACATCCCCCCTTAATCCGAAGGGGTATGTGTGAGTCCAAGAAGAGAGTTGTAATATAAATCTACAAAGTATGCATGACAGCACTAGGCTGAATGAGCTCTCTGAAATGTTGGCATAAGGAGGTGGTTTAAGGATGACGACTAACACTGGAACACTTAGTGTAGTTCCTGGAACTCTTCCAAATCTGGCAAGAAGCTGAGGTCTTCTGCTAGAGGAAGTGCTCCTCATATTTTGAAGAGGGAAACCTTCAACCTAGAAGAAGGGAAGTCTACAACCTACAATGGTTTAAGGATGACCACAAACTCTAGAATGCTTGATGCATTTCCTGGAAGTCTACCAAAACTAGCAAGAAGTTGAAGTCTTCTGCTAGAGGAAGTGTCTGGAATTCTTTGAAGAGGAAGAATATCAACCTCGCATAGATGGTTTAATGCTGACCACCAACCAAAGGCATGCTGATAGGCATCTGTGTCTCTAGCTACAACTCTAAATCTATAATGACAGGTTGTGGCTCAGGCTCACTTTAACTGCTATGTCTCTGGCTACAACTCTGAATTTGGAATGACAGGTTGTGGCTCAGGCTCGCTTGAAGTGGCTTTGAAGCTTGTAGATGACCACCATTCCCCCCTTGTTAGATAAAAGGTGAGATGACGGCGAAAACTCAACTGCAAGATTTTTTAATACTCTAGAACAAGTTCTGACATATGACTGAAACATCTTCTTGGATGTTGATGTCCATTACCAAGAAGCGATCCATCCAAGATGAATCTTTGTTCTTGTGGGAGGCTTGTTTCTAAAGCATTTGTGTGAAGAATGAGTGTGTTGACCACAATGCTTGCACGGGTGAAGATCAAAACAATGATCTTTCATATCGCCAACTCAGTCACAGTGTTGGCATTTCACAATCTCCTATTTCTATTGTGGAATAGGAGCAGAATCTAGAACAAATGAAGGTGAGCTATCATGAAGACATCCAACACTCTGAAATTTGATGGGCTTGAAGTAGTCTGGAATATGAAAGGACACCTCCTTGTCATATCCAAGATTAGTTTTATGCTTGTTATGGACAAGATTTTCCCAAGGTATAAAGATGGGCTTGGGAAGTGCAGCGTGAGCTTCTGCATTTGCATACACAATTGCCCTTGTACTGGGTTCAGTGATTTGACCAATATCTTGTTGCTGATGGGAGTTTGTCTCGGTGTTCTAAACAAAAACAAGTTGAGAATGACAACTCTTTTGCTATAACTCTTCTTGTTGTAGTTGAGATTCAAGTTGCAAAAAATCATTCTTCTCTTGTGTATAATGTAGACAGGTTAATATCATAGAGCGTGTTTTTGTTGACTATAACCATGCCTTCAGTAGTAGACACAATTATATTTCTCAATAACTTTAATATTTCATAAACTTTGGCCATTTTCCAAACAACTGCAATATGTTGATGATACTTTGAGTCCCTAAAAAATATAACTACATCAAGATTTTTTTTGGGAAAAATCTGTCAAGTTTCTTGAAGAAACATGTCAGCCGCTCCTTAGAAAACTGGACCATTCCTTTAATCTAAACTTAGACAAAAGGTAAACTACTCCAAATTGGAAAATTTTCTAGTTACATCTTAGCTGAAATCTCATTGAAGAACATAATTTACAGACTTTTTAAAGACCAAAAATTCTTCAACATAATCTTACTCCCTTTTGTGAAATGGATTTCTTGTCCATCAAATATCTTCGCCCAAATATTCTCCTCGTAGAGCTTGCAAACCTGTCTTTTATCAAATGAAAATATAAATGTAATAAAAGCAAACTTTAGTTGAAACTATTCCAAATCAAATGGATTTTACCAATTCGAGAGATCAATATTTGTTAGCCTTATTACACAAAAAAAATTGGTCATCCCTAGAAAGAAATGAAACATTGTTTCAACAGTTTACAATCCTTCACCACTACCATTGTTTCAACGTTATTTCAAACACACACATTCAATGCATGACTTCCATATTTCGACTTCAACAACAAATGTTCGACCTCCAATTTTCCGCTGGAATAAATTTCACAACACCTTCTTTCTTAAGGTTGTGCAAGCATTCTGTGTGAGACTCAATTTATTCAATGATGGGAGGAGAAGTCGATGGATTGATTAACACAAAGAAAAGTTTTGGCATTAATTGTATGTATGGAGGAGCCGAGTGGTAAGGTTGACTATGCGAATGATGGAGTGGAGTCATGGTTCGAGGTAGTATAGCGCAGATGGGAGGAAGCAACAGCGAGAGGGAGTATAGCGCAAAATCTAAGGAATTTTTTAGTGTGTGGACACAATTGGAGCAGAGCGCCTCTTAAAGCAAGGATGCAGTCTTCTATGCAAAGCTATTTTCTTGAATAAAAATGTTATGGATTTTTCACAAGATTAAGCCTGCATTATCCAAGCCGCATCCAACACTAGTGTTTTGGCTTCAAGGCATAGGAAATGGTGGGAAATATCTATCTCACTGATCGCAACATCTTTGAGGTTGCGTATACCAACACCAGGGAGAATCCATGGTCCGAGAAGAGACACAATGGGAGAGGAATCGATATACAATTGGCACAGAAGAAAAATTGCATATACCAAAAGCAAACTAGCACCACAGTCACGCCAAAAAAATTGACACAGTCACACTCACGGAGAGCACCAACACCATGATGTCGGACCCATAAATTTCTTTAAAAATTGAATGATATTACCTCTTTTTGAGCCTTTGGTTGTCAATCCCCCACTGAGGTCGAGACGAGGCTTCCCTCCCACGCTTTGCAAAATCTACACAACTGGATCACTCATTTACAATCCTCAATGATTTACACAAAGTCGTATCAAGTCTTCTACCTCACAAGTATCAATCCAATGAACCTCTCTCTATGTTGATTTGTTGTTTGTTCTTCTAAATTTTTCTTTAGCATATAAATTCCATGTTTTCATAAACTCAAAGGATGCAGATAATCAACCACTAGCTGGTAATAAATAAAACTTGTAATTCAACACAAAAATAGATAGGACAGACACATGTGCATTTGGTAGCCAGAAAGGATGGGTTTGTTTGGTAGCCAGAATAGGAAACACTAAATAAGACTTAACAGATATGACAAGATGAGAAATTAACAAACCTCAGATTATAGCAGGGCAGGTATTCGCCTGGTATGATATCATGTTAAACTCAGCCATAGAATAGGCAGGAATAGACAACACAGGAAAAGATAATCGCGTGTTAATTTAGTATTCAAAAAGATGCATATATATAATACACTGGAGTGACCCTTGGTTTCACATTCCAATTGGTCTCTTGGACTCGTTTTGACTCTTTGCCTTCCACACCAACCCTTAGAGGATTAGTTGTCCAACAAAAAAGAAGAATAGTAAATGGTTTACTCCTAATGAGTGACATGAGTCAGGGGAATTATTGATATTATGGAAAATAAAACTCTAAGAAATTAATAAGCCATGAATGATGTGGTGGGGAAGTGGAAAAATTAAGCTCATGGAGAGAAGAGAGAAGGCCAATAACATGTCATTGAAAAAGGTTAACAAAAGGGTAAGATTTTGAAGATCATCACTATGAAATATGAGACTTATAAATTGTTGGAAAAAACGTTATCATTGATGTCAAAAGGATGTCAAGGTTAGGGGGAGTCCTAAGGATTTCAAGTTCATGGGGAGTCTTGTTGGTTGATAAGGTCATTAGTTGAGAACCATCACAGTAGAAGGATAAGTGAAAAATCATTAAGAAAAAACATTATTATCATGAATAGTGGATGTATGTTTCAATGGCCTGTTGGTTGAAGGCATTTTGCCTACAAAACATAAGCTTAGATGCCCCTGCAAATTGCATGGTTGGATGGTCCTCAAAAATACCTTTCCAATGGTATATGACAAACTAAAAACCACCCTAGCGATCAAAATGTATGCAAGGATGAAATTTGGTTAGGTACCAGGGGCATCATAGTTCCACCAAAGGCCACCTTATCATGCCCCGAGAGCCCGAAGAAGCATAAGTGCCACAGAGGAAATGGTATTATGATTAACAAACCCCGATATGGACAAGTTCTTGTCACCTGCTAAACAAATTGACGTCCATCTCTAGCCTTTTTCTATTGGAGTGATATATTGGCTACCTCGTGGTCCCGCGGTTGACAAAACCCATGAACACGAATGTCTCCAACAAGTACTGTGAATATTCACATTCACGCCTCTGGAGCTAGAGAAAGTGTTATTTCATGGTGATGGAGCGGGCCATAAAATATAAACTAGGAGATGGTGATTCTTCCCGAGCATGGAAATTACTAAATAATTTCTCGGCCCTTTGATTTTCATATAACAAAGGAAAATGTTGTAGAATAAGGACCCACAAGCCTCTCCCTCTGTACCTAGTGATTTGGCACAAAGCCAATCTAGTGGAGGAACCATAAAATATAAAATCTCAAGAGGGACTACACATGTACATATCATCACACCCCGAGCCAGTAGTTGAAGGTGCATCGTAGTGGAAGTCCCACAGTTGACAGGAGCCGAGAGAAGGGAATCCTCACTGTCACCATCACCTGATGGAAAGTTGATTAGAGGCTCAGTATTAAGCTCAAAAATGAAAGTGCTTAAAAATTCTCCAAACTAGAATGACAGTGAAGAGCTCGCCTCTAGGAATCCACCACAATTTGTTTCATCAAAAACCGACTCCATATGAGGAATTTATGACCTGTTGTTTGTTTTCCTAAATAGCTAAAAAAAATGTAGAATAGAACAAAAGGATGACATCGCAGCCTAGTCGGCATACGAGTGATCCGGATTTATGCAGGAATGCAATAATACATAGAAATTAAACATAAACACAGAGATGCAGTGGAAATAAATATTTCATTTCAATAATATCAAATAACAGAAATATTCTTACAGACATGATGGGAATAAAATAGCTAGGGCATTGGTAGTGTATCTCTAAGAAGAGAAGTGGTGGCTATAGGCCTCTGAACTGTGTTACAATGAGGCTCAAAGGTCTATTTATTGTTGAGAAACAATGAAAACCCTAAACATCCAAAAACCTAACCCTAGGAGATGAAGCGCCAAAATTGTCGGCCCCGTTTGGGTAAATTGGTACATCAATCTTCCTGGGGACGTAACTTTGGCATACGATCTTTGTTTGACGCACTCAATACCTCGTTAGAAAGATCTATCCAAGGAATACAACTATTTCATGAACAACATTGGTCTAAAGACCCATGTTGCTCCCGATTTTCCCAAAAAATGTCGTTTGGCGCCTCAAAACGGCTTCGGAAGTTCAGGATCCGAAAAAACTGCTAAAAATAGTAAGTTGTGCTAAAACTGAAAAACTAAAAGAACTGATGGTGGGGGTTCAAATGGAATAGGTGGGTGGCCACCAATATCCACCTGGATCATTAGGGCCTCAAAACGGCTTCGGAAGTTCAAGACCTGAAAACCTCCTAAAAATAGTAAGTTGTGTTGAAACTGAAGATTGGAAGAACCAGTGGTGGGGTTCCAAATGGAATAGGTGTGTGGCCACCGATATCCACCTGGATCAACAAGGTATATTCTGGGAATATTCTTTAGTTTTTTCCAAGTGTCACAACAGGATTCGCCAATGAACTTTGGAGGTGAATTTTTTTTTACATCTTCCCCTAAGTTTGAATGAGATTTTTTTTTGGTTGGAATGGTCCAACCATAGGTGGACACGTGGTGAAGCGAGGAGATGCATGCCTCCTTTGGTGGACCCTATCCAAAGTTCGGATTGAAACTATATAGTCGAATTTCATGTTATATATCAAAGTTGGTGTTGGTTTATTATATCCAAAGTTTTAAACTATCGAAAGGTCGCATATAATTCGGGTCGAATTATTTAATTAACCAAATTTTTCAACCTTCGGTATGGGCATATGTTATTTGGAACAAAATTTATGCATGAGGGTTGGGGTTTAACCCATGACCTCCCCTGCACCAACCATACATTTCACCACTGAGCCACTCTAGAAGTACTTAACGTATATGGAGTTCGACTTTTATTTAATGTCAACCATAATCTATGGCGGGGGTTAGGAGGGGGCCAACCCCCTCCCCATACAACCATGCTACCAAAACCATCGGTGGGCTCGAAGATTAATGACATAGTTTAATATTTGCAAGTTAATTAATATAATCCCAGATTTAAGGTTGTTAAGCCTTGTTTAATGAAAACACGCTTATGCGTAGTTAATACGGGTTTATCCACTGTTAAGTGTAGTTTAACTGCTAATTAAACCAACATTATAATAGTGGCGGGTTTGGCGGACTCCGCTAGTTTTGGCAGAATCCCTACTTTGATTGTGTTTACTGGAGTTCTCTATAGTTTTGGAGGAGGATTCTGGGAAAAAATTAATGAAGCATATCTGGAGCAATTTTCAACCATTTTTTGCTCAAGAAGAGTCATTCCTGGCAGAATTTGATGTTTTGGACACATTGGAGAAGATTTCAGGTGTAGTAGGTGAATGTAAACATATTTCACGTTTGAGCTAATATAGAGGCCCAAGCCATTGACGTTGGACCAAGGAGATGTAGCCCAGGAGGGGTGAACTCCTTCATCAAAACAATGTGTTAATGGATCGATTGTGATGGTTTGCTATGTATTTTGTTGATGTTGTTCAACATTAAGTTTCAATGTTTTTTATGTTCAAGAATTCAACATAATCTCCATACATTTACTTGTTAAACAATAATAAGCACTTCAATAATCCCATGTACATGAAGCAAAGATCAAAATTTTAAATATAAATCTAAAGATGAAATTAGCATAGCAAAAGTAACATTCAAATTCAGATCAAGATGGTATCATAGCAAAGGATATTTTCTTGAGTTTTGTGCAAGTAGGATTTTAATGGTTGCAAATTCGTGATGCTTATAAGGTTGAAGTTGCAGAGAGGAGAAGGGAAACTATTGGTTGCTAGTCTTGAGGTTAGGACCAGAAGAAGGAGAGCTATAAGAGAACCATCTCCACCCAAAGTTTCACTCCCAACTGCACTTGAAGCACCTCAAGTTTTATCTCTAGCTGAGATTGAAGAGGTACAAGTTGCACCAAAAGTTGAGTTGATTGAAGAAGTACAAGTTGCACCAGAAGCTGAGCTTGAATCCATAGCCATCATGTCAGGTGTAGGAGACGCTGAAGGTATTTCAGAAGAGGAAGCATTCAAGAAATATTTCTATGACCTAACTGAGAGGGTTAGGATCCTCTTTGAAGAGAGGAACACCAAGATGGTTGGAGAGAATTCTATGTCTCCACATGGAGAGGGAACCTTAGAAGGCAAGAAGGATGAAGAGAAGGATTAAAAGGGCAGTAGAGGAAATCCTCCTCCATCTCCACCATCCTCATCTTAATCCTCATAATCTCCATCATCATCATCTTCCACTTCCACCACAAAAACCACCCATACTCATTCAAAAACCCCAAAATGAAAAACTCCCTTACTCAAATTGGACATTAAGTTTGAACTTCCCATGTACAATGGTGAGGTAAATGCAAAGAAGTTGGACAATTGGATCCGTCAATCAGAGGTTTATTGCAGAATTCAAAACCTACAATAATATGACATAAAGATCCAATTGGCTTCATTGAGGCTAGAAGGAGTAGCAGTAGTCTGGAGGGAAGAAAAGACTAAAGAGGAAATTTGATCCATGGTAAGATATCCATTTCTTGGGTTGAGTTTATTTCTTTAATTAAAAGACATTTTAATCCTTTAGCTTACATGAAAAAAGTCATTATGAGTTGGAAAAACTTTAGGCAACTCAAGGGTAAAATAGTTCAAGAATATACCCAAGAGTTTAGGAAAAGGGCTTTGTTTTTAGGAATAAACTTGAATTCCCCAGACACACTCTTGAAATACATTGGGGGTTTACATTCCTATTTGAGACATACTATCCTTATGTTTAACCCAAGCAATTTAGATGAAGTTTGTGTGCAAGCCATGCATCTTGAAGCAAGAGGAAAGAAAATTCAGGAAGAGGGTAGTAGGAAGAAGTCATTCAAGGGTAAGGGGAAAGAGAAGGGAGGAAAATGGAAGGGAAAAAAGAATGCA
Organism: Pinus albicaulis; assembly: GCA_034641835.2. Taxonomy (NCBI): domain Eukaryota; kingdom Viridiplantae; phylum Streptophyta; class Pinopsida; order Pinales; family Pinaceae; genus Pinus; species Pinus albicaulis. The sequence continues at coordinate 1,324,399 of MU968403.1, read as the reverse complement.
AGCGTTAAGAAAGAATGGGAGAAAACTACATGCAAACATTGTTCCAAAGAGGGGCATGATGAAGCCCACTATTGGAAATTACATCCTGAACTAAGGCCTAAGAAACCAAACAACAAGGGGAAACACAAGATGACTGCCACCACACAACATGATCTTGGATCTGATTCTGGTGATGAGACCAAGATTATAGCCATGGTAATAAAGGGAAAAGAAGCCATAGCAAGCACTAGTTCCTCAAATTTTCACAACAACTCCAAATGAAGAAACATGGATAGAGTTGTTCCATGTAAGGGTGATTTCAAATCATACAAAGATTGATGCATTATTTTATAGGGGTCACAAGCAAACTTGATTTCAGAAGACTTGGTCAAAAATCTTAACCTTGAAATTGTACCACATCATAATACATATCCTTTGGGTTGGATAGTCAAGAATGCCAATTTACAGGTTACACGGAAATGCATATTCCAGTTTTCCATTACTGCAAACTTTGTTGATGAAGTTGAGTTAGATGTGGTTCCACTTGACAATTCAAGAATTATCTTGGGAATTCCATATTTGTATGACATGAAATCGATATTTTATCACCATGAGAACAAATATCATTTTCTCAAGGATGGGCTGGAGTATATTGTGAGAGCTCATCGCAAAAAGTTGAATATTTCTTTAGTTAATGCAGGGCAGATGAAGAGACTAGTTAATGCAAGTAAAAAATTGGTGCTTCTCATGACTAAGAAAAAGGATTATAGGGAATATGAATCTTTTGAAGGCTGTGATGACAAATTAAAATCTGATTTGTTTGATGTGGTAAGTCAGCATGGCGGGATGTTTCAAGAACCAAATGGGTTACCTCCCAAGAGGGGAATTCAGCATGAGGTTCAGCTACAGCAAGATGTTCCACTTCTAAACATTGGTATGTATCGCATGTCAATCATGGAGAGTATGGAAATCAAGAATAAAATCCAAGAATGGTTGAACAAAGGTATCATGCGCCCATCTACTTCGCCATGTGGTTCATCGATTGTTTTGGTACCAAATAAGGACGGGACTTGGCACATGTGCGTGGATTTACATGCACTAAATGAAATCACGGTAAAGAATTGCTATCCACACCCAAGAATTGATGATTTTCTTGATCATTTAAGGTATGAAAATTTTTTCACTAAGCTAGACTTATGAAGTGGTTATCATCAAGTTAGAATAGTTGAAGAGGACACTTGGAAAACTGCATTTAAAACTAGACAAGGATGGTTTGAGTGGCTAGTTATGCCTTATAGATGAATTGCATCAACCCTATGGTATAGCAAACTCCTATAACCTTAGAAAAAGAGGGTACATCTTGCCTAATGTAGAATTTATTTCCACAATCTTTGCATTGAGACAAATCACCATAACCTTGGGGAGCACCATATTTGTCAAATCTACTCCATTAATATTGTGACAGTCATGACTTATGAAGAACAAAGATTATTATATCCCTCTTCTTCACCTTCATGGACGATTTACTAGAGTTTGATTCTTGAAACCAACATGCACCAAGTTGATAAGTTCATACTTCCAACTCTCTGAGACTAGTAAAAAGAGGTCCCACGACCAACTTTCAAGCATAAATGATAAATCTATAAGATCTTGTATTCATAATCATGGTCATAGCCTCACATTTGTTAAACATTTCTCTATGGCCTTAAATGTTAGAGGTTCTTCTCCATAACAACATGTCTTGACTAAGGAACCTCCTCCTCCTTGATATTCTTCATTCTTCCCCATCTAGTTGAATTGTTGCTTCTTAATAAATTTCATCTATTTTTCTTTCTTTCCTTGAAATATACTCTCATCTTTTTGTTCACATATTTACCTATTATATTATTTACACTTACATACCTTGAACATTAATATTTAAATAAAATAAAATTGTGTAGTCTAGACATACTACAATTTGATCGAGAAAACAATATAAATTCCTACGGAATTTTTGGAAATCTTGGTTACAAATGTCAAGCTTAAGGATTTTTGGTGCCCCGGGGGTTCTTGATGGTGTTGAATCTATTTCCGCCATCAAAAAATTATTTAAACACACTCACAGTCAAATTTATTGAAGATTTTTTCGTTGGATTTTGTGAGAAATTCGCAATCTAGGCAAAATTGTGGCCTTGTTAGACAATGCCAAATAAAATAAGATTTTTGATATATAATGTACTGTTGCTTTTAGATTGTTGTATGGAATCCATATTTTTTTTAATAGAATATCTATGGATATAATAAAACATACAATTTTATCCATTAATGAAATTTTAATATAAAAATGAACTTCAAAACAAAAAATGTACTAACAAAATCAACTATGAAAGAGCCAATAGATTCAACTATAGAAGAACAATAAGATTCAAGATGATGATATTATAAATAAATAAATAAAATAGTTATCCAAAAAAAAAAAAATTAAGTTTTTAAAATAAATTTTTGGTTTATTTCTTTCTAAATTTATTCAAATATACTTAAATGTCAATATAAACGTCTATTGGTTGAATTCTCTTCTCTTATTTTTTAATTATTTTAACTATTTTTTTATTTTTAAAACACCCTTCAAACTTAAAATTAGCCAAATACAAATAACATTATAATATTTTTATTAACATTATAGCATTTTTATTAAATTAAACCAAATTTTGTTAGAAATGAAGGCAAAGTTCGAAAATATCTCCTTCACTGTTTTTTTTACAATTTCATGTCTCAATCTCATTTTAAATATGAATAAAACTTCTAACTTTTATTTGGAGAATAAAACCTACCTCTAATTTTCATTTGGATGAGATGAATAACACTAGATAGTTTCATTTGAAACCCATGGACCAAATATTTTTGATATAATTTCTAACACCCATGGACCCAATATTCCTGATATAAGTAAAACTTCTAACTTTTATTTGGAGAGTAAAAACTACTTCTAATTGTCATTTGGATGAGATGAATAACACTAAATAGTTTTATTTGAAACTCATGGACCAAATATTTCTGACATAATTTGACCAAATATTCCTGATATAATTTCTAAAAATATATTTCTCATTATTCAAGATATAGATCACAATAGATCACATAAGCGTGAATTTGAAGCTTGTAATTTATGTAAAACTGCAAAACTGTGAAAAGATTTTGGCGGCGGGAGAGAAAAACTTCAAGACTCTCCCGCCGCAAATTTTCCATTATGGCCGTCATCTTTGATTTGAAGTTCACAGATCACAGGAAAAGCGGAGCGAAGGCCATCCATGAGCTCGTTGTTGCTCAGACTCCGCCCTTCTGCTATTGGAGGCAACGTTTTCTCAAAAGGCCGCCGTCTTTGCAGACATACCATCTGCGGTGCGGCCATTTCCATCCACTTTATGTCATCTGCCGCAGTCGTCGGAATCACCATTACCAGAGCTCAAAAATACAATCTTAAAATCAAATCCTTACCTTCACTCACAAAAACCTTGGGAACTCTTTAGCAAACTCCAATACGGGGATATGAGTAAAATGCTTTTAATAACAGAAAATGCTTGCAGAGCACGCAAATCTGAAATCTGTGAACAGAATTTGAGCTGTGATTTCCACGAAGCCTCGTGCTGGGTCATGGGTGGCTTAGGCGTGAAGATAACATAACTTGTATTTTAGCCGAACTTATGCGGTTTGACAGCATTGGCCCGTGGGTTTTCTTAAACAAAATAGAAGTAGGTTAACTTGGTAATCCATAACACTGCGAGAAATTTTAAAATAATTGTTGTGGTGTGACTTTCGACTTTTAAGACTAAGGTTTCCATAAAATAATGTTAATAATGTTGAATGATTTATATGGCATTGAGATATGACAATGTCAACACGAGAATGAGACAATGGTACTGATTTCGAGATTTCCATTACCTTGCTTTCTCGTTAACCCAAAATTAAAACACTATTTAATTCATAATCCATGCTTCGCAACCTTATCTTCACCATAAAATATGGCCATATTATGTCACATGGAAAGTGACACACATGCACTATACAATTTCTTCTTCTAGATGGACACTCTCTCACACTGTCTCTTTATATTCAAAGGAGCTCCAAGAAACGCAAACTTTTGTGTAACAGTCATGCTCGGCTAGGGTCCTGCGCAGCGCCTGCCCAGGAGTCACGAGAGCGGCGAACCAGAGAGAACAGTGCCCAAAGGGTTGTATGGCGGCAGCCTCGGGAGGGGGGCTGAATCCCTCCTAGCGTAATATCATTACTAGGGAACATAGTAGTAGACCCTCCAACATGTAAGGGGGGGCAAATCATAAAGGCGGACCGGTTCTTGGAGCTGAGTGGCAAGCCAAGACCAGAGGACAATGCCTACCTTAGGCGTTGAAAAAGCCAAGATTCGTCATTCCACTGAATAAGTTGGATGAGTATAGAGGATATATGAAAGACCATGCACTCATTTGCATATGGCCAACAGAAAAGGATTTATTGAAATGGATAAGCAAAATGGCAACCCAAAGGACATCTCGATCTAAAATTTGGACCACGAGGATTCTTTACAGACATCTTCACCAATCTTTTGGATAAAGAACGAATATTTGAGGGAGGTCCTTATTTTGACAACAACGCCAGTCTATTCCTTAGGCAATGGGAAGAATGCTACAACCCAGATGAAGAACAACTTCTGGCTGCACGAGTATGGGTAATATTATTTTCTCTCCCAATGGATTTCTGGGATCCAGATATTCTAGAAGGAATAGGAAACTCCTTAGGGAGCTTTGTGAAAATTGTTGAAACAACTTTTTGAGGTCGGTATACCTCCTTTGCTTGAATATGTGTATATGAACATTTCCGAACCACTTCCAGAATCAATAGAACTTGAATATGAAGGAAAGATTTGGCAGCAAACCCTCGACTATGAACATATCCCTTTTCGCTACCAACGGTGCCATGAGTACGACCACCTATGCAAAACCTGTCCACTGAATATCCCAGAACAGCAGGGAGGAAAACCAACAACGAGCAATGAAGTGCTTCAAGAAAAAGAAGATGGATTTATAACTGTTACCAATAAAAAAAAGACCAGCAGGCAACATGCGTGTCCAAATAATGCTCTAAAACAAAAGAGTATCCAAAACCGATATGAAATTTTGCAAGAAGAGTGGGAAACATCTAAATATATGGAAGAAACTCTGGTTCCAAGTCAGGAAATAGTGCAACAGAAAACGTTAGCAACAAAAAGGAAAACACCCCATGGACAAATAGACATACAGGAAATAACAGGAGTGGAACAAACACCAATGGATATTGAACAACATAAAGAGGACTTAAGTGAAAAAGAACAGGTACTGAAACATCTACTGCATGAATGGAGGAACTTAAACGATAGATTTATCCTAGAAGACCAAAAGAAGCTATACAAAGAAACATTCGAGCATTACTTGACAACCCAGGCTAGAAAACAAGTAAGTACCCTTGATACTAATTCCTCTAAATATTCAAACACCCAAATAAAAGCAGGAAAGAAAAAAGGAAGAAGAACTTTGCATGATTTAATCCAATTAGTGGGTGAAATGTTAGTTAATACTAGAAAGATAATATTTTTAACAACTGTATTCCAACAGATTTCAAAATTTAATCAATGAAAGTAATCTCCTGGAATATAAGAGGCCTGAATAGCCAAGGAAAGCAAAGATATTTAAAAGAAAAACTAAAAGTTGAAAAACCACAAGTCATATTGATTCAAGAAACGAAATTCTCTAGCCAAAAATTGAACACCATTTTGCAGTCATTTAAACCCCATTATGAAGTCATGGCCATCGATGCCCATGGTACAGCAGGAGGCATTGCCATATTATGGAACCCTATTGAGGTTATAGCAGACGGTTGGATTGGTTTCTCACGCATCCTAATAGGACATTTCCGACAAGTGGGTACAAAGGAAAACTTGATCATTTGAGCAGTTTATGGCCCTTATATCCAAGGAGAACGAGAAGCATTTTTAAACAACATTAGAACTCTTTGAAATATGCTTCAGGAGAAATATTGGTTAATAGGTGGATATTTTAATACGATCTTGAATCTCACAGAAAAGAAAGGTGGAATTAGAAGAGAAGAACGAGAAATGGAGTTATTTAGGGACCTCCTTACGGACCTTAAACTAGTAGATATACCAACTGTGAATGGTACATTTACTTGGAATAATCAGAGAGGGGAGGCACACCAAATAGCATCCAGGTTAGATAGATTTGTAGTCTCAGAGGACCTTGTTAGCTTAGATGTTTATTATGAAGCCACAATTATTCCTTCTCTAGGGTCAGACCACTCACCAATGAGATTGGAAATTGATATAAAAGAAGGCCCAAAGAATCGACCATTCAGATTTGAATTATTTTGGTTAAGGGATCCAGCCTTTTTGGAAAAATCAAAGCAATGGTGGGAATCCACGATCATTCAGGGAAGGAACAGAATGCATTCATTTTAGTTACGTTTGCGAAATTTAAAAAAGGAAATTAAAAATTGGAATAAAACAGAATTTGGAAATATCCATTCTAATATGCACCGACTGCAAGAAGATATGAAATGAAATCAACAATAGATGACTTTACATGGCCGCACAGAAGCATTCGCCTTAGAAGAAGGAACTTTTTAAGTCAATTGGAGGAACGGAGAAAACAGGAAGAAATATTATGGAAATAAAAATCATGGGTTGAGTGGCTTAAAGAAGGGGAAAAAATACAAACTTTTTCCATAAATCATTGATCCAAAGAAGACAGCATAACAAGATTTTTCATTGAAGGATGCAAATGGAAATCAAGTTTATTAGCACATAGAAATGGAAGCACTGTTAATGAACCATTTCAAGGACATGCTTACTGAACTAGATTCGGATAGAGAGGCGGCTATAAATAGAATAACTCGTCAAATCCCCTCCATGGTTAGCAAAGATCAGAACTTAGCTTTACTAAGAGAAATTACCTTGGAAGAGGTGGAAGAGGTGGTTAAAAATCTCCCAAAAAACAAGGCTCCGAGTCAAGATGGATTTACAACAGAATTTTATCAAGCAACTTGGTCTTTTATGGAAAAGGATATTTGGGAGATGGTTGAGGAATCTAGGCGCACAAGGTATGTGTACCCAGCATTAAATTCAACTCTCGTCTCACTCATCCCCAAGCAAGATAATACAGATACTCCTGCGGGTTTTAGACCTATTGCATTATGCAATGTAATTTACAGGATTCTCTCAACGATCATGGTCAACCGACTAAAACCAATCCTCCTCAATATTATATCCCCTGAGAAAAAGGGATTTGTGAAGGGAAGACAAATTCTAGATGGGATAGTCATAGTTCAGGAAGAAATGCATTCTCTCCACACTAAAAAGGCTAAAGGTATGTTGATCAAACTGGATCTCTCAAAATCCTATGATCATCTAAGCTGGTCATACTTGAAGGCAATCCTTTTCTGCTTTTGGATTTGATCAAAGATGGATACAATGGTTGATTTCATTTATTTCCTCCCCAAATTTCTCTATTTTACTTAATGGTGCCCCATCTAAGCCTTTTAACGCTTCCATAGGACTGCGTCAAGGAGACCCTATATCACCATTTCTGTTCATTATAGCAGTTGAAGGTCTCAGCCACCTCATTAAATCTAAAATAGTAGCAGGATGCCTAAAAGGCCTGAAATTATGGGGACCGGATCTCATCCTCTCGCACCAGCAATTTTTAGATAAAATTATGTTATTCTGGCAGACCTCGCTAAGGGAAGTAAAAGCTATTTTGGCAACCCTCAAATTTTTCATGGAATCTTTAGGAACTTTGATAAATAATGACAAATCAAATGTCTATTTCCTTAATGCCAACAATGCTACTCAACGATTTCTAGCCAAATATTTGGGTTTTAAACTTGGGACTTTCCCAATGAAGTATTTGGGCCTTCCGCTCAACCTTTCCTCCCTCAGGGTAGCAGGATGGAAGGATCTCCTTACCAACCTCCAGAAATGCCTTCAGAATTGGGCTCTCCAAATGCTAAATTCCCCTAGTAGGGTAGTCCTACTTCGATATGTTCTTCAAGCCATCCCCATATATCAGCTGTCAGGAAGAGCGGCGTCAAAAACAGTCTATAACAATATGGTGAAAATTTAAAAAAAAATTCTCTGGTAAGGAGCACAAGACACTCGAAAATGGGCTCTCCTATCATGGGAAAAGCTCATTAAAATGAAAAAAGTGGGGGGCTTGGGCCTTCGAGATCCCTATGTGTTGAATCAGGTAATGGGTGCTAAGTTATGGTGGCGATGGCTCCAAGGTGGAACTGACCTTTGGAAACTCATTTGGGAAAGAAAATATGATATGCCTACAAAAGTTACAAGGAAATTGAAAGAAGATGTCACTCCAAAAGGATCGAATATCTAGAACCTAGTTGCAATCAACAGAGATCTTATACGACAGCATAGCTTCTAGGAAGTTCGAGGAGGGAGAACAGTTATTTTTTGGGAGGACACCTGGAAACAGAGGGAGAAACTATTTAGCTGATTGGACCTGGGAGAAATATTTCTATTCACAAATTTAACTAACCAAATATCAGTTGTCAATTACTAGTGTCGAGAGGATGATAGACAACGGAAGAAATGGAAGGGGAAAGGGCAATGGAGAAATGCCCCAGTAACAGCACAATGGAACAATTTTGAGAAGGAAATGAAAACCAGGAAATTGGCTTCAACAAATGGGGAAGACATTCTGAAGCAAAGGCATGTTCACTATAGAGGAAGGCTACTTTCTCAAATCTAACAATTATCAGAAAAGATCAGTCCCAATATGGAAAAAAATATGGGGAGCAAAATTTTGGCCGAAAGTAGAATACTTCCTTTGGCTGCTAAGCCACAGGAATATCTTGACTTGGGACCAACTGCAACACAGAGGAATGCAGGGCCCCTCACTTTGAAAAATGTGTAATAAGGATGCGGAAAGCATAGAACATTTATTTAACACTTGTTCTGTGGCAGGAAATCTATGGCAAAACAATGTTGTGATCTTTCAACAAACTGATAGAGACATTACAAGTATAAATGAGACTATCACAAAATGGCGAAAAGGGGGATACAAAAGTGAACTCTTGAATCAAGCATGGAGGCTGTCGATGGGATTTCTTCTCTGGGGAATATGGAAAGAAAGAAATCATCGAATTTTTAGAGATGAAGAGAGGGATATCACTCAGATATGGAAGGTGATCATGGACAATATCTGAGAAACAATCTTAGCAGAACAATGGACTGATGAAGATTGGATGGTGACTGGTAATGAAGGTAGGATCCTTGCTATGCTGAATTTAAAACCCCAAATTCTAGCAAAATCCTTATGGAAATTCAAACCCTAAAGGTAAAATCCACTAGACAGTTTTCAGTTTCCACGAGTGGGATTTTTGAAGCTAAATTATGATGGGGCTTCCAAAGAAAAATCAGGGCAAGCAGGAATAGGAGGTTTATTTCGAAATTCTCAAGGCTCAGTGTGTAGGGTCTATGCTATGGAGGTTGGATATGCAATGAAAAATGAAGCTGAACTAATGGCGGTTAAACAAGGACTATCAATTGCGGTTCGGGAGAACTATCATAGAGTTATAGTTGAAGGCGATTCAACGATGGTTACAGGGGTATTGCGAAAAATTCAACAAGGGAACCCCTAGGAAAAGATAAGTAAAATTTGGGACACAGCAAGACTAATTCAAGAGATTGGCCAAATAATACACGATATTAGTTACATGATTCCATTGCATGTCCGCAGAGGGGGGAATGAGGCTGCAGATTACTTAGCCAATTGGGGCTGCAAGAATGAAGTCCGACAGTTAGACATTAATCAAACTGACCAGGCATGGAATATAGAGCTACACCCATTACATCTCATTCTAGAAAGAGACAAAGAGAGGGCTAACAAACCCCGATTGGGGTGCCAGGAGGAAGTAAATGGAAAGCGGTCGGTGTCATGCGAAGGCGCACACCTGACCGTCCATTAGGTATAATCATAAATACAAGGCTGCAGAAGGCTAGAGGCCAGTACCTTACACGATCGACCATTATGGAAGGTAATGAAAAATTTGGAGGACAATGAAGCCTGTCATAGCAGAATTGGAAAAAGCGTCATTTGCGGACAGGGTTAAAGAATAAAACAAAGCTGCAGAGAGGGAATGTTATCGGAAGACAGTTTCCAGAGTCGTCTGAGGAAGCGGAGGAAGGTCTGCAACGACGTCGGGTTACTTGGTATGTAATGGCTCTTGCTACCTTGGTTTCTTAATTCCTTGTTCCTGTTCTAAGAAATGAAGGAGAAGGTGACGGTTGTAATGAAATCCGTGAAGTGTTTGGTTTCTGTAATGGGATAGGTTATCATTTTGGTATTGTCTTTTGTTCTTACTATTATAATGCTAATGAAGGGTTGGTTACTAAGGTTTGCATGCCACTCCTTATATATCCGGCCCCTGAAATAGAGCCTTACTTTAGAAGCCCGTCTCGAGTAAACTCTATGTTTTATGGCCAGCTAAATACCCAATTATAAACCAGAAGGCACCTTCATAATAGTTTAAGGTCAGTTATTGTGTTAAGCCTGTTTGGTCTGAGTTTACATGTAAGTTGCCCGTATTGCAATGAGGCTCATTTGCAGATCCTCTGGAGCTTCCTTCCAAGGAAGCATCATCCCATGGTTTCGACTTCCTAGGAAACAAACAATGAAAATTTCAATCAGGTTTACAAATAGGCTTGCATGCTTAGTAATGATAAACTACAAACCCACCTTTCGCCTACGCAGTATAATTTTAAAGCCTTCCTTCAACTTCTGTGTTGCCCCAATCGTAATCTGTGTCTTCTAATATGTGGCTTCTACTGCAAAAGAACTATTCAAATTCTTTTACACAAGATGGTCTATGTATTGTATATGCTTACCATACATGATGTTGGTTGCGTGGCAACGTTTGAGGCTCCACCTACTTATAATGATGTAAAGGGTTCCACCAAAGCTCACCCGAATTCTGTTATTGATTTAACTATGCCATATATAGGACTGTCTTACAGTTTTACAGGGGGATCTGTCTATCTGTCCAAAATCATGGCAAAAGGACAACCTGGGAAATGTCAGGGAACCAAAAAACGGAAGCAGAAGAAACCAATTTAGAATGAGGGACCAAGTAAGCGTGGAAGGAAAACTAATAATTAAGTTATGGAAAATATCTTCGATCTTTATGAATCTAGCAACCCAACTCAGATCCGCAATACAATTCAAGGCTGGGAAAGAGAGAGAAACCACGAAGATGAAGATATCAAACAACAGGAGGCCACCATGGACTCCCTCTGTGATCCCGGTTGTTAGCCTCCCTATGAAGTTCTTGACAAGCAAGCTGGGGGCTATATCATTTTGGAGACCTTCAAGGAATGCATCCCCCCTGAAGACACATCATCCTTGAGGTCTCTCTGTGCTTCGCCTTATACAAGTCCCCTCTGCTAGTTTCTTTCTCTAAGGCCTGCATTTACCCCTTGTACCCCTGCGAGTGTCCCTTTTTCCCTTTTTCCTCCTTCTGTCAAAGTGTTTTTGTTCCCCCCTGTTTCCCCCCTATCAAACCTCTAAACCCCTCCAAAATCCCTTTTGATTCTTACCCTTACCCTTGTCCCACCAAAATCCCCCTTAGTCCTTCTATCGTTACCCCTTCTAGCCTTTAATTTCATTAAAAATGGGTTAAAAACCCACTTACGACCTTGTAATAGGCCTCAGCCCCTTCTCCACTAGCCGCATGCCTTCTCCTCCATGCGATCCAGCGTTGTAACCATCCACCAGTCTGAAAGGTGCTTATTCCCCCATTTCCTATCGGGAACGATGTCTGCCGTTGATCGTGGTTGATCGGACGGTGAACATTAAACCCGATACCTCCCCAACGCCCACGTCTCCCACATTCATTTTACTTTGCTGGGCCATCTCCATCCATTCTCACGAAGATCAACGGTCTGGAATGTGTCTGTCCTTGTGGTCCCTGCCGCGCAATAGCCATAAAACAACCTGGTTTATCCCGCACCGCTTATGCGTGGTGGGTGGTTTTCCTCGAGCACCCAGCGATCCCATTCAGCGCTCGCCACCTATCCCCTATACAACGGAAAAACTGCCCATCCCCCGTGCATTATCTTTCGGCCCAAGTCTCCCAGCGAAATTACCGTAGACCGTCCGATCTAGAGCAGGCCATCTGACGGCTATCGCTCGGCCAAGATGCACGAAGTTTAATGTGATTTCGCACGCGATAGCTCATGCCATGGCCTGCCATCCGTCGTTTCCCACCGTTGATCCCGCCTCGATCGACGGTCCCGATTTGTTCGCCTGCCACTTACTTTTCCACCATCGCCCGGTTCCGCCACGACATCTCTACGTGCACCCTCCGTACGGTCTCCCATTCCATTGCATATATTGGTTCTTTCGCGTTTTTTAACGTTTTCCAAGTATATTTGCTTTGCAGACCACCACCATCCACCAGAGCATGTTCCTCCATTCTTTCTGAGATTTTCTCCTCCGTATCGTCATCTACACGACCTTTCTCTGCCTCCACATCATCCGCCACCCATTCATGATTTCCTTAACTTGTTTGTGTATTTTGCAGGGTTATTAAGAGTCAATGGCCGCCATAATGCACATCTCTGCTACAAGGACAGAGAAATCAAAGAAGATCATTTACAAGGACAGAATTGATGAAAAATGACCCGGGAAGGTGAGGACAGGACGCTCATTAAAAAGAACAGGGTTTAAACTCTGTGGAGAACCTACCGGCGCCATTAAAGCTCGAAATGCACGGACAGGGGCAGAGATGAAGCAGCAGAATGTTTCAGTACAAAACAGAGAGATTAAGGCATGCCAATGAGCAACTTATGCCTTAAATCAGTGACTTTTAGAAGGCAAAATTACAAATTTGAAGACCCCGAGGATCGAACAGGAGATCCTGTGCACAGTATAGGGTAACATCAGGGTTTTGACATCATTAGAAATGTTTTTCTTTATCAGAGGACAAAGCGCCTGTTGAGGAGGTAAATCCCCTCTGCGGATAGAGGCGATCCCTACTAGCCCAGCAGGGGTCTAGCAACAATCAAAAATGTTACGACGCAAGCTCCTAGTTACGAATGAAAAGACTAATGATGGAAACCTACCTGGAATCCAATGCTATGATCTGAAGAAGAAGCGTCCCTGTTCCTCAGCCTCGGCAGATCACGATCCCTCCACGATCTCCGCGGATGAACACCTACACATGGAAGAAACAAATAGATACAAGCATAAAATCTAGCATACGTAACTCAATATCAGTCAGAAAGGATATTACTCATATTAACATAATGGAAAACAGAGTGGAACCATAATCGTAATCATTCATTAAATAAAAACGAAGAGAGATTACAACCAAGTTCTGACGTCGTGGTCTCCTTCGGACGGGTCTCCAGTCATTCACGTCTCGCAAAGCTCGCCAGGGAAAGGGAAAACCTCTCCAGAGTCTCTCGACGATAGTCTCCTTACTTGAGTCGGCCTTAAGGGAAGAAAGAGGGCTCTTACAGCACAAAGGCTCTTGGGAATTTGGAGATTCAAAGCTTAGGCACTTCAAGACTAGCTTGCCATGGAATTGAGCATGCTTTTATAGATGGGGAAGGAGGGAGTTGGGATCCCTATTATTGTGGGATTGGCCCTATCAACAAGGAAGGTTCCATGGGAGGTGGCAAAACCACTTCCTTTCCATAGAACTCCCGCAGCCAAACCTCCCAACTCAAGATAGGCAATGGTTTCTGAGTTTGTTGAAACTCAACTTCCACCATATTTATTTAAAAAACACTCCTTAAATTGGCTGGCACGACCAATGCTCTGAGA
>MU968403.1:1202692-1310455 GCA_034641835.2 Pinus albicaulis | reverse complement strand
GGAAACCAACACTATAAAAGATGAAGGAGCCTCCTCATTTCATTCATGCTTGGATTATGGATTTTTGGGTGAGACATTTGTCTTCCTTGGCACGCTGGCTGTTTAGCCTGTCTGCTGCACTGTTTAGTGCACCGAGTGTCTCCGTGCGGAGATCTCACCCTTAGCCCCGGGGGAATTTGAGTGCCTTCTTGGGCAAGCTTAGTTTTGAGCATCATCCTCCAGGACAACGTTATTGCTGCAGCAACGTAATACTGTGTTGTAGGGTGTTGCTGTGGTGACTTTACGACACCACCTCCTTCTCTTGTTTTTCAGAGGGAGAGTCTCTCTTTCCTTTGGAGGATCAGATTGGGAGACATTGGAGCTTATTATCAGATCTTGGCATCAGGCCTATATGTTCTTCATGGTATACTGCGCAGTTATTTCCCCAGATCTGCGTTATTGCTGAAGGAGCAACGTTCCAGGGGTTTTGGCATCATTTTGGAGTTATATCTCTGATTGAGGGTGATCCTTGGATTGGAAAACCAATCCAAGTATATTTCTGATCTGATACTGAAGTTTTCTTTAGAAATTATGAATCATTCTTCAGATCTACTGCAGTAAAACTCAGATCTGCTCCGACATTCTCATGTATTGCTGAAATCCCCAAGGGGAAAGTAATAAAGAGCCCTTTGGGCATTTTGTCTTATTATAGATCTATGTTTTCATGTATTTATCAGTTTCAGATCTGTAATATAATAAATATAAGCTTAAACCTCCTGGATAAAATGCTGAAGGGTTTCTGGATCAATCTTTGTCTTGCTGCACCTCAATCTTAAGGGATTTTCTATATAAAACTATTGTTTAACCTTGCTGAAAGCCTATGCCTTGTTATAAAATTAATTATCTGATTATTCATAGTGATTTACATCTCATACCTTCAGAAAATATGCTTCCCTTGCTTCAGTAAAATTCTGCATACTCAAAGTCTTGGGAAATCAGGGTTTTTCTTGACTAGTCGGGAAGGAGGAACTATTTAATATAGAAAAACGCCTTTGTTTGATCTGAAATTCTACATGGACGTCCCTATTGACCTAATATAACATATCCTATAACCTTGACCCGTCAGTTTACGCATATTTTCTTATACACTCATTTTAGGGCCAAAATCCTCACTTTTCCCCACCTTTTTGCCCCTAAAAGCTGAGTAAAGGTTGCTGAAGTATTTGGAGTGGGTTTCTGAGTGTTTATAAACATTTTTTATGTTGTATGAAGTATAATTTCCTGAGGAATGCGTTTTTGAGTCATGATCTGCTGAGAATTCCATTTTTGGGATACTATAGTTTGCTGCACTATTATTGTTTGGGTGTTCTAGTTCTATACCACTTGGTGTGTTTATCTATCACTATTAGATAGAGTATGGAAAGAGCCAGATAGCCTCCGGATCTCATCCTCTTTTAGAGGCGAAATATCCGGTAAATGCCCTCCCAGTCAATTTCTGGTTGGGGTTTGGTGTGTTTTTGAGATATCCTGGAAAAAGGGATATTACAGTGGTATCAGAGCATAGTTTTGGCTCAACGATCTCAGACCTAATGTGAATGCATCTTTCATAGGTGCATCAGCAGACCAAGTCAAAATTTTTTCATTGATGAAGGCAACCCTCATCCCTTTATCTTCCAATGCGGATATGGATATCAAATTTTTCATTAGACCTGGTACATACATAACATCATGGAGCAAATACTGATTCCCCAGAATTCAACAGAAATTTAATGGATCCAAATCCTTTTGACGGGATGAGTGGAGTTATCTCCAAGAATGATTTTCAATTTAGTCTCCCTCTCTACTAGATTAGAGAGACTTCCTTGTAACCAGAGAAGTGATGAGTGGCCCCACTATCAACCAACCACCTATCCCACGAATCTGGTGGAGAAGAACTAGTAAGTGCATAAATGAGAACATATTCAAATTTATTCACAACATTACTTTCATATCCGGGAGCCCTGGACTTCTTTTGAAGAGGATGTTCTTCTTCATGTTTGCTTGAAGAATCTCTTCTTCTCCTTTCATATCTTCTGTCGCGATTGTTCCTTTGATTGTCTCTTCTTCTTTTAATATTGTTGTTGCTTCCTGTGTTGTATTGTGGCCTATTTATTTTCTCGGGACAATCACGTACATAATGACCTTTCTTGTGGCAGTTATAGAATTCAATATGGGATATTGATCTGTCATTCCTTCCTTTTGTACTTGGAGAAGGAGGCTTCCTTGAAGGACCTCCTTTTGCCTTTTTTTTTTAATGAGCGATGTATGCAACGGGCTCTCCCTTTTCATTCTTCTGAATTCTACCTCTTGCTATCATTCTTGATTCTTCTTGAGTAAGCTTCCCAACCATTTCATCAAATGATGGGAGGACATTGCTGTTGTTGATTGTAGTAATAAAGGTTTCCCAAACAGGAGGGAGACCTCTAAGAGTCACAACCTCACCTTTGTTCATTTTCGTTTCCTTGAGTTGATCTTTTAAGGTGATGATCTCATTTAGATTGTTGATTTCATACATGTCGACTATCTTGTCATACATGTCTTTAGACTTTCTTAAATTCCCAGCATATGCAAGTAAGTGATCTTGTAAACCATCGGCTTTGCTTTGGACTCACCTTTCTTGTACCTGTTCTTGATAGAAGTGAAAGCATTTTTCTGGAGGCTCGAGCATCCTTCCTTGGATGTATTCCAACACATCATTGTTGTCAGGTATGATTTTCTATACGACTTTCCATGCAACAAAGTTTGATGCATCACCCAACTTTTCATGCTCCTTGAAGGTAGAGGAAGTCATCTTGACCTTGGTTTATAGATATGCTTTCTGATAATAAGGGCTTCAATGCTTGTCTTCCTCTGGGCTTGCCCTTCCCCTCAGCTCTGAAACCATGTTAAATTTTCATATTGTTCTATGCTGTATCAATGACTTTAGCCCAAACTACTTCTTCATAAACAATGCATCCAATTATTAGCAGTGTAATCAATCATAAACTGTAATTGAAGATAGAACAATATATGCATTGATAAAGATGACAACAACACAACCATAAGAGACAACAAATTGGTTCAAGACCAATGAAAAACCCCACAAGGGGGAAACCCTTTCAAATCTTCTTCTTCAATAGATCGTCATAAAAAGTTTTCAGCAAAGAGTACAATGAGCCCAATAGATATGCAATGGAAATATATATAGAACAAATCTACAACATCAAGAAACACAGATCCAATAGATCGCTGAAGCCAACTGATATCAACTATCAAATCCTAGATCTGAATCCAGGATGCTATAAAAGAATGATCGCGAGCATCTGTGACTAAACGGATGATGTCTGGAAGCACTGCACGAGCAAATGGAGTTGATCTAGCTAAGATCTTCTCAGAAAACCCTTAGCCGCACCCACAAGATGTTGTGCCCATAGCTATAGCTCCTTGGCCATAGGCAGGACATTCTGTGCCTGCAGCTACAGCCCGGATCAACCTGATATGGTCCTAGAGCCCTAGCTGCTACCTTGCCATGATGTGCTTGCGGCTATGGCACCCTGGCTGCTACCTTGCCACTCTATGCCTGCGGCTAGAGCTCGGTTTCGCTAGTTCTGTGCCTGCGGCTAGAGCTCGATTTTGCTAGTTCTGTGCTTGTGGCTATGGCCCAAAAGCCGTAGATCAGAGCGAGGTTCTCGCCTGTGATTTCGGACCCTGCGCGAACTTTTTCCGTCGAACCAGTGCGAGCCAAAACCGAATAGACGAACCAAGACAAAGAATACAAGAAGAAAATCACTTGAGCAAAATGTGTGAGAATGAGCTTGAGATCACTTCTATTTATAACTTTCGTGAGAGTCCGCTTTGGGTTGAGGCTGACTTGACTAAATCCACATGTGCTTAGGTCGACCCATTCCATTTCATTTTAATAAATAAAATAATTCAAAATCTAACTTTCGCTTCATCGATTGGGGCAATCTATATGGAATATTCCAAATGGAAATTTGGACAGTAGATACCAGAAATAAACTTGAACAACAAAATAAACGTAAATAGACACACAACCAACAAATAATACACAATGGATGCTGATAAAATCACTGAGCCATTTTATTAATCCACGGGAAATAGTACATCAACATGAAGGAATAGTGGAACTTGAGCTTGCCAAGCAAGCGGAGCAAAACCCAAAAAAAGATCTTTGGCCCAACTAATGAATGGCTCTGGCAATGATGTAGATGGCTCAGTGAGAAGACTGCTGGAAACTGGCTACGACAAAACTGATCTCTCCAAACTCCACTGAAGCATTATGAGATTTCTGAGTGAAACCACCTCAAGAGTATTGGGTTTTCGTCCAAAACCCATTAGCACACATGAGGGTTTTTGTCCTGGGGCTACCCATGAAGTAGAGAGCCGAGTTCTTAACCTCTCATACAAGAATTAATATCAAATCCAAGATATCCCCCAATGGCCTCCTCTTCTTCTTAGATCTCATGGACCACTCTAGAGCTTTCTATTTTATTATTATTTTAATCATGGAGCACTTTTCCCTCTTCTTTTCCAATTAAAATATTATTTTTAATGCAAGAAAAGAGTAATTCGACCACCATGTCTCCTCAGGTCACTTAAACTCATGTCCAACCATCCCATAATGTAAGTATTCTCATTCCGGTTCCAACGAGCTATTACAGTAAGGTGTTCTATCATGTATCCCTCCCGAAATGCCACCATGAGCGTAATTAACTGGGTTAAGCCCAAAAATAACTCAGTTTTCTGAAAGTTGTTGGAATACTGCAGGCAGAAGAACGTGCGGATGATCAAATATGGCCAGTGCCAGCGGTCACTCATAGGATCTCTCAAAACTTCTGTAAATCCCTGAGTCTGTGATGATACCAACACCTGTGACCCATCGCCCCAACCACGAGAGTCCATCCCTAGCATTGAGAGGTAAATCCCCTGAGATGACCGATCCTACTAACCCGACGGTCTATGACAATCAAACAATGTTATGACGCAAGCTCCTAATTACGGATGGAAAGACTAGGAATAGAAGCCTACCTGGATTCCAACGCGATGATCTGAAGAAGAAGCGTCCCCGCTCTTCAGCCCCGGCAGATCACAATCCTTCCACGATCTCCGCGGATGAACACCTGCACATGGAAGAAACGAACAGATACACGCATAGAAACCAGCATACGTAACTAAACATCAGTCAGAAAGGATGTTACTCGCATTAACATGATGGAAAATGGAGTGGAACCATAATCATAATCATCTATTAAATAATGAACGAAGAAAGATTACAACCAAGTTCTGACGTCGCGGTCTCCTTCGGACGGGTCTCCGGTCGTCCACGTCTCGCAAAGCTCGCCAAGGAAAGGGAAAACCTCTCCGGAGTCTCTCGAAAATGGTCTCCTTACTTGAGTCGGCCTTAAGGGAAAGAGAGGATTCTTTACAACACAAAGGCTCTTGGGAATATGGAGATACAAAGCTTAGGCACTTCAAGACTAGCTTGCCATGGATTTGAGCAGGCTTTTATAGATGGGGAAGGAGGGAGTTGGGATCCCTATTATTATGGGATTGGCCCTATCAACAAGGAAGGTTCCATAGGAGGTGGCAAAACCACTTCCCTTCCATAGAACTCCCGCAGCCAAACCTCCCAACTCAAGATAGGCAATGGTTTGTGAGTTTGTTGGAACTCAACTTCCGCCATCTTTATTTAAAAAACAATCCCTAAAATGGGTGGCGCGACCGCTGCTCTATGACAGAGCGCCAGGTGGCGCGACCTCTTTGCAGGATTTTCCCCATTGGCGCGATTACTGAACTGCCTGCCCGCGCCAATGCCAAAAGGGATGTTTTTCATGATTTTTGCAAGGAGATGTCTCAAGGGCAAATAAAGCTCATGCTTAGAGGAATGCATTGATGATGTTTTCAAGGCATGACAATGTTCACAGGTCACGAAATGGGTCCTCCATTGTGCAGGACGGGGAATGGTAGAGACGATGACAAATTACTGTGTAACAGATGCCCCCTAAAGCATGAGGCCCGAGAGAGAGAGGGGTGAAATGCTTTACGAGAACATGTTCAACTGAAGGCCCGCCGTCGGAAAACCTGCGCAGAAAGATACAACTGATATCTCAAGTACATGATGTATATGTGGCATGGACGCAGCCATCCGAAACAGAGTATGCTATAATCCGGATCCAGGGTATGGGCGCAGCCATCCAACTAAGATCAAACAAATAGACTCGGGTATGGTCGCAGCCATCCAATCAGTGAGTCATGTACATAATGATAATAATCCACAATCGCAGCCTGGATTACAACAGACACAATCCAGGGTCTTGCGCTCCATCTCGACCCAAACAAGTACAAGTTCGAGCATGGGAATATGTGAGCTGATGTCGAACATGCAAGAACATCGTCTGATTACCAGCCAATGATGAAAGCTGTTAACAGACGCGAGAGAAACCACCAATAATGACAATGGTCCTCAAGGTACTACAGGTACAATCTACGGCGTGCGAATAAATGAGCTGACGTCGAACACCCGCAGAATCACTCGATCGGAGGCCAATGATGTAAACCTCACGTCGAATGCGACGAACCTGCCATTGAGGCATGCAGGCTCCAAGGTACCATAAGGAGTCTCTAGACCAACTTCTTGGATAATGAGTTGAAGTCGACAGGAAGTGACCTTGATCGAAGGTGGGCCATAATGTTTCCCACATCATCAACACGAGACAGAGGAACATGATGTTTTTGTTGTGAATCAAGATCGTATGAGAAACAGAGGAAGGTTGATATTTGCAGAGGCCAACTTCTCTTGAACATATAAACGGCACGACGGTGGACTTGGCAGTATTTGACATCAACGGATCAGAGGTCAAGGTGACGAGGTAGTGAATAGATGAGAGGTCAAAAGGGATTACCCAAACCCACGGAGGCAAAGTGAAGCAACGAGATGAGATGTCCCCAACCCGACACGAATGCAGACAAGTGCCATGTTCAAGAGCGACATACTGCCGACGACGATGGTTCCATTTTTCCCCCACCATTTCTGGCGAGTACCCCAATTATTTTTGATAACAAGCTTGAAGGGGATAGCATATGCTTGCAATATAAGTCCACCCTTCGGGCGAATCCATCCTAGTGCATTTAACGAGTCCTAGGAAGGAGGAACTCGGAGAAAGTCATTTCGACTAGATCCGATGTCATCAGGGTTTAACGAGTCTGACAAAGGAAGAACTCGGCGTCTTTTCATGTTTAGAGAGTTTGAAAAGACAGCGGAAAAGAAAACTCCACGGGTCCCTTTTCGTAAATAGTTCCCCAGATCCGAAAAGGTAGAAAACAATATCCGGGAAAACCTCCTAGTCGCGATAGGCTAGGGTATTCCTTTTCGTAATCAATCCATCCCAGCCCGAAAAAGGGTTAAACTTATACTGGGTGGATGTCGATTCGTGTCCATTTTAACGAGATCGAAACGACAAGGGCCTCGGCGATCTTTTCATATTTAGAGAGTCAGAAAAGAGCTGAAAGATGACTCCGGAGTGACTTTTTCGTGTATTTACCGAGTCCGAAAAAGTATAAAATACAACTCGTTTCCATCGTTTAAGTCGCAAAAACCTGTTGCTGCACATACCAAGCAAGCGTAAAATCCATTTTCGACATAACATATGCAAATATTTGATAAAAATAACTTTCAGAATTCATTTAACGTCGAAAAAGTTATAAATATGTGAAATTGGTAAAAATAAAATTACTTTTACTATTTACCTTGGTAGAAAGCAACAGTGGTCCATTTGGAGCAGAAACTTTCGTCGACGATTGCGACCAATCCAGGCAACCATTCAGCTTCTCGTCTGTCACAGGTAAAAGGCGCTCCCTTGCTCTACATTTTCATTCATTTTTTAATGATTTTTCCTTAAGAATCAGTTCTATGAGGCCACTCTTAAAATTTTAGGGCTGCGCCCATTGGCGCGGGTATCGGGCACGGACCCGCGCCAATGAGCTCTTTTTTATAAAGGGCTCGCGCCACATGGCGCGACTGTTCGCAAAACAGCCGCGCCAGCGGCCGAACCTTAAATTTCGCCCAAAATTTCGACATTTAGACCAAATTGCTTGGAATTTGAAGCTCATCAAAGATCTAACCAGGGGTTTTTGACCATGTGAATGCAGATAATCACTCAAAATGGCAATCAAATGGAAGGAACGAGAGCACGGAGAAGAGGATGAACAGGCCATGCAAAGCCAAGCTTGCATGAATGCACTTAGAGACTGTGGATTGAAAAAGTTCTTCCTCACGCCATGTTTACGAGCTCAGCCCGAGCTCCTCCAATATCTAATCAATATCTGGGATGAAAACGAACAAGTGTTCAGGTTACGAGACCAGGTGTTAGAACTGGAGGTCACCGATGTTTATTTCATTACTGGATTGTCCCGCAGAGGTCCAATCCCTGTACTAACTGGAAGCAGACCATCTGGGGAAAATATGGAAGAAGTAATGGCACGGGTGTGCCGAGGGGCACAAACAGGATCAGGAAGCAAGAAGGTGGACATCCACACTATTCCTGATCTAGCACTGAGAGTAGTTCTCCATACCATTACGCGGGCTGCTGGGTCGCAGGCTCCGCACGAGGCCACGAAGACCCAACTCCTGTTGGCCTCAGAATGCATGGGTCCCTTACTGTTCAACTGGGCAGAAGCAGTAACTATCAACATGAAAAGGTAGCTCACAAGGTGCAAACAGGGGAAACTGAAACAGTTCGGTTATGGTTCCATCTTGGTATCGTTCATTCTGGAACGTTTACCAATCTTCCAGGGCCAAGGGGCCGCAGTGGGGAGTCCGATACCACGAGAGCCAAGAATGGCTCGCTGGGCAGCATTGATGCCCAGATATGGAGGTGGCCAACAGATGTCCTGGAGGCCAGAGTTTTTTAGGTGGTTACGGCGCCAGCTGATTGTCGTGGAAGACTGGCCCTATTCAGGAACTGACTTTACTGGGGACCCAGATCTCCCACTACCAGAAGGAGATGGCTGGGACGAGGAGCTGGGTAAGACCTCATATTTTTGATTTTATGCTTATATGTTTTTTTTTGTAAATACACATTCGTCTTAACACAATTATATATGCATGCAGATGTAGGACCTGAGAGACCAGCCGGGATGTCTCCAATCTCCCGGAGGACCCAACTCGCCCCTGAGATTCAGGGGGAAGGCACCAGAGGAGATGAACTGATCCAGAACCTCGAGGGGATTGCCCACGGGATCCCAGACTATGCCCGGCTGGCAGACGTACCGATGGCATACCAGCGCCACACGGTGGGAGTTCCGAATCGGATCCACCGAATCCTGAGGCGCCTAGTGCGTGCAGTCACGTGCTATCATGAGCACCATGCGGATTAGTCCTTAGGATTTATACCACATCTATTTTTTGAGAGACATAGCGTCTCCGGATGTACTAAGACGACTATGTATATTTTTTGAGTTTTGTGATGCACACTGTGCAAACATTTCGACACACATATATATATATATACATATGACTATTTTGGATGGATCTTTCTTTACATGTGATGATGTTTTCTATATGTCATGCAAATGTCTAATACCGATGTAATCTAATGTATCAGTTACATAACAAACGACCCAATGCGAAATGTATTCACACAATGTATCTAATCACACATTTCATTTTTACGCAAGCTTAAAAGCACACATGAACACACACATATGCAAACTATGCTTGAAATGAGGAAGACGGGCATGCCCCCCAGCATGTTGTCTCAATTCGAGGCGCATGCCCCCCAAGCTTCAGTCCATTGAAAATGGAGTGAAGGTTCAAAACAAAAAGTCGAATTGAACATGCTCGTGTTTCATTATTTTAACGAGGTTGACACACTTAAAAGAACTGTCCTCAAACAACTTGTTTCATGTTTTAAGGAGCTTGACACAAATGAAGGAACTATGCTCCGAGATCCTGGTTTCATTTTTTAAAGAGCTTGACCCAGGGAGGAAACCGTGCTCCAACCGACTTACATCAAAATGAACAAGAAGGCGGTTCTTCCAAGATTTCCACTCCTGATGGGAGGGAAACATCCTGGAAGTCAGGACCTAATGCCCCCAGCACATTATGCACAACGGCATCATCACTGAGCACAGGCACGGGGTAAGTAGCCACATAGTTGACCTGCGGTGGAGCAGATACAACGGGTGGATAGAAACCAGGAGGGGGTGATGGCGGACCAGATGCCATATTAGGACCAAAGAAAGAAAGCTGATCAATGGTCACGATCCGTCCTTCATGTGGAAAGCACATCACGCGAAAGAGGGAGGAGACAAGTGCTCCCATGGCATAGGTGTAATCGCGCCCCAGGAGCAGATTGAAATCCAAGGGGCCTGGAACAACCATCACGTCCATATGGAAGGTTTTACCTCCCAAAGTAACAGGTAACCTTGGAAGGATCCCCAACGGTTGACTCGTTCTTCTATTGAATGTCAACAGATTCTGCGTAACGGGCGCAAGCGGCGGCGAACCGAAAGCTTGCCAGGTAGTTGATGACAGAATAGTAACAGAGGCACCTTCGTCTATAATGGTGCTAGGTACAACCAGACCAAGAGCCTGTACTGTGATCTCGAAAGGCACATAAGACGGAAGGAGAAATCCTGCAAATCGATTCCAGTCAAAGGAAGCGACCAAACTACTCGGAGGGGCTACCATCGACAAGCGAAGGTCTTCCCCTGATGTTACGGTAGAAGAAGCATCCTCCATAACCTCCATCTCGAAGGTGGGAGGGATATCCTCCGGAGCCTCCATCATGGGAGGCGGAGGAGGAGCTTCTTGAAGTACAGGGACAAGAGAATCTTTCTCCAAGTCTGATGAATCTGAAGAGATTAGAAGGACATGGGGGGTGTGAGATCCACTCTCGACAGAAAAGACCTGGTGCACCGTGGACGGGACCAGTTCAACTGATCCTACGACCAATGGTTGGTCAGGGACGGATTCGTGAATTTGAATTTCTGGGGGAGTGGGATCGACCAAGGATGACTCTTGACCAATCGTAGGATCAGCTGGCGGAGGACTCAAAGAAAGCCGATTATAACCAGGTGGAAGGCGTGGTGTAGAACCGACTGGGTTGTCCAAGACTTGCTTGGCTTCATCCATATAAGGACAAAGGTGAATGACATGGTGCCCTTCACACAACTTACAGGGATTGGTGATCTTACCCTGCTTCTTAGAGTTCTTATCAACAGCAGCTGAAGACGTGCCCTCAACTTGACTCCCGGAAGCCAAAGGCAACGGTGGGCGGCCGTTGGACCAGACTTCGAGCACCTTGGGAATGCCAGGGTAGTCTCGAAAAAGATGGTCTCCCGTGCACAACAGGCAAGGGAATTTGACTTTCCGTGGAGGGTTGGAAGGTTTATCAAGAGGAGATATCTCGGAGGCAGTAGCCGTACATTTAACCTCTCGCTTATCAAACTTCTTCTTCTTTGTCTTCTTCTTCTTCTTCTTAGCCACCTGGTTACTTGAATCCAGACTTTCACCAGGCGAAGTAGAAGAGGAGGACGCAGAAACAGGCGAAGAAGGGGAGAGGTCCACCTTGGAATCAACATGATGTTGTTCAGGTGGAGAAACTGATTGAACAGTATGGGAGACATTCGGGACAACAGAGGTTGAGAAAAACCAAACAGGCAACCCAACAGTTAACCCAGGAAGGGACAATGTCGCCATGTAAGGAGCACCAACATTTCCAAAAGGAGGAAAATGACCAGGATTCCCTTCTGAGGGGATTCCTTGGTTAGTGAACTCTGAAAAAGTTGCCATCAAACTCAAAACCACACACGGGCTGAAAAAAGAGTTTAAGACACACGATCAAACGGCCAACAAACAATATCTAAACGGGCGTGTAATCGTGGGCGATTAATTTTACCACATTGGAAAGTAAGAAATTCTACCGTTTCATATTTTAAGAGTCGAGAAACGATAAAAAGATGACTCTATCTCTTTCAGAGTTGACACAAGCGTGAAAGGACAAGCGCTTGACGGTCTTTTCAAGTTTAGGGAGTCAGAAAAGACCAAATGACTGCTCAGGAAAAAACTAGGCACAAAGGGTGTACCAGATATCCGTGAACTGCAATATACACCTTGGTTTCAAAAATGAAACAGAAATCGACCAAGGACTTTCCGTACGTGCAGGTAGTCTCCCCGAATGCTGTGTTCGGTGTATCACGGGTATAGGGCGGCAGACTCGGCTTCCTGTGGATAAATGATTGAAAACCTAGAGGGGTCTCCCTTTATATACGCGACGGTACGGGGAGCGCAAGTCCGTACTAGCGCTGTCTAAAGCCAACAGGCGAACGACAGCTGCTAGGTTTAACGACGCCGGAACACGTCTCTAGCCTAGACCTTCTAAATATGTTTCGTTCAGTTCCAATGCTGCCTTAGGTTAATTGAAATAAATTTTACAGTTGATCTTCAATTAAGTTTCAATTTTCAGGCCCTATCATATGTAGTGTCTCGAAAGACTCCTAAATGCAAAGCTATATGTCACAGTGCAACATTTCGTTCGATGAAAACTAGTTAGAGAAGAGTTGAGAGCTTTTACACAAACGAAATGAACGGAAGACAAACAATGAGATCTCTAGTGCAACTAATGCAATTGAAAACTTTTCATTCAAAACACTAATCACTAGCGATATGGAAAAGATCACAATTTGCACTAATTAACAAAAGCAAAAGAGATTTTTTTTTTTTGATTTTCAATGTTTAATAGCTAATGTGCACTGAAAACAAAAGGAACAATTTGAGAAACGATATTCAAGAGAGCGAAACAAACAAAATTCACTCAACAATGCAAGCAATCAGATCCCCAAATCGACCAAAGTCTCTCAAAGCAAAGAAAAGACTCAAAAGCTTCCAATGGACCATGTGATCTAGGTCCAAAGCAAGGCCAAACGAATTTCGAATGAAGGAATGAACAATCACCCAAAAAACGCAACAAAACAATCAACGACTACTAAGAGGATGTGGAGAATTAACCAGCAAGTTGACAGGACAATCAAGACACCAAAACTCCCAAGGAGGGCTCGATACACTAAGCCACTAGATGCCCTAGGGCTCAAAACGTGAAATCGGTAGATAGAAGAAAACAACCAAAGGACAGAGGTGAATTCCAGCCAAAAAAGACTCCAACACACTCAGGCAGTCGGGAAATCAAGAAGAAAAGCACTGATCAAATCCAGAGAGCCAAAAAATGAAGAAACTCAAAAAACTCACAGGGGTGGCGCGACTGTGAGTGTGAAACTGGCGCCAGAAGTCAATTGGCGCGGGCTATACAAAGGCAACGTGCGCCAATTGGCGCGACTGTCGGTTTAAAAACCGCGCCAGTCGAGTTTCTCAGCAAAAATTAAAAACAAGCTACTCCAGAAGCAGACCAATGCAAGCTAAGCAAACCAAGAAGCTAAAATAATGAAAGAACCCAACCCAGAAGGTTCATCAAGCAAGGAAAAACAATCAGAGCGAAACAACATAAACGAGACAATGAAAACCGGACGATCCCCAGCGGAGTCGCCAATTTGTTGAGGAGGTAAATCCCCTCTGCGGACAGAGGCGATCCCTACTAGCCCAGCAGGGGTCTAGCAACAATCAAACAATGTTATGACGCAAGCTCCTAGTTACGAATGGAAAGACGAGGAATAGAAGCCTACCTGGATTCCAACGCTATAATCTGAAGAAGAAGCGTCCCCGTTCTTCAGCCCCGGCAGATCACAATCCCTCCACGATCTCCGCGGATGAACACCTGCACATGGAAGAAACGAACAGATACAAGCATAGAAACCAGCATACGTAACTAAACGTCAGTCAGAAAGGACATTACTCGCATTAACATGATGGAAAACGGAGTGGAACCATAATCATAATCATCTATTAAATAACCAGCGAAGAAATATTACAACCAAGTTCTGACGTCGCGGTCTCCTTCGGACGGGTTTCCAGTAGTCCACGTCTCGCAAAGCTCGCCAAGGAAAGGGAAAACCTCTCCGGAGTCTCGTGACAATGGTCTCCTTACTTGAGTCAGCCTTAAGGGAAAGAGAGGATTCTTTACAGCACAAAGGCTCTTGGGAATATGGAGATTCAAAGCTTAGGCACTTCAAGACTAACTTGCCATGGGATTGAGCAGGCTTTTATAGATGGGGAAGGAGGGAGTTGGGATCCCTATTATTATGGGATTGGCCCTATCAACAAGGAAGGTTCCATGGGAGGTGGAAAAACCACTTCCCTTCCATAGAACTCCCGCAACCAAACCTCCCAACTCAAGATAGGCAATGGTTCCTGAGTTTGTTGGAACTCAACTTCCGCCATCTTTATTTAAAAAACAGTCCCTAAATTGGGTGGCGCGACTACTGCTCTATGACAGAGCGCCAGTTGGCGCGACCTCTTTGCAGGATTTCCCCCATTGGCGCGAGTACTGAACTGCCTGCCCGCGCCAATGCAAAAAGGGATGTTTTTCTGCAGGATTTCCCCCATTGGCGCGAATGCTGAACTGTCTGCCCACGCCAATGAAAAAGGAGATGTTTTTCATGATTTTTGCAAGGAGATGTCTTAAGGGCAATTAAAGCTCATGCTTAGAGGAATGCTTTGATGATGGTTTCAAGGCATGACAATGTTCACAGGTCACAAAATGGGTCCTCCATTGTGCGGGACGAGGAATGGTAGGGACGGTGACAAATTACTGTGTAACAGCGCCCATGCAGTTTTTATTATAAACCATGCCCCTAAGAAGATTGTCTGCCCTATAAGCAGTCCTACACCATCAAAAGCATTTGTTACACGGTATGGAGACCCTAGCATCATTATCTCACCATTTTTGTTCAGTCACAGAGAATGGAAGTAGTGCCGCAGCCGGAATGCCAGAAGTAAATGCACAGATTTAAAGCAGAATGGGTTGCGGCCTTTCCTCTTCTTCTGAGCGTTAATTCTTCATTTAATTCTTCACCTACCTCTTCTGCTCTATTTTCTCCTATAAGAATCTAGAAGAACATATTGTAAGGGTTGTTGTTTTTCAGTTTTTGGGCATTTGCTATTAGAGGGATTCAGTTTGACTGTTAGAACAGTCTTGGGAGGGAGTTATAGAGTAGTTTGTATGTAATAGGCTAGGAGGAGAAAGTTTGGATTGTAACAGCCATTGAGCTATATTGTACATGACTGGTTTTGCATCAATTAATCAAAGCACATTTCACAGGATCCTGGTCTATTACTATTGGTGATGTTTTTCCTAACTCTGTTTATTACATTTTCTTTATCATTGTCTTGGCTGTAGGGTAATATATGCTTACTAGATTTCACCTTTATATAGGTGTGCCTATGGTTCTCGCTTCTCTTACCTTTTAATGTTTTCTGGTGCTATCTCGGGAGAATCATATTCGCCGATTTAACCAATGTAGGACATATTGCATACTCTCTCGATGTATGAATTAGATGAAGCTGTTCTTAGATGTTCTTGTTGGGTTTAAGCTGGAAGATTTGGGAACACTGGGGATTGGAGTTAGCCCTGTCCACTAGGATCCTTGTGCGACCAGCTGACCCTTCTAAGATCTCTTTGTTAAACTTATCTCTATTTTTTCCTTGGAATTGCTAAAGCAGACCTGGAGTTAAATGACCTCTGGTCTGATCTATAAGCTGCCCCTTTGTCCCTCCTTTGAAAGCTGTCTTTGAGTATGTCCAAGCAGGTATCCTTCAGGGATTAATGACCTTCCCACCTCACTCCATGTATTTAAAATTGGGTCAGCTTTTCCTTTCACCTCTCTCCCTTAATGTTCCATTCCATCATCTATCTAAAATATCCTTTAGTATAGATGATTCTGTCTCCTGTGCCTTGGCTAGTCATAGTACTCTTCTATGAATCTTACAGCTCCAACAACTGCATCTTCTGACCATCCTCTACTTAAACATCACTGCTTCTCAATTCTTTCTCCCATTACCTTCTCTGGGCCTATGATCCCATGACTAACCCGTGTACACAACCAACCAAATCATTTAAAACCCCCTCTGCAGTTTCCAGCACTGAGTCACAATGATTCCACTCCAGCTTCAAAGACATACCATTTTGGTTTATTGGAGAGATCCCTCTCCAGTCCGTGAGGTTGTGATCCCTAGGGCCCTAAAAGGGAGCCTAGTGTGTTCACTTTTGGTCTTGCCAATCTGGCCAAAACATGAGAACCCCAACATAATGGCGACTCCATTGGGGAATAGACCACTTTGCCTTTAGATTGGCTTGTAATTGCTGATGGTGGACAACAGCTTGCTTCAAACAGTCAAATTTATCCACCTGGCGACTCCACACTCCCCAAGATCCAAATACCTAATGAATCCACTGGTGAAGGATACTGAACTGGTTGAGAAGAAGCAGTAGCCTTCTTTGCAAAAGCATGAATCCAAACATGGACAAAGATACAAAGTATGATGCTTTGTATGATCAATTATGTGAAATAACAGAAACGTTTGGTAAAGTGCTGGAGATGTATATGGCTAATCTGAATGAAAATGAGGATTATTTAGAATAGCCTGTGCATCTCCCAGAGCAAGAACAAACTCAAGACCAAGACGATGAGCAAGACTTGTATGATGCTCAAGAATCTGTAGAAGATGAAGAGGAGAGCGATCAGGGACTGCCTGATTGCTTACCTATGTCTTGTGTTACGCTGACCAGAGAATATCTGGACCTAATACCAAAAGCTAATAGGGAATGTTGCCCCGAGGAAATAAGGGACCGCATAGAAGAGGCAAAATCTGATATGGAAGAAGAGGTTCAAGAAAACATCCAGCCTCCAAATCAGCCAATACAAGAGAAAGAGGACTGCTGTGCTTCTGTCCATGATGAAAGGGAAACCCCTCATTTGGCAGAAGAAGAGATTGATCATATATTAAACCAGCAGTCCACCCCAAAGATCTTCTATAGAACACACACTCTAGCTCATTCATCTTATGAGTTTGATGATTCAGATTCCGAATACTCCTCTGTGGACCAGAATGAAGAAAGACCTGCTGAGAATCCGATAGGTTTGAAGGGTGACATTACTTACAGTTATGATTTTCCTTTTTATGATCTGTTTGATGATGATTTCTTTCAAAGGGAAGCTGAGCTTGCAGGACCATCATCCTCAGATCCGTGGGAGGAATATCAGGACCAACAACTCCAAAGAAGTAATGAAACCAGTCAGCCTATCTATGACACTGATAGGGAGATCTATGAGAGTATAATAGCATATGAATATTCTTTGGATCTTCATTCTGCTTCACCACAGACCATTAGTGAGACTGGAAACCAGCAGTTTTTATTTTCAGAAGATGAGGAGGAAAGCAAAGAAGAGATTCTGGAGCAGAATGTAAGCAAAGAGCTTTCTCTTGAAAAAGAGGAAGCAATGGACCAAAACCCTGCTCAGGAATACATTGATCTTTTCTCAGAGCTCAGCCCACCAGACCAGAATATATCAGAGCTCCAAGAGGACAGCACTGCCATATATGATGAGTCCTCTAGTCCAGAAGATGAAGGAGACACTCTTTCTCAAGGGAGTCTCATTCTTGATCCAGTGGAAGAAGAAGAGATCTTGGTTGAAGCCAGCCCGTCAAATATTCATAGCCAGGTATCTTTTCATGATCCTTATGCACATTTATTGCATACATTTGAAGAAGGATCAAAGGTCTTGTTGAGCAGCATGTTGCAGACAGAAAGAAAATTTTTCAAGGCTACTGTTATTGAACAAAAAGAGTGGGAGCTGCCCTGCCTATCCAGCATGCTCAAGGAGTTGAGCAAGAAGGACCAGCCATGGGATCATTTGATGGACTGGTTACATTGGAAGATAATGTTTGTAAGCTAGACTTGTAAATATTTCAGTAGAGTAGGGTAGGTAGGAAAATCTCAATAAAGCTCAGTCTATGAGCATGTAGTTAGTTGTTTCAATTTCTGTCTTAGAATGTAGAGAAGAAACCTGCTAGACAGTCTAATCCTAGCAGGTAGTAGTATAGGTAGAGGAACATATGAGGCCAACAGTCTAATCTGGTCTCATGGAGCTATAAGGGTATATTTAGAATATGTTTACTTTCTGTTGTAAGAATAAAATAATGAAAAGGGTCTGCTAGCTCAAATGCACCCTAGAAGAAAATGTTAGGATTGTAGTGTGGGTAAGTAGACTGGTTGGGAAAAATGTTTATGCTGATGTAACATATTCATATTGTGGCAGTAGATCAAAGAAATGGATGTGCCAAGCAGCAGGCAACTGGCCTACTCCAAAGATCATTCTGGTTTCTTGCCTCCTTCAAGAAGAAGCCATCCCCATGTGGAGCCACTGTTAGCCCCCCTATGAAATTCTTGACAAGCAAGCTGGGGGCTATATCATTTTGGATACCTTCAAGGAATGCATCCCCCCTGAAGACACATCATCCTTGAGGTCTCTCTGTGCTTCGCCTTATACAAGTCCCCTCTGCTAGTTTCTTTCCCTAAGGCCTGCATTTACCCCTTGTACCCCTGCGAGTGTCCCTTTTTCCCTTTTTCCTCCTTCTGTCAAAGTGTTTTTGTTCCCCCCTATTTCCCCCCTATCAAACCTCTAAACCCCTCCAAAATCCCTTTTGATTCTTACCCTTACCCTTGTCCCACCAAAATCCCCCTTAGTCCTTCTATCGTTACCCCTTCTAGCCTTTAATTTCATTAAAAATGGGTTAAAAACCCACTTACGACCTTGTAATAGGCCTTAGCCCCTTCTCCGCTAGCCTCGCGCCTTCTCCTCCATGCGATCCAGAGTTGTAACCATCCACCAGTCTGAAAGGCGCTTATTCTCCCATTTCCTATCGGGCACGATGTCTGCCGTTGATTGTGGTTGATCGGATAGTGAACGTTAAACTCGATACCTCCCCAGCGCCCACGTCTCCCGTGTTCATTTTCCCTTGCTGGGCCATCGCCGTCCATTCTCACGAAGATCAACGGTCCGGAATGTGCCTGTCCTTATGGTCCCCGCCGCGTAATAGCCATAAAACAACCTGGTTTATCCTACACCGCTTATGCGTGGTGGGTGGTTTTCCTCGAGCACCCAACGATCCCATTCAGCGCTCGCCACCTATCCCCTGTACGACGGCAAAACCGCCCATCCCCCACGCATTATCTTTCGTCCCAAGTCTCCCAGCGAAATTGTCGTAGACCATCTGATCTGGAGCAGGCCATCCGACGGCTATCGCTCGGCCAAGATGCACGAAGTTTAATGTAATTGCGCACGCGATAGCTCATGCCATGGCTCGTCGTCCATCGTCCCCCGCCGTTGATCCCGCCTCGATCGACGGTCCCGATTTGTTTGCCCGCCACTGACTTTTCCACCATCGCCTGGTTCCGCCACAACATCTCCACGTGCACCCTCCGTATGGTCTCCCATTCCATTGCATATATTGGTTCTTTCGCATTTTTTAACGTTTTCCAAGTATATTTGATCTGCAAACCGCCACCATCCACCAGATCACGTTCCTCCATTCTTTCTACGATTTTCTCCTCCGTATCATCATCTACACGACCTTCCTCCGCCTCCACATCATCTGCCACCCATTCATGATTTCCTTAACTTGTTTGTGTATTTTGCAGGGTTATTAAGATTCAATGGCCGCCATAATGCACATCTCTACTACAAGGACAGAGAAATCAAAGAAGATCATTTACAGGGGAAGAATTGATGAAAAATGACCCGGGAAGGTGAGGACAGGACGTTCATTAAAAACAACAGGGTTTAAACTCTGTGGAGAACCTACCGGCGCCATTAAAGCTCGAAATGCACGGACAGGGGCAGAGATGAAGCAGCAGAATGTTTCAGTACAAAACAAAGAGATTAAGGCACGCCAATGAGCAACTTATGCCTTAAATCAGTGACTTTTAGAAGGCAAAAGTACAAATTTGAAGACCCCGAGGATCGAACAGGAGATCCTGTGCACAGTATAGGGTAACATCAGGGTTTTGACATCATCAGAAATGTTTTTCTTTATTAGAGGACAAAGCGCCCATGCAGTTTTTATTATAAACCGTGCCCCTGAGAAGATTGTCTGCCCTATAAGTAGTCCTACACCATCAAAAGCATTTGTTACACGGTATGGAGAACCTAGCATCATTATCTCACCATTTTTTTTCAGTCACAGAGAATGGCAGTAGTGCCACAGCCAGAATGCCAGAAGTAAATGCACAGATTTAAAGCAGAATGGGTTGCGGCCTTTCCTCTTCTTCTGAGCGTTAATTCTTCATTTAATTCTTCACCTACCTCTTCTGCTCTGTTTTCTCCTATAAGAATCCAGAAGAACATATTGTAAGGGTTGTTGTTTAGTTGTTGGGAATTTGCTGTTAGAGGGATTCAGTTTGACTGTTAGAACAGTCTTGGGCGAGAGTTACAAAGTAGTTTGTATGTAATAGGCTGGGAGGAGAAAGTTTGGATTGTAACAACCATTGAGCTATATTGTACATGACTGGTTTTGCATCAATTAATCAAAGCACATTTCACAGGATCCTGGTCTATTACTATTGGTGATGTTTTTCCTAACTCTGTTTATTACATTTTCATATTGTTTCATGTTCTGCTAGTAGGCAACATAAGTTTAACATAGGATTCACCCTTGTTAGGTGCCCTATGTTCCTGCTCTCCCTACCTTTTAATGTTTTCTGCTTTATGTGCTATCTAAGAATTGTCTTCAGTCAATTTAACCAGTGTAGTGGATGATATTGCCTACTCTCTGATGTATGAATTAGATGAAGCTCTTCTTAGATGTTCTTGTGGGGTTTAAGCTGGAAGGTTTGGGAACACTGGGGATTAGAGTTAGCCATGTCCACTAGGATCCTTGCGCGACCAGTTGGCCCTTCTAAGATCCCTTCTGTTAAACTTATCTCTGTTTTTCCCTTGGAGCATGCTAAAGCTGACCTGGAGTTAAATGGCCTCTGGTCCGATCTATAAGCTGCCCCTTTGTCCCTCTTTGATAGTTGCCTTTGAGTATGTCCAAGCAGGTCTGGAGTTAAATGACCTCTAACCCGATCTATAGACAGAAATTGGGCTGCTTTCCTTCTTTCACCTTCTCTCCTTAATGTTCCATTCCATCATCTATCTAAAATATCCTTTAGTATAGATGACTTGCCCTCTGAAAGCGTTGGCTAGTTGTTGCAAGTAATTTTCCTTTCATGACTCCATAGCCCAATGGATGGCACTTTCTT
Organism: Pinus albicaulis; assembly: GCA_034641835.2. NCBI lineage: Eukaryota > Viridiplantae > Streptophyta > Pinopsida > Pinales > Pinaceae > Pinus > Pinus albicaulis. Next base: position 1,289,243 of record MU968403.1, on the reverse strand, counting down.
GACCTATCCTCTTTGCTAAAACTTCCTGTTGCCTCGTTCCTTTTCTCCCATTACCTTCTCAATCTATGATCCCATGACCAACCCAGCAACCAACCAACCAAATCATTTAAAACCCCCCTTTGTGCTTCATAACTAGCCTAACATTTAAATTCGAGCTTCAAAGATATACCATTCTTTGTTTTATTGGAGAGATCCCTCTCCGGGTCCAGGAGGGCTAGATCCTAGGGCCCCAAAGTGGCTCTGATGTTGTCTCATCCTTTGGTCTTGCCAATCTGGCCAAAACATGAGAACCCCAACACCGGTAATACAAGAGGAAGGTTATCCATTTTCCATCAATCTTTTAGCACCTACTGAAAACTCAAATGTGTTTTGGCGAAGGCCATGACTAGCATGCAGGAAACGGAAGGAAACCCAACTGTGGTTTCAGAATTGCATCAAATCAAACAGGAAATCAAAGAAATTCCCATGTCTCAATATCATGTTGCGGCAAGAATTGGGAGAATTGAACGACAACTTCAAGCAATGCAGCAAGTAGAGATGTCGAGTTCTACTGCAAAAGACCCAAATCCTATTGACTCTTCTGATGGGTGACATTTTCTTTTAATATCTTTTAATGATTTTTCGACAAGTTTTTACAACTTTTGGTTAAATTGTAATTTTTATGGACATAGTAAAGTAGATATAGCAGCAAGTAGAAGGAAAAAAAAATTCCAATACTAGTTGGCTTTTAATTCAATTAGGTGGCCAACAGACCTGGTTTCCTTCGGGCAGGTTGAGGCCACTAATTGCATCCGTATATGTATAGAAACCTGCTTTTTTGATATATAGAAAATGGAAAGGCTCTATGAAATTCACAAAAAAAAAATGCCTTCTTCTAAATAATCTAAAGATATGGACCTTACACAATTTCAAGGGGCATGTCGTTTAGATTATAATGGGGTCCCAGAGGTGTCAATGGACCCTATGCTCTTGGATAGAATCAATAAGTGCAAGATTCATGTGTATTTTGTGTTAAGAAAAATTTACCAAGCATATTTTAGAGTATATTTTAGAGTGTGTAGTAAATTTGCCATGTTGAAATTGATTGTATTTATTTTTTAAATAAATTATGTTATTCGAAATAATTTTTGAAAAATATTTTGTTCTTATTAAAACGTAGAATAAAGGAAGAAAATTGATAGTATTTTTATGAGTAGGCAAAGTTTGTTAAAGATAAATGAAAATAGAAAGGTGAGAAATTACAATTAAGGGAGAGAAAATAGAAATAGTTTAGAATGGAAATAGTGAAAAGATGGGTGAACAAGTATGGTGGTATTATGGTAAAAAAGAAAAAGGAGAAAAGACTATAAATTTTTTAGAAACCAAAAATTGGAAGATGCAATGAAGAGTATGAGGTGAAAAATATTTCATGGAATTGATCCTAAATATAGAAAATCACTAAGGTTTGAGAAGAAGAACAAAACTATTTAGGCACACAATCTCTAATTTAATATATTGGAGAATATAAATACAAATTTGTGAGCAATGATATTACATCAGTAGGGGATTTCAAAGGTTGAAGTAATATAGGTTATCATAGGATCATTATCAAGAGTGATTAGGGTAAAGAAAATGAAGGTTGAAAGGAAGGGCAGTTAGTTATTAAAGGAGACAAATGTTAACATTTAGGAGTTCATAAAAGTAAGTGGGAAAATTTTATGTCATAAGAATTATCAAAGGATCAGACTGAGAACCTAATATGAATGATAATCAACCAGATATAAAATATAAAGACTCTTCTTGGAGAATATAATTCTAAATAAAAATAATTTTTGGATAATAGTGATTGATGCCATAGAGGAAATAAAACATGAAGAACAATAAGTGAACGATGATAGGGATATTGAGTAATTTCAAAGGTCAAGGCTCCAAATGGAGTTTGTAAAAGTGGGAAAAAAATTACAAAAGGAGAAGAAAAGGATAATTGTGGATGAATAATAAAGGGTTTACTCCTAATGAGCGACATGAGTGAGAGGAATTATTGAGATTGTAGAAAATAAAACTCTAGGAAATTAATAATCCGTAAATGATGTGGTGGGAAAGTGGAAAAATTAAGCTCATGGAGAGAAGAGAGAAGGTCAATAACATGCCATTGAAAAAGGTTAGCAAAAGGGTATGAGAATAAAGAGAGGGCAGGCAATGTGAGAAAGAGTTCCCTCCTTAAGATTTTGAAGATCATCACTATGAAAGATGAGACTTATAAATTATTGGACAAAATGTTGTCATTGATGTCAAAAGGATGTCAAGGTGAGGGGGCGTCATGTTGGTTGGTAAGTTAATTAGTTGAGAACCATCACAGTAGAAGGATACGTGAAGAATCCTTAAGAAAAAACATTATGGTTGTGACTAGTGGATGTATGGTTCAATGGCTTGTTGGTTGAAGGCATTTTGTCTACAAAAAATAAGCGAAGATGCCCCTGCAAATTGCATGGTTAGATGATCCTCAAAAATACCTTTCTAATGGTATATGATTGATCTGAAAATGGGTTGGATAACTTTTTATTCTTTTCAAGAACCTCCCACTCAGTTAAACAAATAAAATATCTAGCTTATACGTGACAATTTTCAGAAATTATGCTTGAAAGTTGTGTATGTTTTTTAACTGTTTAAGTGTCTTAAGTCCATTTGTTTTTGCTGAAATCAAACATGTGTAACAGCAATATAATGCAGCAATAAAGCATCCACACATAACAACAAAATTAATCTAGGAGTTCACCCGAATATCGTGGGCCACGTCTCCTTGAGTTTTGTCATCTTAACTTAGCACTTTGGGATTATGGTAAAGTTTCTTTTGCAAGTTCCACACTTAACTCCAATGGTTACTTAAAGGAACCAAAGGTCTTAGAATACCATATATATCCCTGTCATGGTTGTCATCTCTCTGCAAACAAATCTAGGCTCCCTTAGACTCAATTCCTTCTGTCAGTGCACTGAGCTACCCTGAGCTTCTCTATGGAAATAACTCCTTTATAATTCTTCTTCTGTCCCTAAAACCACATCTACTATCTCCATCACACATCAGACACCAAATATCGACTGATAATTTTCTCAAAACGAGCACTGCATCCCCAAAAAAGGCCTTCCTCCACAATTTGCCTTAGGCCACCCAAAACTTCCTTGTAGCTTCTTGAGCTTCATAAGTCTTCAAATGGCTCTTAAAATACCTTCATTAGATTCAGAGTAGACTATTGGTTCACTGAAAATGGCCTCTGGCTGCTCCAGTTTCGCCTCCAACACTTGTCGGCACCCCTTGGCACTAGGGTCAAAGAAAACTTCTCTGATGGGTTCTCAACCTCTAGAAGTCCTCAAAAGCTTCTTCAAACTCCTTCAATGGATTCATAAGTATCAAAACAGTCAGAAATGACTAGTTTGCTGCATAAGGCTGCTAGCTTCCCTGGCTAGGCCCAGAACTGCTATTGGCACTTACTGGCCCTAGTGGCCCTTGGAACTTCACTGAAGCATCTTAGCCTTTAAAATTCCTCTACAAGCTTCTAAAACCACACCATTAGTTATGTAACATCTAAAACATCCAAAATTGACTATTGGATTTCTGAATAAGGCCTCTAGCTCCCCTGGCTAGGCCTCAAACTGTTGTTGCCTCCTAGTGGCCCTAATGGCCCCTTGAACTTCAATGAAGAAAAAACCAACTCAAAAGTTCTATGATGGCTCTGAAACCCTTACCAATGAGTCTGTAATGTCTGAGATAGTTTAAATTAACTATTGGCACTCCAAAATTGGGCGAAAATTGAGTGATTTATGACCAAAACAAATTTGCCCCAATTTTCTCCACTAAATCTGGAAGCTCCGCCAGTTAGCTCCACTAAAAGTGGAAGCCCGCCTAAATTTAGGGACGCCTCCAGAATCTCTGCCATTTTAATCTGGGTGTTAATTAATGTTAAACTGCAGTTTAGTTAGCTTAAACCTGGCACTAAACGTGCTTAGCAGTTGGCGTTGGCACTTGGTCATGTGGTAGGATCACATGGTTGGAGGGGCTGGCCCAATCCGCACTCTGCCGGTCCCACTTGTACATCCTTAAATATTGGAGAATCCTCATACTTTATTAATCACTGCCTACAGCTTGATTGGTGGAAACTGTTGGTTTGTGGGGCAGATATCGTTGGTTCAAAACCCGAGTGGGCCATAAAATATAAACTGGGAGATGGTGATTCTTCCTGAGCATGGAAATAAATGAATAATTCCTGGCCCTTTCAATTTTCAGATAACAAAGGAAAATATTGTAGAATCAGGACCCCAAGCCTCTTCCTTTGTACCTAGTGATTTGGCACAAAGACAATATAGTGGAGGAACCATAAAATATAAAATGTCAAGAGGAACAAAACTTTTACATGTCATCGCACCCTGGGCCAGTAGTTAAAAGTGCATCTTAGTGGAAATCCCAAGGTTAACAGGAGGCTAGAGAATAAAATCCTTACTGTCACCATCACTTGATGGAAATTTCACATCATGGAGCAGGAGTTGAAGGATTAACATGGCATGGTCTTGTGAGACGGGAGGCAAGGGACAAGAAATGTCCTAGTACCATCATTTAACGAAAAATTCACAGCCTGGTCTATTGTGGTAAGGTATTTTTATGGGGAATTTCATGATGGCATGGTGGCAAGATAAGCCTTGATACACATCCCTCGAACATATGTAAATCAGGTGCTAACACACAAAGCATATGAAGCTCAACCCTTTGGTAAAGTAAAGCACCTCCAATAGTTGACCTATCGTCTCAGCACTAGGGCACATGTACATAGGGGGGCTAAATATATAAGAGCTTGGTAGTGTTAATCTTAACGTCTAAATTTAAATTTGTGGTATATTTTAGTCAACGAGCACAATAAAATGGGGATTTTACGAAGACCAAGATTTTTTATGCTAGTCCAATAAATTTATTGTAACAAAAAATGAGACAAGGTTATTGGATTAGATTCTAGGAAGTAAGTGAAGGTTCATGTCGAATAGTGAAGAAATTAATGGATGCACTCCTTAAGTTGTGCAGGCAATAATGGAATTCTAGTCTTAGGCAGAGGAATCCATACCGAAGTACATTTTGTCCCATGAAGGATTTAATGGAGGCATTCCTCAGGTTATGCAAATGGGTAATGAAGATCTTCTTGAGCTTTGCGAATTTATAGCAGTTCACTCTCAGGCATATTGAGCCATACCTAAGTCTTTCTTTGAGCCCTATGAGTGTATTGTAGCTCCACCTCAACTTTCAAGCTATGGGAAATTCAATGTGCTCCCTTTCCTGAGTGATGAGAATACTAGTGGAGTTCTCTCTCTGTGTGAAGGAATAATTGACTTACAGATGTTGTGTGTATGTGTCATGTGAGTGGAGTCTGTTAATGAACTGTTGAAATGTGTGTTGCTTCTATAGAGTGAAAGATGAACGCATATTGAGAAACTAAATCAGTGCACCTGTTTAAGCTGGGTTGAGAGGAGTTGTGTAGTAGAGTTTGGGGAAGTTGCGTGAGTGTCTCATGAAGCTGAGAAAGCTGGGTAAAGAAAATGGAGCTACAACATGGACATATTCAACATTATTCATTTCTAAGTTGTAGCGGTAGGTCGAAAGTTTTAAGTTTGAAAATCCTATGAAATGATAGAACTCTTGGTTGTAGTAAGTTGGTGCTTACACTTATTAGATTTTGGTGCCTCTAGGCAAGTTGGTGCTTCCTAAATTGAGGGGGTTTGGGCCTCTTTTAAGTAGGTACTCATAAAAAAATGTTGTAATAAAAGTGGGTGCTATTGATTTACATCATAAAACAAACAATATTTTATGGTTTTTCTTTCAAACATAATCCACATTTTTTTTTGTAAGTTTGGTAGGACTATTTTATCAACATGTCCAAATACATCACCCTAATCGGGGAAGGGAATTGAACTTGTGATGGGTGTCGTAACAGCCCGCCTCCTCACCATTTAACCAAGACCCCACAGAGAAAAAGAAGAAGCAAAAAACAAAAAAACAAACTCCATATTAAAATCACCATGTACAAGTGTTAATAGTAAATTGTTGATTCACCCCCCCCCACTTCTTAGCAGTAATTTATTCCCAACAATTGGTATCATCAAGTTCCTTTAGGAACGACTTAACCATTGGAAGGTAGATCAATAAGGAATCAAGGAAAGACAATAAACTAAGGATGTTTATTCAAGAAAAATACCATTATTTGAAGTAACAAACCATGTATTATATGTTAGGGTCCTATAATAATAAGATTCATAATTTTTGAATTGACTTTGATTAGTCTTGTAATATGTACATAATTTTCTTTCTGCAAATTGTTTTCCCATATTAGAAAAATAAAATAAAAATTTAAAGAGGGTAAAAAGTCCTAAAAGAAAAATCAAAGGACTTGAAAGAAAAAATATAAAAAAGAATATGAAAATGGACCCCAAATAAAAAGAAATAAAAATAAAACAGGAAAGTGATGCAAATCCAAATGCCACTACTATTTACTTTTACTGCAAAAATAAAGATTGAGTGAAACTTGTTAAAATGAGACAATCCATGAAGGTTAAATAGCTTAATCTTAACCTCTCATGCTTTAAATTTCATGTTGTTAGATAGAGAATAAAGATCTAGCTAAACAGTCTAATCTTGGCAAATCAGTAGTTAGGTAGAGAATAATAAGGAGCTCAACAGTTTAACCTGAGCCCTTGGAAGAAATAAGGATAGAATTAGTTAGTTTGTTGTTTTAAAAGAAAAATGGATAAGGGTTTGCAAGCTCAAATGTGCCCATGTAAATGAAGAAACAATGTTAGGGTAGCAAATGGGTAGGTACAAGCAGTTTTTACAATCATGGATAAGTAGAAAATTGGTCATTTCATTTACTAACTTCATTCAAAAATCATTCCCTTCTAAAAATACTCCATCCCCTCCATTTTCATTCTTTCCCCTTATTTCACTCTTTCCCCCTTGCAAAAAGCCCCTTTTCCTAAGTTAAAAACGCATTTTACTTAGGAAAAGTGAAAGCCCTTAACTAATTCCCCTTATATTAAAAAAATATCCAAAAAATAGTTTTTATCCTAAGTACATATGTTAAAATGTTATATCGGGACTCACAATTATGAAATCTACTCCCAATATCATGTTTTACACTATTCTTAGTGTATTTGACATATACCGCATTACATTACTTTAATAACTTTTAACTTAATGTATTAACTCCTCTATTGACCTCTTATCCCGTATTTATATAAATCCTTTATATATTATTCCCAACCCATATTTTTATTTTAACCTATGTTTTAATTCCCCGCATGTTATATAATCCTGCATCCCATAGGTTGAATTATTAAACCCAACTTATATATACTAGACCCAATGTATATTCCCCGCGAGTTATAACATTACACCTACCCGCATCCCATATGTTAATATAATCCACCTATAATAATAAGTCCCAACTATGTATTTAAACCTTAGTTTTCATACATATTAACCCAAAGGCATAGACTAATACTTGGTCCCACGCCATCTGACCTTGCGACTCTATCGCATCATCTCAGCCTTCCGATTTTCACTTACCAAATCCGACGATAGTTATTGTTTATCACGTGTACCATTGCTCGATAGTAGCACACCCTAAACCTTGCAATAAGCGCGGTTTGTGGGGATCTCCTCCTTGCTACGTGTCTAAATCGTATTGGATCGTATCACCACAAACATTACCACTTATTACCTTTGAAGCCTGTGAAAACTTCTTGGTGGTTTTCTCCCCCGCACCCAAACCACCCACCTGTTTGATACGACCGCCATTTAATGCATTCACTATTTGTTTAAAAATGCATATAAACCGCTCAAATGCACCTTTCATCCTTTTTGTTACCATTTTCATGAAAACAGAGCTTATTAGAACGAAAATATTGCTGCTCACTCCACTTTCAAGCTAGATTGAAACAGAATACAACCATCTGCTGCTACAAACATTGCAGAAGTCATCCAAGTGCAAAAAGACCAACAAAGATTCTGAAAGCTTTTTTCAACCCTAGAAAATCCTCCTGCACAGAAAATCTTTATTTTCAGGTATTCTTCAAAAGAATAGACCTATTCTTGGATATAAAGAAGTAATACAACTTAATTGAATCATTTAGAAGCCTTTTGCAATCCTAAAAGCCCTGTTATTTCCTAAAAACCCATTTTTTTCTAAACCCTGGGCATTATTCTCATAGATTCTGAAACCTTAAACTGTTAAAAATCACATATTGAGTAAACTGAAGAAGTTTAGAGCCTCTGTAGACCTGAAAGAGCTTCATGTGCCTTTAAATCCATTTTCTGCAAACTCTAAGTGTCTTTTTACCAAATTCCAAAGGTATTAAAACTACTTTTTGTCACATAAATTGCATTATAGGCCCTAGTTATCTTTTGCAGAAGCTCTAAGGTCTTAAGATTGCCTTTATTATAGAGATTACAGTTTAAGTAAATTGAGCAAGTTTATGCCTTTACAAACAAAATATAGAGCCCCTGTTATATCCAAAATCCTTCTGCAAACTATTATAACTTTCAAAGGTGCTCCTACATGCCTAAATCAGTGTTCTAAGGTCAAAAGAGTATTAAAATTGATAAATCAAGAAAAGAAATGGCTTCCAAAAACATTGTACCCATTAATACTCTACAACCCCCTGTTGTAGATATAGAGCACATTCCATTAGCTGATACAAACTTCAAGATTACTAATACAGTGACAGAATTCAACTCTCTTGAGCTTCACTGCTGGAGCTAAGAAAAATTCATAGATCAGGTTGATGAAGTATTCATCTGGGAGTCAAATTTTCCAAAATATGTTGTTCCTCAGATCTACCAATGCCCTAAAGTGATTAGACTGTGTCAATCATGTTACTTTCCTGATCAAATAGCCATCATAAACCTTGAAGAAAAAAGTATTATTTACCATTACTACTGATTCAATTAATCAAATGCTCCAAATACAGCCCAGGCCTAATGAGATCCCTTTATCCATTGAGGCCCTCACTCATTTATACCTCAAACTAGACTTCCCCAAAAGATTCTAGATATTTCAAACCTTCATGCCATCTTCTGTAGAAATCCCCAAGATAAATTCTCCATACCCTTCTGCAAAATTCTTTGAAAGGACAAGACATATCATTTCCATGATGTCTTTCATTCTTGGCTATTTTACAAATGAACAACTTGATGTTTCAGTACTAGGATTATTCTCCACTTTCACACATGGTCAGCCTCCTACTTAAATTTTCAACTTTTCCAATACCTTGTTGACAATATCCATGAACAATTGGTCAAAATTCCTTCGGAAGGGGTTTCAAGTACTCCTCATTATTATTCCATATGTTCTTGTACTTTCAATTTGATAAATTTGCTGTAAACCTTCAGAATCTTGATGTGGAAGGAAACCAACAATCAACCATCTTTTGAACTTCCTTGATAAGGAAAGACTCCAATTAGTTCACTTATACAAACTTTACAGATTCCTTCATTCATCCCATAGTCAATTTGTTGGACAACAATATGCAGCCCATAATTAGTAATGAAATCAAAAAGGTCCTACAATTGTTTGAGCATAATAGGACAGGTGATTGGTACTTATACCAAAACCATACAGAAATAAGAGTTTATGGATCAAGTCTTATCACTTATAAACTACCCAAATACCTCCCTATGAGCTTATTTGCCCTTGAATACATAAGGTAGATTCTAAATTCAAATGCAATTAATTTCTTGGCAGCAAAGAAAAAGACACAGTTCAAGTTGAATAACCAGGTTGGCCCTTTTATATGTAACAATAGAGATGCAGGTCCAGAGGCTGAAAAACATGTGCAGAAATTCAAGTTTAGTCCTAATTTCTTATGGTATTATGATCCCCTTGGAGTTATTAGTAAAATTAGAGTTAAATTCAAATTGACTCCATATGTACATGAAAAGAAACCAGAGATAGAGAAATTCTCCAATCAATCTAAATGGTTGGAGAATACCTTGGTAGAGGGAGAGAAGCAAAGTGATACTAGTCAAACTTTGCAAACTCCAGCCCAAGAAGACAGAAATGTAAATATAATCAGAGAGGAAGGATCCTATATTGCAGAAACTACAATAGAGACTAAATTCAAATTGAGATATAGTAAAAAGCCAAAGCTAAATCCTGCCAATAAAGAAAAGGAAACAATAGAGGTGATTGATACAGAAATAACAGAAAAAGGCAATGCACCTCCTACAATAATTGAAGAAGAACAACAGCCTACTACTTCAAAGACTCAGCTAACTCAGAAGCAGCACCATATTGAAGTCTCTTCATCTAAAAAACCAACATAAAAGGAGATGGATATAAAAGAAATATACAAATAAATCAAAGCCAGAAATGAAGAAATTAAAACAGAAATATATTCTCAGTATCTGAAACAAACTCCTAGCATCCAGAATAGGCTACTTTCAGCCTTTGACTATAAGAATAAGAAAGATGCAGATGCCATTTTTTCAACCTACAATTCAGACTCCTAAGTCATCATTAGATTAGAAAAAGATAGATTTTGAAGTCCCAGTCCAGGATATTCATCCTCTGGATCAAATTGAGTTTCATAAGCAGGAAGGGGATATGATTTATTCTAAAATGACCACCAAGGCCATGAGTGCACAGAAATTGCAAAACACTATGGTAAATTTCATAGATCAGGTCAAATTGTAAAAATCATCTTCACATCCAAAAGACACTAGAATTAAATCCTTGGAAGAACTAGTAATTGAAGTAGGATATGATCCTAAAAATGTAAAAGTTGCAGAGGATTTGATCAAGAAGAAAAATGCAGACATTACTGCATTAAAGAAGCAACTAAAGTTCCCCCCTACAGAACATCCTCAAGCTAAGGAAGTCTTACAGGACACCAATCAGAAAGATGAGATGATGAATCTCATTTTACAGTTGACTGCTCAGATAAAGGAAATGGGGAATGAAATGGACAAGTTTTTCCAAGAGAAAAGGGATAAAGAAGAAGAAATTCAAGTCACTGTGATTCCTGTAGTTACTACTGTTGTACCTTCTACACTTGCTGAGTCACTGGCACCTACAGTTCCCATGGCTACAACATTACCTGTCACTTCATTAACTACTTCAACCACAAAATCTTCAACAACAACAGTACAACATTCAGATGAAGCAAGCAAGTTGGTAAAATCCATGCAAGACATATCTATTCAAACCAATGAGATAAATAGACTTAAAGAACAACATAAAAATCTTGAAGATGAAAATAATATTTCCAAGGTAATGCATAAAAATGAAGAACAAAGAGCCAACATATTAAATGAGCAGTTGAAAAAGGTTAGAAAAAGAACTAACAATGAAGGAACCATTGGCACATGTCAAGCAACAGCTATGGTCCCATATCATTGAATCTGTCAATGATATTTGGCCATCCATACAGGTCATATATGAGCAGAAAACTTAGTAAAATCAGCAAGAGAAGCATTTCAGAAGATCAAAGAAGAGTTTGGTAAGAAACCTGAAGAAGCTCTTGAAATCATCAAGTTTCTTAATTCCAAAAATAGACAAGAGCTGGAAGAAATTGGAATTAATGACAGAAAATAAACCATCCTAGAAGTTAGGAAGGTAATCTCTAAGAAAAATTTGATGATACAGTTAGAAGAAAAATGCCAGAATATGGAGGTTGCTATCACAAGGTTCATGATCAAGTTTGATGTTCTAAGGAAAAAATGCTTCCCAATCCTCTAGTTATTAATGACCGATTAATGAAGCAGGATGATTATGATAAAAATATAAGAGAGTTTTCCAAAGAGCAAGTGAACAATTTAGCCTTGCAGAGAATCCCATCAGGGAAATTACTTTACAAAAGCTTTGAGAATTTTCTTTACCTATAACATGAGGTAAAACACATATTTATTAACAAGCCTACATTCTCAAAATACATTGAAGTTGATGAGAATTTCAGGAGGATGAAGAAGATAAAACTACCAGAGGCTGAACTTTGGGAAAAATTAACTGATTTACTATGAAATCAGATTGCAGTAAGCACAGAGCAGTGAAAGTCAAAATAGAGCTCGTTTTTTTTACATTTACAGTTACAGATTTGCAGTAAAAGAGTATCACCGAAAGGATATAAGATGAAATAGTATCAGGTGAAAGAATATCAGTTCAAAGTCAAAGTTTAAAATTCAAAGAAGAATTACAAAGCAGAGATAAATCGACCAGCGTGAAAGACGCTTCACTATCCAGTTGTAGCTTCGTTGAACAGCAAAGAGAGAAAGCAGTAACAAAATGAAGACAACAAAAAAGTTATTTCAATAAAAAAGGGATAGCTAGCATTAGTTAGAAAGATGTCACTATCTTTTTGCATGAAGATATTTCTTTTCTATGAATAATTCCTAAGTTGATTCTAGGATATTTTGTATGATTTTTTGTATAAATACTTCTCATTTGGAAGTATTGAGTGTGGATGAATTGCTGAACATTTCTATAGCTGTACTATTCGGAACCTAAGGGTGATTGTAACAATTTCAAGTCAGCACATTGGATCAAAGAAATAAAGCATCATATTACAGGATTCATGTGTTGGGCCACTACAGTGAAGTATTTTCACTTGTTTCTTTGTTAATTTCTTATGTTTTTCATCGATACTTGAATGTTGTTATAAATCTAAATGATAAATTAGGAATTGTTATTTCAGAATATGTTAAAAGAACTCAGTTTTGATTGATTATCATTTATATTTTTTCCACTAATATCTATATTAGGGAACCCTTAATTTCTGCCTAGTTTCGATTGACCTCTGCCTTTTCACTCATAATCCTGATTTAAGAACCCTTAATTTCTCTTTTATCTCGATTAAAACCATTTTCACCATCAACCTTGAAGATCTGAAGTAACTCATATATCTTTCCCTATAAACATTTCCCTTTAGAACTTGATCCTGATCTAACTGTTGGACACATTGACTCCATTAGCCCAATGGAATATATACCTACAACTATTCATCTAAGTAAGTGATTTCACCACCAAATCAAATCAAAACCCAAAACCAATTTACCCTACATATATAACTAGCCTAAAATCAAATACAATCAACAAAGATAAATCATATAGAGAGAGCCATCTTTGAGCATTGGGAAGGCTAGATCCTAAGGCTTAAAGGTAGGTTTGTGGTTACCTCTAATATTCTTTAAACTAAACTAAAAAACCTCACAAATATTAAGAATTATTGGAGTGTTAACATACTGGCGACTCCACTAGGAAACTAACCAATCCTCAATTTTTAAATAGATCTTAAAGGAAATATTTTCACTTATCTTTTCACCTTAAGATTGTTTTAAAAGAGTTGTGAGTATCTTTTCATAAAAAAATGTAATTCTGGCTTCCAGAAGAGTCTACTATACCAGGTCCAATCCAAATCCACAACCTGTTGTCATAGTAGATAATCCTGACAGAATTGTAAAGAAAATAAAAAAAGTAGAGAGTTTAGGTAATAATATTTCATTGGTCAAAGAAAATTCTCTTCCAAATAAACTATCAAGTTTACAAGACATTGAAATTGATCTAGCTTTTGAAAAAAAATTGTTTAGAACTAAATAAGAAAGTGACTTACATAATACTGTAGTAGATCCTGATTTCATTTCATTCATTGAAACTAAGAAGGAAACTATTTCAGTTGATTCTGATCAAAATATTTTTGAAGTATATGATAAACTTGATGCCATAACTACAACTTTGATTAAATAAATTGATGAAGCTTATTTACAACATTCAGTTGAATTGACTGTTTTATCAGTCTATATCCCTAAGCCTTCTACTAGTCATTTATATACCAGTATTTTAGAATCTGTAGGTTCATCCTTATTTACTACCACTTCATCCATTGTTTCCACCACACTTCATTCCACAGATTCATTTTTTCCCAAGCTTCCACTTCAACCTGGAATTTTATTTCCATCTTCCACCACCTCAAGTTCATCCCCTAGTATTTTTGCTCCTTTTTCTAATACATCATTCTCATTTCCAAGCACCTCTTCTAACATCCCAACTTCATATTCTAGTATCTCAACCACATTTGCAAGTACATCTTCTAATATCCCAATCACATTTTCAAGTTCTTTAACTACATCAACAAGTACTTCTAGTTCTTCACCAAGTACTTCAAAATTACCTCCTAGCCAAGCTAGAATCCAAGCCATGGCTGCCAGATATGCCCCATTGGTCTTGCCAACGCAGTTACATAACATGCCCCAAGATTATCAAAGAAAAATCCCTCAATTTGATGGAACAACTCACTATACTGCACAACAACATGTTAACAAAATGATTGACTATTTTTAACTACATGAACTTGATGATGATGATTTCCAAATGAGACTGTTTGCTCAAACTTTAGCTGGTGATGTTAAAAATTGGTTTAAAGGTTTGAATGCTGGTAGTATTGATGATTTAGTTGTTTTTCATAGGATGTTTCTAAATAGATGGGAGAAGAAGAAGAATCCACTACAAATTTTGTCTAAATTTTAAAATATAAAAAGAGCACCAAATGAAACAGTCCAAGATTATTGTACAAGATATAACAATATTTACAATGCAATCTCTGCCAATATTAAACCTCCTTCGGACTTTGCACTAATCAAATTCCCTAATGGATTTGATACAGATATGGCGTACCAACTAAGAGAGAGGAATCCTTAAACCTTAGAGCAGATGCAAAGTAATGTTGTAAGTGTAGAGGCAAACGTGTTAGCAAAGAAAGCTAGATTAAGAAATGAAAGGAGAGTGACAATAAAAGAGGAAAAATCAACTTCATATTTAAAAATAGATAACTTAGCAAAAACATTAGAGAGAATGATGGATAGGTTAGATAATATGGAAAGGAAGCCACAATGGATAACCAACGACAAGGACCTCAAATTAGAAATCCTAATTTTAGGAAAAACACCAACACTGGAAAATCTAGACAATCATCACCTGACTAAACAATAAGACCACCTTTCCAAGAGAACTATGCTGAAATTTCTCATCAAAACGAAGATGATGAAGACACTCAGATCAATCTAATGGGTATTCATGAAGATAACACCATTTTTCTTACACACGAAGAATAGGAGTTATATGAATTACAAAAACTACAATTAGATTCTGGTGAGTTATTTTATTACAAACAAGGTTATGAGTTTGCAATTAATGAAGTTCATAAGCAATATAACCTTAGGAGCAAGGAAAATGTAGAGCCCTCTACTAAGAAATCTACCCAAAATCAAACAAAGAAGATAGTAGAAACTCCTACCACTAAAATTCTGCAAATCCTCCCTAGGGAAACCCAACAGAATTCAAATACTAATCATAAAATTTCAAGTCCCAAAATTTCACCTAGTCCTAAAATTGTTGACATCATAGATGTTGTTGTCCAAACATCAACATATCCTCAAAAAAATTTTGCTGCCAAGACAACAAATTTTGTTAAAACAAAAATTTTAGATCCAAAAACATCTACTGCTAATTCAAAATCAGTTGATTCTAAAACAACCACTGCCAAAACAGCTGCTGAAACCACAAAATATGCCAAAACTTGCACTGCATCTCAAACTATCCTTGAAAATAAAATTAAAAGCAGTAAAACAATGGAAATACAAACAGAAAATGAAAAACCAACTGAAGAAAAAGAAGATAAACCCACCCAAACTACAGTTACAAAATAAGAAATAATTCAGTTAGGAAAATCACAAGCACCATTCAATATCCAAGCTGAAATTGCCAAATTAAAGATACCAATTCCTTTGACAGAGTTGGTAAAACATGAACTATACAAATCACATATCACTGAAACTTTAAACATGAATGATGGAGAAGACTCTGTAAATTTGAGTGATGATCAACCAGAACTAATCTTTGGTCCTGAAGTTTATGGAAAACACTAAGAAGGAGGAGTTCCTCCTTTCTACATTAGCTTAACTATTCACAATCATATTTTACATAATGCAATGCTAGATTTAGGGGCTTCACACAATTTTATTCCAAAAGCAACAATGGAAACCTTGAATTTAGACATCACTAGACCTTATAAAGATCTTTTCTCATTTGATTCCAGTAAAGTGAAATGTTTAGGCTTGATAAAATATTTATGTGTTACTTTAGTTCAATACCCTGGAAAAAGCATAGTCATGGATATTGTAGTAGCTGACATCCCTCCTAAGTATGAAATTTTGTTATCTCGCTCTTCGGGAGCTAAATTGCAAGGATCTCTACAACTAGATATGTCTTATGCAACAATATCAGTTTTTGGCCAACCCAAGAAACTTTACAGAGAGACATTAATGATGTATATGGTTAGTAGTGTAGAAAGACTCAAAACTATCCTATTTATTCTACACCTACTGATATGGACTCCTTCATTTTATGTAATTCTGAAACTAGCATTGAGAACAACACTGAACTAAAAGCAAAAAAGAAAGCACCAGATACTAAAAAAAAATTTCACGAATTAATGTGGCACCTAGATTTTGATGGATCAGTTAACAAATTAGGAGTAGGAGTATGAGTGTGGATACATAACATGGAAAACAATCATGCAAAAGGTCATGCTTTTAGATTAATTTTCAAATGTACAAACAACATGGCTGAATATGAAGTTTTGATTTTAGGACTGCATATTGTTAGAAATTTAGGAGCCAAAAGAGTGTCAATCATGGGTGACTCTGAGTTAATTATGAAACAAATAAGAGGAGAATATTATGTATATAATCCAAGATTAAGCCAATATAGAGAAACCTTTTTAGATCTGATCAGTGAATTGCTTGAATGTGACTTTGCTACAATTCCTAGACAACAGAACATGCTGGCACATAGTTTAGAAACTTTTGCTAGCACCTACAATCTGTCTTTTCAACCAAATCATAATTATACAACAGAAGTTAAACACGAGCCTACAATACCAGATAATCTAAAATATTGGAAAATATTTTCACAGGATGAACAGATTTATCATTTCATGAATGTTGAAGGAGAATTTCAGAATTGTAACATAGACACAGATTGTACAGTAGATAAAACCATAGATAGTGAGATTGATATAAATTTTGTAGATGTAAATAACTTAGATTTTACTAAACCCACTAAATTTACTCAAGTAGAAATAGATAATTTAGAGAAGGTAGAGATTGAAGAATTAGCAGATGATGATCCTGACATTTTAAACCTTAAGAACAACTTTTTACCTAAGGGATTAGCCCCTTTAGAAGATATTTTTTATTCAAATGATGTTGCAAGAAAACCAAAGATGGAACCATTAAGATCTGACATAGAAGAATGAAATATAGGAACATAATTAAAGCCTACGATGATAAAACTTTCAAAATCCTTACCTCGAGAAGAAAAATTGAAATACATAGCTTTGTTTAAGGAATTTCAGGATGTATTTGCATGGAGTTATGAGGACTTAAAATCTTATGACACTAGCATAATACAACACAAAATACCCATAAAATAAGATCAAAAACCTTTCAAACAGAAACTCAGAAGGATCAATCCAGTTTTATTGCCTCTAATTGAAAAATAGGTTAAGAGAATGTATGAAGCCCAGATAATTGCACCAATCAGATATTCTGACTGGGTTTCAAACCTAGTTCCCACTAGGAAGAAGACAGGGGAGATAAAACTGTGTGTTGATTTCTAGAATGTAAATAAAGTGTCCTTAAAATATAACTACCATCTCCCCGAGATGGATCACATTTTGCAGAGGGTGGTTGGTTCTTCCAAGATTTCATTACTTGATGGATTCTCTAGATATAACCAGATTTTAGTTCAACCAGAAGACCAACCTAAGACTGCTTTTACCACTACTTGGGGTACTTTCATGTATGTAAAAATGCCTTTTGGATTAATGAATGTAGGAGACACTTTTCAAAGAGCTATGGATATAGCTTTTGCTAAAGAAATTCATGATTTTCTTGTGATATATCTAGATGATGTTACTGTATTTTCAAAGACTGACAATCAACATCTAGATCATCTCAGACAAGTATTTATCAAATGCAGGAAATTTGGTATTTCTTTAAATCCTAAAAAAGACTCTATTTGGACTGGAAGAAGGTAAATTGTTAGGACATATCATATATAAAGAGGGAATTAGGATAGATCCAACTAGAATAGAGGCCATTCTAAACATAATTCATCCTAGGAATATTAAAGAATTGCAAGCTTTCTTAGGTAAAATCAATTTTCTCAGAAGATTCATTTCAAATTGAGCAGAAATAATTAGAGAACTCAATAACATGTTGAAAAAAGACTCAGTACTTAAATGGATTATGGAGGCCAAACAATCACTTGAATCAATCAAACAAGCCTTGACAAAAACACCAGTCCTAATAAGTCCTAATTTAAAAAAAAAATTCATTATTTTTTCCTTTGCTTCAGAACATACTATTGTTGCAGTCTTACTGCAGAAAAATGATCAAGGTTATGAGCAGCCCATTTCTTTTTTCAGCAAATCGCTTAGAGATGCCACTTTAAAGTATAACATAATGGAAAAGCAGGCACTAGCTTTATTGAAGGCTATCAAAGACTTTAGAGTGTACATCCTTTATTCACATATCATTGCTTATGTTCCAAATTCAGTTGTGAAGGATATTCTGACTTAGAATGGGCTTGATGGTAAATGGATTGCTACCATTTTGGAATATGACATAGAAATTAAGCCCACCAAACTCATTAAAGGTCAAGGTTTAGCCAAACTCATGGCTGAATCAAATTGTCATGCTTTAGATATTAATTTTATTGCCCAATTAGATGATTAGGAAGAGATGGCGACTCCAGAGATCAGTGAAGCCTTTTCAGACTCACCATGGTATGCAGATATTGTATTTGTATTACTAAATTTACAAGCTCCTCATGGATTATCAAGAACCAAAGCTAGATTTTTAAAGTTAAAGTCAATGAAGTTTCGTATCATATAAAATCTTGAGAGCTGGTTTTTGCTGGCCTACACTATTTGCAGATGTTAAAAATTATGTGACCTCCTGTCACAAATTTCAAATCTTTGAAGGAAAGAAAAAGATACTACCTTTACCAGTTAAACCCATCTCCATAGAAATTCCATTTCACCAATGGGGTCTTGACTTCATTGGTGAAATTCACCCTCCATCCTCAACCCAACACAAGTGTATTTTGACAGCCACAAACTATTTCACTAAGTGGATAGATGCCATTCCTTCCAAGAAAGCCATTGATATTGTCATAATCTCATTCTTGGAAAACAACATACTCTCAAGATTTGGATGCCCCCAAAAGATCATTACTAGTAATGCACTTGCATTCAAGTCAAAAAATATGATTGAATTCTGTAATAAATACGACATTACCCTTGGCCATTCCACTGATTATTACCCTCAAGGTAATGGTCTTGTTGAATCCTCCAATAAAATCCTTGTGAATATCATCAAAAAACTACTAGAAGACAATAAGAAAACCTGGAACAAAAGGTTAGTGAATGCCTTATGGGCAGATAGACTTACCACAAAGAAATCTATTGGTGCATCCCCTTATCAACTTGTTTATGGGATGGATGTTATTTTTCCATATTCTTTAGGAGTACCAGTAATGAAGATGATCCAAGAACTGCAGGTAGAAACCAATGATATCCAGAGAAGGATAAACCAAACCATACACTTGCAGCAAACCAGGGAAGATGTCTATCTCAAGTCTCAAGTTGTTCAAGAAAATATTAAGAAGATACTTGATAAGAAGACTAAGGAAGATGATTTTTACATAGGTAACAAAGTTATTAAGTGGGATTCCAGGAGAGAAGAGAAAGGTAAACATGGGAAATTTTATTTCTTATGGAAAGGCTCTTATGTCATTTATGGTTACAGAGGTAACAATGCATTCTTTTTTAAGGAATTGGATGGATTAGATCTGCCAGGTGGACCTATCAATGATAGAATGTTGAAGCATTACTATTCCCCATAATAACAATAGTTCACTTTGTTTACTTTACTCATTGTACATAACATTGCAGATTTTAGATTGGATTGGATGTTTTGCTAGCAAAGTTGAAGCCCAGAGAGAAGGCCCTAAGCTTTGAAAGACAATATCATAAATATGAATAATCCAGAGCTCATAAAATAGTTTCAAGACCAACAACAGTCAAATTAAAAGGCTACTAGTCTCAAAGTTCTTGACATTTCACCAGGAAATGACATCCCCATGTGGAGCCACTGTTAGGGTCCTATAATAATAGGATTCATAATTTTTGAATTGACTTTGATTAGTCTTGTAATATGTACATACTTTGCTTTCTGCAAATTGTTTTCCCATATTAGAAAAATAAAAATAAAAAAATGTAAAGAGGGTAAAAAGTCCTAAAAGAAAAATCAAAGGACTTGAAAGAAAAACTATAAAAAATAATATGAAAATGGACCCCAAACAAAAAGAAATAAAAATAAAATAGGAAAGTGATGCAAATCCAAATGCCACTACTATTTACTTTTACTGCGAAAATAAATATTGTGTGAAACTTGTTAAAATGCCACAATCCATGAAGGTTAAACAACTTAATCTTAACCTCTCATGCTTTAAATTTCATGTTGTTAGATAGAGAATAAAGATCTAGCCAAACAGTCTAATCTTGGCAGATCAGTAGTTTGGTAGAGAATAATAAGGAGCTCGACAATTTAATCTCAGTCCTTGGAAGAAATAAGGATACAATTAGTTTGTTTGTTGTTTTAAAAGAAAAATGGATAAGGGTTTGCAAGCTCAAATGCACCCATGTAAATGAAGAAAAAATGTTAGGGTAGCAGATGGGTAGGTACAAGCAGTTTTTACAATCATGGATAAGTAGAAATAATTTCATTTACTAACTTCCTTCAAAAATCATTCTCTTGTAAAAATACTCCATCCCCTCCATTTTCATTCTTTCCCCTTATTTCACTCTTTTCCTCTTTGCAAAAAGCCCCTTTTCCTAAGTTAAGAACACATTTTACTTAAGAAAAGTGAAAGCCCTTAACTAATTCCCCTTATATTAAAAAAATACCCAAAATACCCAAAAAATAGTTTTTATCCTAAGTATATATGTTAAAATGTTATATCTGGACTCACAATGATGAAATCTACTCCCAATATCATGTTTTACATTGTTCTTAGTGTATTTGACATATCCCGCATTACATTACTTTACTAACATTTAACTTAATGTATTAACTCCTGTATTGACCTCTTTTCCCGTATTTATATAAATCCTTTATATATTATTCCCAACCCATATTTTTATTTTAACCCATGTTTTAATTCCCCGCATGTTATATAATCCTGCATCCCATAGGTTGAATTATTAAACCCTAGTTATATATACTAGACCCACTGTACATTCCCCGCGAGTTATAACATTACACCTACCCACGTCCCATATGTTAATATAATCCACCTATCATAATAAGTCCTGGCTATGTATTTAAACCTTAGTTTTAATACATATTAACCCAAATGCATAGTCAAATACCTGACCCCACGCCATCTGACCTTGCGACTCCATCGCATCATCTCAGCCTTCCGATTTTCACTTACCAAATCCGACGGTGGTTATTGCTTATCGCGTGTTTCATTGCTCGATAGTTAGCACACCCTAAACCTTGCGATAAGCGTGGTTTGCGGGGATCTCCTCCCTGTTACGTGTCTAAATCATATTAGATCACATCACCACAAACATTACCGCTTACTACCTTTGAAGCCTGCGAAAACTACTTGGTGGTTTTCTCCCCCGCGCCCAAACCACTCGCCCGTTTGATACGACTTCCATTTAAAGCATTCACTATTTGTTTAAAAATGCATATAAACCGCTCAAATGCACCTTTCATCCTTTTTGTTACCATTTTCATGCAAACGGAGCTTATTATATTGAAAAGATTGTTTTTGACTCCACTTTCAAGCCAAATTGAAACATAATATAACCATTTTCCGCTACAAACATTGCAGAAGTCATCCAAGTGCTATAAAGACCAGCAAAGCTTCTGAAATCTTTCTGCAACCCCAGAAAACCCTCCTACATGGAAAATATTTATTTTCAAGTATTCTTCAAAAGTAAAGACCTATTCCTAGATATAAAGAAGTAATATAGCTAAATTGAATCATTTAGAAGCCTTTTGTGATCCCAAAAGCTGTGTTATTTTCTGAAAACCCTTTTTTTTGCAAACCCTATGCATTATTTTCGTAGATTATGAAACCTTAGACTGTTAAAAATCACAGATTGAGTAAAATGAAGAAGTTTAGAGCCTACATAGACCTAAAAGAGCTTTTTGTGCCTTTAAATCCATTTTCTGCAAACTCTAAGTGTCTTTTTACCAAATTCCAAAGGTCTTAAAACTAATTTTTGTCACATAAATTGCATTATAGGCCCTAGATATCTTTTGCAGAAGCTCTAAGGTGTTAAGATTTCCTTTTTTTACAGAGATTGCAGTTTAAGTAAATTGAGCAAGTTTATACCTTTGCATACAAAAGATAGAGCCCCTGTTATATCCAAAATCCTTCAGCAAATTATTATAACTTTCAAAGGTGCTCCTATAGGCCTAAATCAGCGTTCTAAGGTCAAAAGAGTATTAAAATTGATAAATCAAGCAAAACAATGGCTTCCAAAAACATTGTACCCGTCAATACTCTACAACCCCCTGTTGTAGATATAGAGCACATTCCATTAGCTGATACAGACTTCAAGATTACTAATACAGTGACATAATTCAACCTTCTTGAGCTTCACTTCTAAAGCCAAGAAAAATCCATAGATAAGGCTGATGAAGTATTCATCTGGGAGACAAATTTTCCAAAATATGTTGTTCTTCAGACCTACCAATGCCCTAAAGTGATTAGACTCTGTCAATTATGTTACTTTCCTAATCAAAGAGCCATCATAAACCCTGAAAAATAAGTCTTATTTACCATTACTATTGATTCAATTAATCAAATGCTCAAAATACAACCCAGGCCTGATGATATCCCTTTATCTATTGAGGCCCTCACTCAGTTATACTTCAAACTGGACTTCCCCAAAAGATTCCATATATTTCAAACCTTCATGCCATCTTCTGTAGAAATCCCCAAGATAAATCCTCCATACCCTTCTGCAAAATTCTCTGAAAGGACAAGACATATCATGTCCATTTTTTCTTTCATTCTTGGCTATTTTACAGATGAACATGTTGATGTTGCAGTACTAGAATTGTTGTCCACTTTCACACCTGGTCAGCCTTCTGCAACCTTTTTCAACTTTGCCCAATACCTTGCTGACAATATCCATGAAAAATTGTTCAAAATTCCTTCTGAAGGGGTTTTCAAGTACTCCTCATTCTTATTCCATATGTTCTTGTACTTTCAGTCTGATAAATTTGCTATAAACCTTCAGAAGCTTGAAGTGGAAGGAAACCCACAATCAGTCATCTTTTGGACTTCCTTGATAAGGAAAGTCTCCATTGAGTTCAATTATACAGACTTTACATATTCCTTCGTTCATCTCATAGTCAATTTGTTGAACAACAGTATGCAGCCTAAAATTAGTAATGAAATAAAAAAGGTCCTGCAATTGTCTGAGCATAATAAGACAGGTGATTGGTACTTACACCAAAACCATATATAAATAAGAGTTTATGGATCAAGTCTTATCCCTTATAAACTACCCAAACACCTCCCTATGAGGTTATTTGGCCTTGAATACATAAGGCAGATTCTAAATTCATATGCAATTAATTTCTTTGCAGCAAAGAAAAAGACACAGTTCAATTTGAAGAACTAGGTTGGCCCTTTTATTTGTAACAATAAAGATGCAGGTCCAAAGGCTGAAAAACATTTCCAGGAATTCAAGTTCAGTCCCAGTTTCTTATGGTATTATGATCCCCTTGGATTTATTAGTAAAATGAGAGTTAAATGCAAATTGACTCCATATGTACATGAAAAGAAACCAGAGATAGAGAAATTCTCCAATCAATCTGAATGGTTGGAGAATACCTTGGTAGAGGCAGAGAAGCAAAGTGATACTAGTCAAACTTTGCAAACTCCAGCCCAAGAGGACAGAAATGTAAAGAGAATCAAAGAGGAAGGATCCTATACTGCAGAAACTACAACAGAGACTAAATTCAAATTGAGATATAGTAAAAAACCAAAGCTAAATCCTACCAATAAAGAAAAGGAAACAATAGAGGTGATTGATACAGAAATAGCAGAAAAAGACAATGCACCTCCTACAATAATTGAAGAACAACAACATCCTACTACTTCAAAGACTTAGCTAATTCAGAAGCAGCACAGTATTGAAGTCACTTCATCTAAAAAAACAATAGAAAAGGAGATGGATATAAATGAAAGATACAACTAAATCAAAGCCAGAAATGAAGAAATTAAAACAGAAATATATTCTCAGTATCTGAAGTAAACTCCTAGCATCCAGAATAGGCACTTTCAGCCTTTGATTGTAAGAATAAAAATATGCAGATGCCATTGCTTCAACCTACAGTTCAGACTCCTAATTCATCATCATATTACAAAAAGATAGATTTTGAAGTCCCAATCCAGGATATTCATCCTCTGGATCAAATTGAGTTTCATAAGCAAGAAGGGGAGATTATTTATTCTACAATGACCACTAAGGCCATCAATGCACAGAAACTACAAAACACTCTGGTAAATGTCAAAGATAAACTCAAATTGGAAAAAGCATCTTCACAGGAAAAAGACACTAGAATTAAATCCTTGGAAGAACTAGTAATTGAAGTAGGATATGATCCTAAAAATGTAAAATTTGTAGAGGAATTGATCAAGAAGAAAAATGCAGACATTATTGCATCAAAGAAGCAACTAAAGCTGCCCCCTACAGAACATCCTCAAGCTAAGGAAGTCTTACAGGATACCAATTAGAAATATGAGATGATGACTCTCATTTTATAGTTGACTGCTCAGATAAAGGAAATGGAGAATGAAATGGAAAACCCGGTCCAAGAGAAAAAGGATAAAGAAGAAGAAATTACAGTCACAGTGATTCCTGTAGTTACTACTGTTGTACCTTCTACACTTGCTGAATAACTGGCACCTACCGTTCCCATGGCTACAACATTACTTGTCACCTCATCAACTACTTCAGCCATAGAATCTTCAACAACAGTAGCACAAAATTCAGATGAAGCAAGAAAGTTGGTAAAAGCCATGCAAGACATGTCTATTTAGACCAATGAGATAAACAGACTTGAAGAACAACTTAAAAATCTTGAAGATGAAAAGAAACTTCCCAAGATAATGTGTTATCACAAAATTGCACCTGATATGCTGCTAATCAGACAATCTCATGTAACCGTTTCAAACCAATCTTATGATTGAAGCTTAGCCTTTTCAGTCTGAGAGGGCTCTCTCAAAGGTTAATGATATTGAATAAATATGTATTTAGATGGCTAACTCTTCTTGGAAAACAACTTGCTTATGATGAATATAGGTTGAAAATAGTATTAGTATGCAAACATTGGGCTTATGGAGTCAACACTTTCAGTGCTTCATTAGTGAGTTCACTTGACATGGAAGCTGAGGCAGGTAAGAGTTTATAGAAGTAGTACACACACACATGAGGCAGTAAATCACACAGTCAATTCATCTATAAAGGAAGTTAGAGCATTACATGAATGAATTCTGAGTATTAAACATGAAAACCACTGAAAATGGGACACATAAAAGATATAGATAAGATAAGCACTAAAAACTCAGTCAGAATCTCAGGTTGGTAAAGAAACAAGTCTTTGTATTACTGAAATAGTCAAATTACATAAAGTTGCAGTTTTGCCAAAAAATCTCCAACCCTTGACAAACTCTACCCTCTGCCATTTAATAGACTTGTTACATCATGAGATGATCTGCCTCTTGACTAGATTCATCGAATTTTTGCCCAATGACACCTTGCATAACCATAAAACATCTATTTAATGACAAAATGACAACGATCCTACTTGACAGTCCTTTTCCTAATAGGACTCAAACTGTTCATTATTAAATTTAACAACCTTATCTTCTAAAGAAATTACATTTTTGACAAATATTCTTTCGCATGTTCGAAGTGGGGTGATGGGACTCATCACTACATGACTTTTTAATTGACCTCCTCTAAAACTGGAAATAAAACCCTGTTTTTTAGGAAAACTGGTCTTCTTCTTCCTCGAATGCTTTGGCTGCTAATTTATATTAATTTCGTGGTATTTAAGTGTTGAATAATTGTTGTCATGGTCCTTTAACACTTAGATAAAATCTAGTTGTCCAAATATGCTCCAAAACCTGCAAAAAAAAAAACCAACACAGTATGCTACGAAAGTAATACAGTTTCGTAGCGTACTTTCATAGCGCTGCAAAAATGCCATTTACCATCCATGTTTTTTATTATTTCCTTTGGTATGGTCTTCATCATCCTTAGACACATCTCCCATACAAATTTCACCTCTTGAAAGCTCCCAAAACTGGTTCAAAAAGAAAAAAATAAAGCTACAATAGTTTCGTAGTGTTTTGTTGTTCTTCAAGCCCAGGCATGCTATGAAACTGCTAAAAAGTGCTAAAATTCCATATTTTTGTGTAACTTGAAAAATAAACCTCATAAGTGCCAAAAACTTGTTTCATTAGCCTTAAAAACCATAAACCATCTCACCTTATGATCCTTGAGGCATTTCTTCCTCATTTATGACAGGTTGAGCTATTGGCTCTTCAAGCACTGTCATTTGAAGGCATTTTTTCTCTAACTCCTCATGAATTAGTTCAAGCTGCTCCTAGAGGTCCTTAACCTGATCTTTCAACCTCCTATTGGTGGCTTTCAAATTTGTTTGCATCCTCTTGACATGTTAGGCCTCTTTCCTCACTGGAATGGTCCATTTGATAAGCTCTTGTGTATTATTCAAAGTCTTGGAAACAATGCCAACCTGCTCTTCCAAAATTGCCTTCATATTTTCAAACTGAATCTTCTCTACATTGTGTTTCCTTGTTTCTTTTTTCATAACATCAATTTCATTATTGGCCAATTTCAATTGTTCTTCAAGGAGTTGTAACTCTGTTTTTTCCATCACCTTCTCTTTTCCTTTCTTTGATTTGTTAATTGTATCTTTCTCTGCAGGTGATGAAAGGTCAATGATATCTTGTGGTGGTTGGACTGTGTCAATAGGTGGATGAACCTCTTTAATTCTCTCTAATAGCTTCCTAGCATGCCTTTTCATAGGCTTTGCTTGGAACATAAAACCTGCATATTCTCCCTCAAATTCTAATTTGTTTGCAAATTTAGCCTTTTTTAACTTTTGTCCACCTTCCTCTATGTCCTCAGCTTGGACTATAGGATTTTCTTCTATGTCAATGGCATGTAAAATATCTTCTATATTTCCTTTAGCTACGTCTTTGCCTTCTACAACCATTGTTTTCTCTTTTAAGGCCACTGTTTGGATCCTTGTCATCTTTTGTTTTCCTTGTTTACTCACACCTTGTTTTTGTTTTGTAAGTTTGACCACTTTTGACTTATGTTTTGTAGGTGGGACATTTGATGTTTTAAAACTCTACAATTGCTCTCTTTCCATTAATATTGGTTCCATTGGTTCTACTCTTGCGATTTCACTTGGTTCTGTTGCCAATGGTTCACTCTGTTCTGTTACTAATGGTGATGGAATTCTCCTAGGTTTAGGAGTTCTTGACGGAGTAAGTGCATCCAACTCAAAACCACTAACAAAAAAAAATGAGGACCAGACTCTGCCTAACCTTTGAATTTCATCTAAAACCAACAGTTTCATTAAACCATGATTAAAAAATGAAGTCTCACTCCCTTCAGATTTTGCTTGGACCTTATCTGCCATTTTTGACAAACTTCTATGTAAATAGAGAGGCAGATAAAGGGAAATCCTACCAGTAAAGTGCAGAAGTAACTTGAAATGATATGAGTAGACTTTATGGTATCTCCCTTCACAAGTAAAGTAATTTTGGATGATGAGCAACAATTTTGAGTAGTTTTCCTTTATGCATCTCCTTGGAGTGGCATTGGCAAGATCCATTTCAGTATGTTCAGGCTTCATAAACTCTTTTCACTATTCCATATTGAACTTGAAACCTTTGAACCACTTCTCATGTCCTCTTGGAATTCCTGTAGCAGTTGCAATAACCTCTGGTGTGATAGTAATATTGAGCATTCCCACTTTGGTGGTTGTTCCACTGAAATTCAAAGAAAACTCTTTGGAAACCTGTACATGGAAGCCTTGTAATTTTTCACAAAACTGTAAGCAACCTGTCCTTCTAAAGACTTCCACTGTTGTTGCCTCTTCATTGATCAAATTCATATCTGCTGGTTCATATCTTAGGCATTGGCCACCCTTGTTTTTCCTTCTTTTTTCTGCCATGGTTACTTTAATGTATTCACAGCCTCACTTGATGATTTGCAGCCTCGCTTGATAGTTTGCAGCCTCGCTTGATAGTGTTCAATGTAAACCTTTGAAAACACCAGCCATAGCTTTGGCTTAATGCAATAGCTCTTGAGAGCTCAATATCACACAAGAAGGAATGAGAAATGATAAATCACTGAATTAGGAAAGATTTTTAAGTTTTGATGTCTTCTCATGACTCGATGATGACTCATACATATCTAAACTGGTGATGATGACTTCAGACCTGACCATGTACCTTGGTTTTATCCCTCCATGACTCGAATGGTATCTAACTTACCATTTCCCAATGATTTTATGACACCTAACAGCTAATCTAATAAGATAGACAGGAAACCGCGCTTTTGTAGCGTATCTAGTGTAAATTTGGTTGTTTTTGGCGAAAAGTGACTTTTCTTAGTGTATTTCACTACGAAATTGTGGTTTCTTGGCTAAAATGACATTTTCGATACAAAAATATTAGGAATTGAAATCATACAGAAAATAATGAGTGATGTTACATGAGGGGATTTGAAAATGAGTGGGTTTAGACCTTAGGGTAAACTTAAACAAGAAAAAATTAATATTTCCCTTGACCAAGCATATAAAAAATGAATCCTACAACCCTACTTTTGACACATGAACGTATTTAACCTTGTCAAATGATGCTTCATTTTTTTTGGGGTGATATTAGTGCCTCCACTTGGGATGGTGTGCCCCAGTGGTACACCAAAGAACCAGTAGTTCCAGTGCTACTATCCATCTTCTTGAAAAAACAAAAAACTTTGAAACTTGCCAAGATTTTTCTTCAAACTCTAATGGCCTTCACCTTGGGCTCAATCTTGATGCTTTAGCTTATCATTATTAGCAGAAAAAACACATAAAATGGAATATATACAATGGAATGAATTATCACCAGATTTTAAGAAGAGTAGTGCTTCAAAAACCTGCAATTGACAGGCCCTCCAATAGATGGTTTTCCGTCCATTTCCTGAAAAATGTAAGTGTTGTTCCCATGGAATGCAGCTACTTAGAATGGACCCTTCCAAATGTTCTCAAACTTACCATGTTTTCCGTTCTCTTCAATCCTGGCCTCCCATTTCAAAACCACATCTTGGATTTGAAAATTTTCTTCTTTGAACTTCTTGTCAAATGTCTTCTTGATTCTATTTTGAGATTTATGATTACTATTATAGACTTCCTCCCTCTTCTCTTGCCAAGCTATCAACTGATCGATCCTTCTTTGAATTGCATTTGGCTCCTCCTCCAATCCTTGTAGAAGCTTCATGATAGGCACTCCTAAGGATGTAGGAAAGATGGCTTCAACTCCATATACCAACTCATAAGGTGAAGTTCCAATTAACCTCTTTGTGCACACTCTATAAGCCCATAAAGCATGCTTCAGCTTCAAATGCCATGACTTCTTACTTTCCTGCAACACCTTCTTTATAATCCTCACAATGCTCTTGTTAGAAGATTCCGCAAGGCCATTCCCTTGTGGATAATATGTAGTGGAATGCCCAAGAGTAATATAATATTGATGACAAAAACTAATCAGCTTCTTAGACTTAAATGTCTGTGCATTATCAGTGATGATCTTCATAGGACAACCAAATCTAGAAAATATATTATTTTCAAGAAATGAAATGATAACAGAATCATTTTCTTTCCTAGTTGGGATTGCTTCAATCCATTTAATGAAATAGTCAGTTGTTGTCAGAATCCAACGATGCTGACCTGATTGTTATCACTATAAAAAAATTTCCAAACTTGGACAGTTTGTATTTTTTCCTAAGTCATAGTCTTAGAATAGGGGTTAAGTCATTTTCATGTTTTTAGAGTCTATGTCATAAGGTTAGAGTTTCATTTCCATCATCAAATAAGGTCCAACAACTTTGTTTCACATTTTAAGGGTCCCATTTCATGTTTCGAAAATCATGTGTTTAGTCACTTTGAAAAAAATTTCAAATAAGCCACGAAACTACGTTTTCGTAGTCTAGACAGTGTAAAAAATTGCTTTTGCGCTGCAAAAACGCTGGTCTTTTCGTAGCACAAAACCCTGAAAATACACTACACGCACTACGAAATCGGGGATTCGTAACCAATCATGTCCAACTGTCAAATCCATCAAATTTCGTTAAATTTTCATGAGTAGGTGTCAGTCCATGAACCCTTTCTCCCACATTCAACCATTCACAATCATCATAAGATTTGTTAGGGGTCATTTATCATCAGTCATTTTAAATTTTTAAAGGGGGTGGTTGTCCTTGGTTATATTGTCTCATGCAAAACACTTGTTGCATGTTTTTCTTCGAATGACAAGCTTATGGTAAGCAATAAAACCTGAGATTTTCTCAATTATCAAGCGAGGTTGAACCAGTTATCAAGCGAGGCTGAACTAGTTATCAAGCGAGGCTGAACTCTTAATCAAGCGAGTCAGTTTCTCTGAAATCAAGCGAGCCAGTTTATTACAGGTTTTCTGAAGCCACAGGGATTCCGGGTGAAAGATGATAGAGGAAAAAAGAAACCACAAATCAGGCCACTGTTTGAGAATGGAGCCTGAAGGCATAGAGACTCTCACTAAAGATAAATCAGTCGAAGAAGCTTTCAAGAAAGTAGGATGCTGGAGATTCTGTGAAAAGCTACAGGGGGGTCACAATCAAGTCACAAAAGAATTTGCCATCAATTTCACAGGTTTGAATACAAAATTTGGATGTTTAAACTTATCAATTTCTCCTGAAATTATTTCTTTAGTGACAGAGATTCCAAGGGGAGAAAAAAGGTGGTTCAAGAACTTCATATTTGAAATGGAACCTTGTAAAATATTTTTGAAACCAGAATTTGTGGACACAGATTTAACCAAAGTAGTGCCAAGAGGTTATGTCAAGGATACATATGCTAACCTACTCTCAAATATTCAAAGGTACTTCACCTGTGAAGGGAGATATAATAAGGTGTATTCTTACCATTTCAAGCTCTTATTGCATTTCACTAGGATAATTTCTCTAGGTTTTCCTTTCTTTCTATTTCGGAGTTTGGCCAAGATGGCAGATAAGGTGCAGATGAAAATTCAAGCATGTGAAACTTCATTATTTCATCATGGTCTTGTTAAATTAATAGTTTTGCATGAACTTCAGAGGGTGAATAGAGAATGGTTTGCGTTTATTTTTCCGTGTGGATTTGGGGTTGAAACACATGGAACAGGTGTTAGCCCTAGGGCCAAGGAAAAATCACCATAAAAAACCACAGACCCTGCAGAAACAAGATCAAAAAGATTTGTCAAGTTAAAGCCTAGAAAGCAAGTGAAGGAGCCAGAGACTAGAACACCAATAATGATTCAAGAAACTCCTCAATCTACACAAAAGAAGGTAACCATAGGTAGGAAAGTAGTGCAGGAATAGTCAACCAGCAAATCAGCTCAGAAAAGGTTGACTAGAAGGCAACTAGCAAAGGAAAAATGCAAAACATTGGTTTCAGAGGAAGATCCAGGTTTAAAGGGTAGCTTGAATGATATTTTACAAGCTATTGATATTGAGGAATCTCCTTTAGTGGAGGCATATTTTATAATTTTGAATGAAGGGAAATCTAAAAAGATCAAATCCTCCAAGAAGCTGGATTTTAATGAGGAAATTTCAGAGTTTGTGTTCAAGCCCAGAAGGCCTCTAACTAGGAATTCAAAAAGGTTGCAAGGACTAGATGTGGAATTAGAAAAAGCTAGAGAATTTTCAAATGATTATGAGGAAACCATAGACCTTGCATCACCTATGCTTGAGGATGACAGAAACAGAGTTTTCCATACTCAAAGAGAAAAGAGCAGTTATGAAGGAATGAAAGAAAAACTAAGACTAGATAATCTTCAAATTGCTAGGCTTGAGAAGAAAGCAAGAAAACATGTGGTGGAGAAGATAAAAATTGACAGAATCAAAGCTCTGTGGGAACTTGAAAGAGTCTCAAAACCTGAAACAGTCAGCAGTGAAGCTCAATTTTTCACCTGGATGCTACTTGCAATCAAAGAAGCTAAATTTGTGAGGAGGATTAATGTAAATTTAAGGGCTATTAACAGGAGGTTGAAGAGGCACATTGAAGATCTTGAAATCCAATTGGAAAAATCTAAAGAAGGTCTGCTACAGCAAGAAGGAAGACAGTAAGTGATAAACCCTTGACATAATTTTGTTTGGGAAAGACATGAATTTTTGAAGATATGGCAAACTTGACTTATATTGATTTCAAAGTTCATTAGCATCAAGGTCATCATTCAAGGACTGTAAATATCTTTAAAGTTTAAAATATGATGAAGAAACTGTGTATTATGGAGATAAACAGCAGTTTCGTAGCGTGCTACGAAACCGCTGTAAGTGACATACACAGCAGTTTCGTAGCGCTTTACGAAACTACTATGTATGTCACTTACAGCGGTTTCGTATCACGCTACGAAACTGCTGTTTATCTCCATACCACTACAAAACTGCTGTAGGTGAAATTTTAAACATTTTGATAAGGTTCCAAGCTATAAACACCAGGTTTTTGAAGTTTTGATGCTATTAGAAGATGGAAATCAGTCACCAATGAAGTTTCAGAAGTTAAAGCAAAGGAAATTTGATGTTAAGAGATGTGTTACAAATGCATAGTTACTGCGTTATGAAAACAGTTGATATTTTCGTAGCACAGACAGATCAGATCTCTGCACACTCTTTCATGGACTCAATTTTGTACAGGCGGATAGATATGGTTATATGAAAGTGACAACACATTTCACTTGTCTTAAAAGGTTCATTTTTGTCAGCCAAAGATTCAAGGAGCATAAATGAGGGTTAAAGCTATATTGCAGGAAACATGTTCCTACTTTTCAGGACAGATATGGGATAAGTTAACAGATTTTAAAAACAAGGTTATGGACATTATCAAGGTCAAATATTAGGAGGAGCAGTTGTCAAAAATAATATTTAATTTCCAGATAAGGTTGCTTTAGTCATAAGAAGGAGTTTTACTCCTAATTGTATTTGGACTCTAGAATAGACAGTGAACTATCACATGTAACTAATAGTCAGTTTTAGAGTAAATAGGTGTCAATCTAAGATAGAATTCGAATTCCTCTGAAGATGGATCATAGAATCCAATGTTGTAATGACTCTATAAGAGAGATGAAATCGAAATTCACCAGGTTGGAAATTTTCATGAACAAGCAGACTACGTTACTGTAGCAGACTATGTGTTTTTATCATAATACAAATGTTGGCTTACTATTCAGGATTCTGAAAGAGTTTTTAATGTGTGATCTACCTATGGTTTTCTTTATCTATCTCTTTGCAGTGTTATAAACATATGTTACTTATAATTCATTGAGAAATGCTCTAACTTCCTGCATATGTTTGTAAATTGTGTTTTGTTCACTCTGTTTTTGTTCCACTGATGCACTTTAGAAACTCTGAAATGCTCTAACTTCCATGATAAGCTGATGTTGATGTTTTGTGGGAAAATACCTAGACTCCATTACCCAATAGATTTTTTTTTATCATTATCTCAACCAATCATACACTTTATCCAAATTATTCCTAGAGTTAGCCATATAATCTTTAATTCAAAATCTTAAACCTAATGAGAGAGCCCTCTCAGGTTGAGGAGGCTAAGCCTCAACTAAAATTCTGGTTTTAAATAGTCACACTGAGGTAGCCTGACCAGTATCCTATCAGTTCCTATTTTGGTGATAACATTTTGGTGCGTCTACCGGGAGCCTGAAGATTAATCATTCCCGAAATCAAGAAAGCTAAACTTCTGAAGGTAGCAGGAGCTCAGAAGGTTTTTCGAGGCTGCAATCTAC
Organism: Pinus albicaulis; assembly: GCA_034641835.2. NCBI lineage: Eukaryota > Viridiplantae > Streptophyta > Pinopsida > Pinales > Pinaceae > Pinus > Pinus albicaulis. The sequence continues at coordinate 1,255,029 of MU968403.1, read as the reverse complement.
CTTGGTGACTCCATACAATTTCAAAGTTTAAAGGTGGCTTCGATAAGGAGATATACACGGAGCAATCCTGATCCCAATCCACCTACCACTGTGGACAATCCAAACACTATTTCAAGAGGCAGTCAAATAATTTCAGAAATATCAGGTACTCCATCTCATTCGAGATATTTATCCTCTGAAATATTAAGAAGTCCTTAAGACAAAAGAGTTGATGATAAAATTCATGAAGTGTTGTTTAGGTCAGAAATTGAAAAGGAATTCATAGATATTATTTTAGACTTGCAAAGGAGGGGAATTGACACTTCAGCCCTAGTAACCCAAGAAGACAAAGAAGAATTTTGGGAAGTTGTTACTTCTAAGTTGTTGTTAGAAAAAGAGTCTCTGGATAGACTTCAAGAAACTGATCCTTTTGAATTCCTACTAAAATCTAAATTTGGTTTACCCCTTCCAAATTGGAGCTCGATTGTTAGTGGCTTGCAGAAACCAAGTAGCCCTCCTCGTATCAGTTCTTCATCTTCTATTTCTGTCATTCCTAAAACTACTTTCCATCTATCAAGCATGGCTGCTCCTGCTAGGTATGCACCACTCGTACTCCCTGTCGTTTTGCATGACCTTCCTAGTAAATATGCTGCTAGGATTCCTACTTGGGGTAGTGATGAGGAAATTTCAGCACAGGAATTTGTACACAAATTTAATGATTTTATAGACAGGGAAGAAGTTGATGATGAAGATGTGAAGTTAAGGTTATTTGCACAGAGTTTTATTGGTGAAGTTAGAAAATGGTTTAAGGCCCTTGCACCAGGAAGCATTAGAAATTGGGATGAATTTGAAGATAAATTCTTAAAGAAATGGGGAAACAAAACCAATCCAGTTCAAGCACTTACTAAATATAATAGCCTTAGAAGGGCATTGGATGAGTCTGTCCAAAACTTTTCAAAGAGATTTAATAAATTTTTTGACTCAATTCCAGCTCATTTGAAACCTCCGGAAGCTTTAGCACAAATCAGATATGCTAAAGCATTTGATTATGACTTTTCTATCTTGTTGAGAGAAAGATAATCACCTTCACTTGCTAAAATGCAAAGTGTGTTGGGTGTGGAGCCTAATTATATTGTTTACTTTGTCTCACAACATTGGACCCCCTGTACCTTAAAAGGGGCGGCAATGCCGCCCCCCCTAGCGGTGGTTTTCGGGGGCAGCGCCCCCAAAGCTAAAAACAGATGTAAAATTGCCTTGTAAAAGTATAGTAATTTCTAGTCAATCTGGGCCATTCATTAGGAAAATGATCTGATGGTAGAAGTTATGTTTAGATTAGGGTTTTTTTCCCTAGAAGGCAACCCCCTTGTATATATGAGGGTATTGTATTGCGGCTGTGTATTATGTGTGTATTCTCGGAGCGAGAAACAGAGAGGGAGACGGTGAGAGAGAACAAAGGATATTATAGCGGATCTGCTGTAGGTTTTGTCTCTTCATTTTTGTTGGATAATAGAAAGGAAGGACTGGATGTTCGGGGTGGACGTAGCCCAAACTGGGTGAACCACGTATATCTGTGTCTCTCTGATTTTATGTGTTTTGTGTTCTTGTATTTTCCGCATATTTTATGTGTTTCATTGCTCTGTAATATTTAATTTTCTAACCACTGGTATCAGAGCCGAAGGTATATTTGGCTGATAAACTCGCAGGAAGAAAGGGTTCCTGGTTCGAGTGGGAGCAATGGCGGAAGATGGTAAGTTTAGGGTCGAGAAATTTAACGGCCAAAACTTTTCGCTATGGAAGATGCAAATGGAAGATTATATGTATCAGAAAGATCTGTACCTATCGTTGATCGGAAAAACAAAGAAGCTGACGGCCATGATAGACGCGGAATGGAACATTCTTGATAGAAAGGCACTCGAAACAGTACGGTTGTGCCTTGCGGCGTTAGTCACCTTCAATATTTCGAAGGAAACAACAATAGAGGGTTTGATGCAGACGTTGGCGAAACTATATGAAAAACCCTCAGCCTCAAACAAGGTATTTATTATGAAACGACTATTTAATATGAAGATGTCGGAAGGTGGATCTGTTGTAGACCATTTAAATGAATTTAATATAGTTACCAGTCAGTTAAGTTCTGTAGGGGTAAACTTTGATGATGAAGTTAGAGCTCTGTTATTCTTGTGCTCATTGCCAGAGAGTTGGAATGGTTTAGTAATGGCCATTAGTAACTCTGTCTCTGGATCTAGTATTTTAAAGTTTGATGATGTTGTTGGTGCTATCCTTAGCGAGGAAATGTGACGGAAAAGCTCCGGTGAGATATCAGGTAATGCTTTGAGTGCAGAGTCTAGGGGAAGAAGAATGGAAAGAGGAAAGAGCTCGGGATATCGCAGTAAATCAAGGAAAGGCAGATCCAAGTCCAGATTAGGGATAGTGTGCTGGAATTGCGGAAAGAAAGGACACCTAAAGAAAGACTGTAGATCTCGGAAGGGAAAAGAAGGAGACACACAGCAAGAAAACAATCATGAAGCAAATGTGACAGGTGATGTGTTACAAGATGCTTTGATTCTTTCTTTCAAAAATGTTACTGATTCTTGGGTTGTAGATTCAGGGGCTTCATTCCATGCAACACCCGATAAGAAATATTTTCATGACTATGTTCAAGGAAATTTTGGACAAGTTCGTTTGGGTGATGATAAACCCTGTAAAATTGTTGGAATGGGTAAAGTTCTTGTAAAACAACAAAATGGAAACCAATGGCTACTAAAGGAGGTAAGGCATGTTCCAGATCTAAAGAAAAATCTGATTTCAACAAGGCAGTTAGGCAGTGAAGGTTGTGTGACAACTTTCACAGATAAAACTTGGAAGGTCACCAAAGGAGCACTGGTAATAGCAAAAGGTGAAAAGGTTGGTACATTGTATTTATGCAATGGTATTTCTAACTCTGTTAATGCTTTAAATTCCAAAGGAGCAGATGCAGCATTATGGCATCATAGGCTCGAACACATGAGTGAGAAGGGAATAAAGATTCTTCACTCAAGAAATTTGTTGCCAGGTTTGAAGAATGTTGATTTGGATTTCTGTGAGAATTGCATTTATGGAAAATAAAAGAGAGTCAGATTTCTCAGAGTTGGGAAAGAAAAGAAGAGCGAAAAATTGGAGCTTGTTCATACAGATGTATGGGGACCTGCTCAATTATAATCTCTCGGTGGCTCTCGTTATTATGTTACTTTTATTGATGACGAAACTAGAAAAACATGGATTTATTGTATTCAGAATAAATCTGATGTATTTGATACTTTCAAGAAATGGAAAGCTTTGGTTGAGATTGAGACAGGAAAGAAGTTGAAGTGTCTCAGATCAGACAATGGAGGCGAATATTGCAGCAAAGAGTTTGATAGGTACTGTTCAGAGCATGGAATTTGTAGAGAGAAGACAGTTCCAAGAACACCACAAGAAAATGGTGTGTCAGAAAGGATGAACAGAACAATCATGGAGCGTGCAAGGTGCATGAGATTGCATGCAGGATTGCCTTTACAATTTTGGGCAGATGCTGTAGATACTGTTGTTTATCTAATAAACAGAGGGCCTTCAAGTTCATTGGATGGTGGTATTCCAGAGGAAGCATGGACAGGTAAAAAGGTAAACTACTCTTTTTTAAAGCCTTTTGGTTGTGAGGCCTTTGTCCATATTAATAAAGAAAATAGAACAAAGCTTGAGGCAAAATAAAAGAAATGTACCTTTATTGGATATGGTGCTAATGATTTTGGTTATCGCTTATATGATTATGAAAATCACAAAATCATTAGGACCAGAGATGTAATATTCAATGAAAAGGTCTTGTATAAGAATCATTTGCAGGAAAATAAACAGGAAAAAGAAAGCAAGGAATACACGGTTCTTGATGAGATAACTGAAAAAGTAAAGATGCCTGAAAATAATAATAATCAACAACCACAATAGCAGCAACCACCACAATAGCAACAGACACCTCAAACACCTGAAAGTGGTGTTAGAAGATCTACCAGGATAAGTAGACCCCCTTAACAATACTCTCCTTCATTATATTATTTATTGCTGATTGATTCTGGTGAACCTGAATGTTATGAAAAAGCAATGCAGGTTGAAAGTAGGAAGAAGTGGGAGCTAGCCATGGAAGAAGAGATGGACTCCTTAATGCATAACCAGACTTGGGACTTAGTCAAGTTGCCTGCAGGTAAAACTACATTGCAAAATAAATGGGTTTACAGGCTGAAGGAAGAAGATGGAGGAAAACAGAGGTACAGAGCTAGACTTGTGGTGAAGGGGTTTGCACAAAAGAAAGGTATTGATTTTGATGAAATATTTTCTCCTGTTGTTAAGATGAATTCAATCAGAACTATCTTAAGTCTTGTAGCAATGGAAGATTTACATCTTGAACAGTTAGATGTAAAGACAACATTTCTCCATGGAGATTTGGAGGAAGAGATATACATGCAACAACCAGAAGGATATGAGGTAAAAGGGAAAGAAAAATTGGTGTGCAGGTTAAACAAGAGCTTGTATGGCTTAAAACAGGCTCCAAGGCAGTGGTATCTAAAATTTGACAAGTTTATGTCTGAACAAGGTTATACTAGATGTCACTCTGATCATTGTGTTTATCTGAAAAGGCAAAATGATGGCAACTATATTATATTGTTATTGTATGTAGATGATATGCTTGTTGTAGGGTCTAACATGCAGGAAATAAATGTGCTCAAAAGAAAATTGGCAAATTCATTTGCAATGAAGGATTTGGGAGCTGCAAAACAAATCCTTGGTATGAGGATAACTAGAGACAAGAAAAATCGCAAATTAACACTGTCTCAGAATGAGTACATAGAGAAGGTGTTGAAAAGATTTAATATGCATAATGCAAAACCAATTAGTACACCTTTTGCTAGCCATTTCAAACTTAGTAAGGAGATGTGCCCAAAGACCCAAGAAGACATGGATTATATGTCTAAAGTTCCATATGCATTAGCAGTTGGAAGCTTAATGTATGCAATGGTATGCACAAGGCCTGATATTGCACATGCAGTGGGAGTTGTAAGCAGGTACATGAATAATCCAGGAAAAGAACATTGGATGGCAGTAAAATGGATTCTCAGATATTTGAAAGGTACCACAAATCAAGCATTATGCTTTGGTGGTTCAAACATTGCTCTACATGGATATGTTGATGCAGATATGGCAGGTGACAGAGATAACAGGAGGAGCACTACAGGATATGTATTTACTGTAGGTGGAACAGCTGTCAGTTGGGTTTCAAAAATCCAAAGTGTTGTTGCACTTTCAACAACAGAAGCAGAGTATGTTGCTACTACAGAGGCTAGTAAAGAAATGATTTGGCTGCAAAGGTTTATGGATGAATTTGGTAAGAAGCATGATATGGGCACACTATACAGTGATAGCCAAAGTGCTATTCATCTTGCAAAGAACTCAGCATTTCATTCCAGGACAAAACACATACATCTCAAGTACCATTTCATACGGTCAGTATTAGAAGATGGAGAGTTGAAGCTAGAAAAGATTCACACTAGCCAGAATCCTGCAGATATGCTAACAAAATTTGTAACTAGGGATAAACTGAGACCATGCTCAGTTTCAATTGGTCTTCAAGGATGACGATGAAGATGAGAAACAACCAGGTCTAAAGAGGAGTCATTGTCTAGCAAATGAAGCAACGGTGGAGCTGCTACAATCAGTCTCCAAGTGGGGGATTGTTGGGTGTGGAGCCTGATTATCTTGTTTACTTTGTATCACAACATTGGACCCCCTGTAACTTAAAAGGGGCGGCAACGCCGCCCGTAATTAATCACTACTATGGGGGGTCCAGGGGGGGTGGCAGCGCTTTTCGGAGCCCCCCCCTGGTGGGGGATTTTGGGGGCAATGCCCCTGAAGCTAAAAACAGATGTAAAATTGCCTTGTAAAAGTATATTAATTTCTAGTCAATCTGGGCCATTCATTAGGCAAATGATCTGAAGGTAGAAGTTATGTTTAGATTAAGGTTTTTTGCCCTAGAAGGCAACCCCCTTGTATATATGAGGGTATTGTATCACGGCTGTGTATTATGTGTGTATTCTCGGAGCGAGAAACAAAGAGGGAGACTGTGAGAGAGAACAGAGGATATTACAGCAGATCTGTTGTAGGTTTTGTCTATTCATTTTTGCTGGATAATAGAAAGGAAGGATTGGCTGTTCGGGGTGGACGTAGCCCAAACTGGGTGAACCACGTATATCTGTGTCTCTCTAGTTTTATGTGTTTTGTGTGCTTGTATTTTTCTGCATATTTTATGTGTTGCATTGCTCCATAATATATAATTTTCTAAAAAAGTGATGCAATTAAGGTTGAGGTAAACATGATAGCTGCTAAAAAGTCAAAAATGGAAAAAACTAAACTGAAAGAAGAAGAGAAACCATCCACTTCAACTTTTGAAGACAAATTTGATTCAATGATAAAAACCATGGAGAATTTGATGGATAGGTTAGCTCTTGGAAACACTTTAGCTCCTTCCGTGCAACATGAAACTCATTTAGAAATCCTCAATTCAGGAGACCTCAAAACCAACAAAGGCCAAGAGAAAATAGAAATCAGCAGCCTGATCCTCCAGTGAGACCTCCTTTTCAGCAGAATTTAGTAGATGAAGAAGATGAGCTTAAAATTCTTGAAGAATCCATCCATTGTCTTGATGAATAAATGTCTGGAATTTTCTTGACTAAGGAAGAACATGATGAGTCAAATTTGGCTAACCAAGAGGGAGAACCATCAGATTATTTTAAGGGATATCAGCATGCCATTTTTTAGATGCAAAAGCAATATAATCTCAGAAACAGAAATGTACCTATCACTACAAGCAAAACACAGCCCAAGAAAGATGCTCCGAAAGTTATTGAAGCTAGAAATGATGGATCAAAGGTGACTGAAGGTAAAAAGGATACTCCACTTGGTAAGAAAGACACTCAACTTCCTCCTTCTATCAAAGAAGTTGAAAAATCTGTTTCTATTTTCAACCTTGAGAATTAAATTTCAAAGATTAAAATATCAGTCCCGTTTAGCGATATTCTCAAGGTAAATGAATATAGAAGAAAGATTTTTAAATTGTTAAATTCACAACCAAGAGCTGTTGATATTTTGAATATTCAAGAGGATAATCCTACTATATATTTGGGTCCATGGATAGAAGATGAACAAAATGAAGAGTTTCCTCCTTTCTATGTAAGCATTAGTATTCAAGATATGACTTTACATAATGCTATGATGGATTCCGGGGCTTCACATAACCTTATGCCCAAAGTAATTATGGAAAGGATGGGATTACAAATCACAAGACCATATAAGGATTTGTTTTCTTTTGATTCAAAGAGAGTTCAATGTATTGGTCTAATCAAGGATGTTGTTGTTGGTCTAACGCAAATCCTAGCAAAGACAATTGTTATGGACATTGTTGTGGCTGATGTTCCTCCAAAGTTTGGTATGCTATTGTCAAGATCATGGGCAACGAAAATCAAAGGCACAATGCAGATCGATCTTACCTACGCTACTATTCCAGTTTTTGGTGAACAAAGGCGATTGTATCGGGAGACTAGAATGGCTTACATGGTAAGTAGCAAAGATAAGCCTCAGAATTTTCCTATTTATGCCTTTGATACTGAGCTGGGATCTCCTATTATTTTTAATGAGTCAGCGGATAGTGTTGATGAAGAAATAAGAGCAGAAAATCAGCAAAAAGAAAATCAGCAAGTAAATGACAAACAGATGGCAGAATGGTGGTCACTGTAATTTGATGGATCAACAGGAAAAGAGGGGGCAGGAGCAGGGATTTGGATTACAAGTCCAACTGATGAGAGTAAGTTCTACTCTTACAAACTAAATTTTGATGGCACAAACAACATGGCTGAATATGAGTCTTTGATTTTGGGTCTAGATCTTCTAAAAAAAATGAAGGCTAAAAATATCTCTGTTTTTGGAGATTCTGAATTGGTTATTAGACAGGTTGAAGGTGTTTATCAAACAAAGGATGTAAGGATGAGAGCTTACGGAAATTTAGTTTTAGAAATGTTGGAGAATTTTCAGTCTTATTCCTTCATAGTCAAAACTAGATATCAAAACTCTATTGTTGATTCTCTTGCTGTCTCTGCAAGTATTTTCATCATTCCTATGCATTCAAATCAAAAATATGAGATTGAAGTTTGTCATAGACCAGCCATACTAGAAAATATCACAAACTCGCAAGTTTTTGAAAATGATCAACATGTAAAGAATTTTATTGAGTTGAAAGAAGAGTTTGAAAGTACTCATATAGATTAGCAAAATATGTTTGTTGAGTCTAAAGGAAAGTATGAAATTTTGCAATTGAAGAATAATGCAATACCAAAAGGTCTTATTCCTCTTGAGAAACTTTTTGATCAAAATGATGTTTTTAAAGCGCAAAAATTACAAGCTGATGAAGAGGAAGTAGAGAGCTGTAATCTTGGTACATTACCTTTGCCTAAAATGATAAAAATTTCAAAGTTTCTTTCAGCTGATGTGAAATTCAAATATATTGAGATGATGAGAAGGTTTATGGATGTCTTTGCTTGGAGTTATGCTAATTTAAAGCAATATGATCCTTCTATTATTCAGCATACTATTCATATTAAAGACAATGAGAAACCATTCAAACAGAAGTTGAGGAGAATTAACCCCCTTCTCATGCCATTAATTGAAAGGGAGATCAAGAAACTCTTTGATGCAAAAATCATTGTCCCAATCAGATTATCCAATTGGCTTGCAAATTTGGTACCGGTTAGAAAGAAGAATGGAGAAATTAGAATTTGTATTGACTTCAGAAATTTGAACAAAGCATCATTAAAGGACAACTATCCTCTTCCCAAGATGGATACAATTCTGAAAAATATTGTTGGTTCTCAAAGAATGTCAATGCTTGATGGTTTTTCAGGTTATAACCAGATTCTTGTACATCCGGATGATCAGGAGAAAAAAACTTTCACAACACCATGGGGTACATTCATGTACGCCAAGATGACTTTTGGTCTCATGAATGCGGGAGCTACTTTCCAAAGAGCAATGGAAATTTATTTTTCTGAAGAAAAGGATATATCAGTGGTTATTTATCTTGATGATATAACAGTCTTTTCAAAGAAAGAAGAAGATCATTTGAAACACTTATAAAAAAAATCTGCTGAAATGTAGAAGGTTTGGCATTTCCCTTAATCCTACTAGAAGCATTTTTGCTTTAACTTCAGGAAAATTACTTGGTCATATCATTTCTAAAGATGGAATTAGGATTGATCCTAATAGAGTTAATGCAATTCAAAAGGTAGATTTGCCAAGAAGTAGGAAAGAGATTCAATCATTTCTTGGAAAAGTGAATTTTGTTAAACGCTTCATTCCTAACTTTGCTAAGATTGTCAAAGATATTACAAGGATGTTAAAGAAAGGAGTTTATATCAAATGGATAGTTGAAGCTAGAAGATCTTTTGAGAAAATCAAGCAGGCACTCACACAAGCACTAGTACTCATCAGCCCATATTTTTCCAAAGAATTTCTGGTTTTTACATTTGCTTCCGAAAACACAATTGCTGGAGTTTTTCTACAAAAAGGAAAGCAAGGTACTGAGTAGCCTATTTCTTTCTTTAGTAAAACATTAGCAAATGCTGAGTTGAAGTATAATACTCTAGAAAAACAAGCCTATGCTTTGGTGAAAGCTATAAAATATTTCAGAATTTATATTCTGCATTCTCATGTCGTGGCATATGTTCTAAGTGCTATGGTTAAAGACATTCTAACTCAGGCAGATCCAGATGGTAAGAGGGGAAAATGGATTGCCAAACTGCTAGAATATGATATAGACATCAAACCAACCAAGTTGGTGAAAGGACAAGGCTTGGCAAAACTAATGACTCAGTCAAATCTGGACTGTCTTGATATAAATCTGAATGCAGAAATATCAGAAATTTCTGATGATGAAGAATAAATCGTTGAAATTGAAGAGAAATATATCATTTCTAAGTGGTATAAATATGTGGTTTTTGTTCTACAAAATCACAAAGCTCCTATTGATTTAACAAAATACAAAGCAAGGTTTGTTAAGTTGAAATCTTTAAGATATTTTGTATATGACAGAAATCTGTTTTGGAAAGATACAGGAGGAATTTTGCTGAATTGTTTAACTGAAGAGGAGGCTGATAAAGTCATTGAATAATTTCATAAAGGAGATTGTGTAGGACACCATTATTGGAAGGCTACAACAAATAAGATTCTCAGAGCAGGATATTTTTGGCCAACAATGTTTAAAGACATTTATAAAAGAATTGTTGCATGTCACGAATGCCAAATTTTTTAAGGAAGAAGAAAGCTTGTACCTCTACCTTTGGTTCCTATATATGTGGAAGCTCCTTTTCAGTAGTGGGGGTTAGAATTTATTGGAGAGATACATCCACCATCATCAGGACAACATCACTAGATTCTCACAGCAACGGACTACTTCACCAAATGGATAGAGGCGATACCAACAAGGCAAGTTAATGATTCTGTAATTATTTATTTTCTAGAGAATAATATATTGTCTAGATTTGGTTGTCCCATGAATATTATAACAGATAATGCTCAAGCATTTAAGTCCAAGAAAATGATAAATTTCTACCATCAATACCACATTACTCTTGGACATTCTATTAGCATATTATCCGCAAGGGAATGGTCTTGTTGAATCATCAAATAAGAGCATTGTCAGAATCATCAAAAAGATATTGCAGGAAAACAAAAAATCTTGGCACTTAAAGTTGAAGTATGCCTTATGGGCTAATAGGATTTGTATGAAGAGGTCAATTGGGAATTTTCCATATGAAATGGTCTATGGTGCTGAAGCTTTTTTTCCAACATCAATTGGGGTACCAGTCATGAAATTAATTCAAGGACTTGAAGAGGAACCAAATTCCATTCAGAGGAGAATCAACTAGCTGATAGCCTTGCAGGAAAAGAGAACTGAAGTATATGACAACCATCAGCAGGCTCAAAACAGAATCAAGAACACATTTGATAAGAAGATCAAAGAAGACAGTTTCCAGCTACAAGAAAAAGTGTTGAAATGGGAGGCTAAAATTGAGGAAAAGGGCAAGCACGGTAAGTTTGAGAATTTATGGAAGGGTCCTTTTAAGATTGCTGGTTTTCATGGGAACAACACTTATATAATGCAAGAGATTGATGGAGAATCATATGTTGGAGGGCCTATTAATGGCAGGTTCCTAAAGCATTATGCTTCTTGAAGTTTTATTACTCACTCATGACATTGTATATATTCCATCTTTATCAGTTTAATGCTAATAATGACAAGCTGAAACAAAGATCTTAAGCCCGAGGTGAAGGACCAAATAGTTTGAAGAAGATACTTGTCAATATAAATTTCTATTTTTATCAAAAAAATGGATAGCACTAGAGCTGCGGGTTCTTAGTGTACCACAGGGGCACACTATCCCAAGTGGAGCCACTGTTATCACTATAAAAAATTTTCCAAACTTGGACAGTTTGTATTTGTTCCTAAGTCATACTCTTAGAATAGGGGTTAAGTCATTTTCATGTTTTTAGAGTCTATGTCATAAGGTTAGAGTTTCATTTCCACCATCAAATAAGGTCCAACAACTTTGTTTCACATTTTAAGGGTCCCATTTCATGTTTCGGAAATCATGTGTTTAGTCACTTTGCAAAAATTTTCAAATAAGCCACGAAACCACGTTTTCGTAGCACAGACAGCGTAAAAAACTTCTTTTGCACTACGAAAACGATGGTCTTTTCGTAGCACACAACCCTGAAAATGCACTACACGCGCTACGAAATCAGGGATTCGTAACCAATCATGTCCAACTATCAAATCCATCAAATTTCGTTAAATTTTCATGAGTAGGTGTCAGTCCACGAAACCTTTCTCCCACATGCAACCATTCACAATCATCATGAGATTCGTTAGGGGTCATTTATCATCAGTCATTTTAAATTTTGAAAGGGGGTGGCTGTCCTTGGTTATATTGTCTCATTCAAAACACTTGCTGCATGCTTTTCTTTGAATGACAAGCTTATGGTAAGCAATAAAACCTGAGCTTTTCTCAATTATCAAGCGAAGCTGAACCAGTTATCAAGCGAGGCTGAACTCTTAATCAAGTGATCCAGTTTCTCTGAAATCAAGCGAGCCAGTTTATTATAGGTTTTCTGAAGCCACGGGGATTCCTGGTGAAAGATGAAAGAGGAAAAAAGAAACCACAGATCAGGCCACTGTTTCAGAACGGAGCCTAAAGGCATAGAGACTCTCAATAAAGATAAATCAGTCAAAGAAGCTTTCAAGAAAGTAGGATGTTGGAGGTTTTGTGAAAAGCTATAGGGAGGTCACAATCAAGTCACAAAATAATTTGCCATCTATTTCACAGGTTCGAATACAAAAGTTGGATGTTTAAACTTACCAATTTCTCCTGAAATTATTTCTTTAGTGACAGAGATTCCAAGGGGAGAATAAAGGTGGTTCAAGAACTTCAAATTTGAAATGGAACCTTGTAAAATATTTTTGAAACCAGAATTTGTGGACACAGATTTAACCAAAGCAGTGCCAAGAGGTTATGTCAAGGATACATATGCTAACCTGCTCTCAAATATTCAAAGGTACTTCACCTATGAAGGGAGATATCATAAGGTGTATTCTTACCATTTCAAGCTCTTATTGCATTTCACTGGGATAATTTCTCTAGATTTTCCTTTCTTTCTGTTTATGAGTTTGGCCAAGATGGCAGATAAGGTGCAGACGAAAATTCAGGCATGTGAAACTTCATTATTTCATCATGGTCTTTTTAAATTAATATTTTTTCATGAACTTCAGAGGGTGAATAGAGAATGGTCTGCGTTTCTTTTTCTGTGTGGATTTGGGGTTGAAACACATGGAACAGGTGTTAGCCCTAGGGCCAAGGAAAAATCACCATAAAAAACCACAGACCCTACAGAAACAAGATCAAAGAGATTTGTCAAGTTAAAGCCTAGAAAACAAGTGAAGGAGCCAAAGACTAGAACACCAATAATGATTCAAGAAACTCCTCAATCTACACAAAAGAAGGTAACCAAAGGTAAGAAATCAGTGCAGGAACAGTCAACCAGCAAATCAACTTAGAAAAGGTTGACTAGAAGACAACTAGCAAGGGAAAAAGGCAAAACATTGGTTTCAGAAGAAGATCCAGGTTTAAAGGGTAGCTTGAATGATATTTTACAAGCTATTGATATTGAGGAATCTCCTTTAGTGCAGGCAGATTTAATAATTTTGAATGGAGGGAAATATAAAAAGATCAAATCCTCCAAGAAGTTGGATTTTAATGAGGAAATTTCAGAGTTTGTGTTCAAGCCCATAAGGCCTCTAACTAGGAATTAAAAAAGGTTGCAAGGACTGGATGTGGAATTAGAAAAAGCTGGAGAAGTTTCAAATGAATATGAGGAAACCATAGACCTTGCATCACATATGCTTGAGGATGACAGAAACAAAGTTTTCCATACTCAAAGAGAAAAGAGCAGTTATGAAGGAATGAAAGAAAAACTAAGACTAGCTAATCTTCAAATTTCTAGGCTTGAGAAGAAAGCAAGAAAACATGTGGTGGAGAAGATAAAATTTGACAAAATCAAAGCTCTGTGGGAACTTGAAAGAGTCTCAAAACCTGAAACAGTCAGCAGTGAAACTCAATTTTTCACCTGGACTCTGCCTGCAATCAAAGAAGCTAAATTTGTGAGGAGGATTAATGTAAATTTAAGGGCTAGTAATAGGAGGTTGAAGAGGCACATTGAAGATCTTGAAATCCAATTGGAAAAATCTAAAGAAGGTCTGCTACAGCAAGAAGGAAGACAGTAAGTGATAAACCCTTGACATAATTTTGTTTGGAAAAGACATGACTTTTTGAAGATATGGCAAACTTGACTTATATTGATTTCAAAGCTCATTAGCATCAAGGTCATCATTGAAGGACTGTAAATATATTTAAAGTTTAAAATATGATGAAGAAACTGTGTATTATGGAGATACACATCAGCTTCATAGTGCGCTATGAAACTGCTATAAGTGACATACACAACAGTTTCGTAGCGTGCTACGAAACTGCTGTAGGTGCAGTTTTAAACATTTTGATAAGGTTCCAAGAGCTAAACACTAGGTTTTTGAAGTTTTGATGATGTTAGAAGATGGAAATCAGTCACCAATGAAGTTTCAAAAGTTAAAGCAAAGGAAATTTGATGTTAAGAGATGTGTTACAAATGCATAGTTATTGCGCTACGAAAACAGTTGATATTTTCGTAGCACAGACAGATCAGATCTCTGCACACACTTTCATGGACCAAATTTTGTACAGGTGGATAGACATGGTTATATGAAAGTGACAACCCATTTCACTTGTCTTAAAAGGTTCATTTTTGTCAGCCAAAAATTCAAGGAGCATAAATGAGGGTTAAAGCTATATTGCAAGAAACATGTTCCTACTTTTCAGGACAGATATGGGATAAGTTAACAGATTGTAACAGCAAGGTTATGGACATTATCAAGGTCTAAGATTAGGAGGAGTAGCTATCAAACATAATATTTAATTTCCAGATAAGGTTGTTTTAGTCATAAGAAGGAATTTTACTCCTAATTGTATTAGGACTCTAGAACAAACAGTGAAGTGTCACATGTAATTAATAGTCAGTTTTAGAGTAAATAGGTGTCAATATAAGATAGAATTCGAATTCCTCTGAAGATGGATCATAGAATCCAATGTTGTAATAACTCTATAAGAGAGATGAAGTCGAAATTCACCAGGTTGGCAATTTTCATGAACAAGCAGACTATGTTACTGTAGCAGACTGTGTGTTTTTATCATAATACAAATGTTGGCTTACTACTCAGGATTCTAAAAGCGTTTTTAATGTGTGATCTACCTATGGTTTTCTTTATCTAGCTCTTTGCAGTGGTATAATCATATGTTACTTAGAATTCATTGAGAAATGCTCTAACTTCCTGCATATGTTTGTAAATTGTGTTTTGTTCACTCTGTTTTTGTTCCACTGATGCACTTTAGAAACTTTGAAATGCCCTGACTTCCATGATAAACTGATGTTGATGTTTGTGGGAAAATACCTAGACTCCATTACCCAATATATGTTTGTTGATCATTATCTCAACCAGTCATACACTTTATCCAAATTATTCCTAGAGTTAGCCATCTAATCTTTAATTCAAAATCTTAAACCTAGTGAGAGAGCCCTCTCAGGTTGAGGAGGCTAAGCCTCAACTAAAATTATAGTTTGAAATAGTTACACTGAGGTAGCCTGACCAGTAGCCTATCAGGTCCTATTTTGGTGATAACATTTTGGTGCATCTGCCGAGAGCCTAAAGATTAATCATTATTGAAATCAAGAAAGATGAATTTCTGAAGGTAGCAAGAGCTCAGAAGTTTTTTCGAGGCTGCAATCTACCTTGGTGACTCCATACATTTTAGAAGTTTAAAGGTGGCTTCGAGAAGGAGATATACACGGAGCAATCTTGATCCTAATCCACCTACCGTTGTGGACAATCCAAACACTATTTCAAGAGGCAGTCAAAGAATTTTAGAAATATCAGGTACTCCATCTCATTCAAAATATTTCTCCTCTAAAATATTAAGAAGTCTTGAAGACAAAAGAGATGATGATAAAATTCATGAATTTTTTTTTAGGTCAGAAAGTGAAAAGGAATTCATAGATATTATTTTAGACTTGCAAATGAGGGGAATTGACACTTCAACCCTAGTAACCCAAGAAGACAAAGAAGAATTTTGGGAGGTTGTTACTTCTGAGCTGTTGTTAGAAAAAGAGTCTCTGGATAGACTTAAAGAAATTGATCCTTTTGAAGTCCTACTAAGATCTAAAGCTGGTTTGCCCCTTCCAAATTGGAGCTCAATTGTTAGTGGCTTGCAGAAACCAAGTAGCCCTCCTCATATCAGTTCTTCATCTTCTATTTCTATCATTCCTAAAATTACTTTCCATCTCTCAAGCATGGATGCTCCTACTAGGTATGCACCACTCGTACTCCCTGTTGTTTTGCATGACCTTCCTAGTAAATATGTTGTTATGATTCCTACTTGGGGTAGTGATGAGGAAATTTCAGCACAGGAATTTGTACACGGATTTAATGATTTTATAGACAGGGAAGAAGTTGATGATGAAGATGTGAAGTTCAGGTTATTTTCACAGAGTTTTATTGGTGAAGTTATAAAATGGTTTAAGGCCCTTGCACCAGGAAGCATTAGAAATTGGGATGAATTTGAAGATAAATTCTTAAAGAAATGGGGAAACATAACCAATCCAGTTCAAGCACTTACTGAATATAACATCCTTAGAAGGGCATTGGATGAGTCTGTCCAAAACTTTTCAAAAGAGATTTAATAAATTTTTTGACTCAATTCCAGCTCATTTGAAACCTCCGAAAGCTTTAGCACAAATGAGATATGCTGAAGCATTTGATTATGACTTTTATATCTTGTTGAGAGAAATAGAATCACCTTCACTTGCTGAAATGCAAAGTGATGCAGTTAAGGTTGAGGTAAACATGATAGCTACTAAAAAGTCAAAAATGGGAAAAACTAAATTGAAAGAAGAAGAGAAACCATCCACTTCAACTTCTGAAGACAAATTTGATTCAATGATGAAAACCATGGAGAATTTGATGGATAGGTTAGCTCTTGGAAACACTTCAGCTCCTCCCGTGCAACATCAACCTCAGTTTAGAAATCCTCAATTTAGGAGACCTCAGAACCAACAACGGCAAAGAGAAAATAGAAATCAGCAGCCAGATCCTCCAGTGAGACCTCCTTTTCAACATAATTTAGTAGATGAAGAAGATGAGCCTGAAATTCTTGAAGAATCCATCCATTATCTTGATGAAGAAATGTCGGGAATTTTCTTGACTAAGGAAGAACATGATGAGTCAGATTTGGCTAACCAAGAGGGAGAACCATCAGATTATTTTAAGGGATATCAGCATGCCATTTTTGAGATGCAAAAGAAATATAATCTCAAAAACAGAAATGTACCTATCACTACAAGCAAAACACAGCCCAAGAAAGATGCTCCGAAAGTTGTTGAAGCTAGAAATGATGGATCATAGGTGACTGAACGTAAAAAAAATACTCCACTTGGTAAGAAAGACTCTTAACTTCCTCCTATCAAAGAAGTTGAAAAATCTATTTTTGTTTTCAACCTTCAGAATGAAATTTCAAAGATTAAAATATCAGTCCCATTTAGCGAGATTCTCAAGGTAAATGAATATAGAAGCAAGATTTTTAAATTGTTAAATTCACAACCAGGAGCTGCTGACATTTTGAATATTCAAGAAGATAATCCTACTATATATTTGGGTCCAAGGATAGAAGATGAACAAAATGAAGAGTTTCCTCCTTTTTATGTAAGCATTAGTATTCATGATATGACTTTACATAATGCTATGCTGGATTTCGAGGCTTCACATAACCTTATGCCCAAAGTAATCATGGAAAGGATGGGATTACAAATCACAAGACTATATAAGGATTTGTTTTCTTTTGATTCAAAGAGAGTTCAATGTATTGGTCTAATCAAGGATGTTGTTGTTTGTCTAACGCAAATCCCAGCAAAGACAGTTGTTATGGACATTGTTGTGGCTGATGTTCCTCCAAAGTTTGGTATGCTATTTTCAAGATCATGGGCAGCGAAAATCAAAGGCACAATGCAGATGGATCTTTCCTACGCTACTATTCTAGTTTTTGGTGAACAAAGGAGATTGTATCGGGAGACTAGAAAGGCTTACATGGTAAGTAGCGAAGATAAGCCTCAGAATTTTCCTATTTATGCCTTTGATACTGAGCTGGGATCTGCCATTCTTTTTAATGAGTCAACTGATAGTGTTGATGAAGAAATAAGAGCAGAAAATCAGCAAACAGAAAATCAGCAAGTAAATGACAAACAGATGGAAGAATTGTGATCACTGTACTTTGATGTATCAGCAGGAAAAGAGGGGGAAGGATTAGGGATTTGGATTACAATTCCAACTGATGAGAGTAAGTTCTACTCTTAAAAACTAAATTTTGATGGCACAAACAACGTGGATGAATATGAGTCTTTGATTTTGGGTCTAGATCTTCTAAAAAAAATGAAGGCTCAAAATATCTTTGTTTTTGGAGATTCTGAATTGGTTATTAGACAGGTTGAATTTTTTTATCAAACAAAGGATGTAAGGATGAGAGCTTACAGAAATTTATTTTTAGAAATGTTGGAGAATTTTTAGTCTTATTCCTTCATAGTCAAAACAAGAGATCAAAACTCTATTGTTGATTCTCTTACTGTCTCTGAAAGTCTTTTCATCATTCCTATGCATTCAAATGAAAAATATGAGATTGAAGTTCGTCATAGACCAGCCATACTGGACAATATCACAACTCGCAAGTTTTTGAAAATGATCAACAGGTAAAGAATTTTATTGAGTTGAAAGAAGAGTTTGAAAGTACTCATATAGATCATCAAAATATGTTTGTTGAGTCTAAAGGAATGTCTGAAATTTTGCAATTGAAGAATAATGCAATACCAAAAGGTCTTGTTCCTCTTGAGAAGATTTTTGATCAAAATGATGTTTTTAAAGCGCCAAAATTACAAGCTGATGAAGAGGAAGTAGAGAGTTGTAATCTTGGTACATTAGCTTTTCCTAAAATGATAAAAATTTCAAAGTTTCTTTCAGCTGGTGTGAAATTCAAATATATTTAGATGATGAAAAGTTTTATGGATGTCTTTGCTTGGAGTTATGCTAATTTAAAGCAATATGATCCTTCTATTATTTAGCATACTATTCCTATTAAAGACAATGAGAAACCATTCAAACAGAAGTTGAGGAGAATTAACCCCCTTCTCATGCCATTAATTGAAAGGGAGATCAAGAAACTCTTTGATGCAAAAACCATTGTCCCAATCATATTCTCCAATTGGCTTGCAAATTTGGTATCGGTTAGAAAGAAGAATGGAGAAATTAGAATTTGTACTGATTTCAAAAATTTGAACAAAGCATCGTTAAAGGACAACTATCCTCTTCCCAAGATGGATACAATTCTGCAAAATATTGTTGGAAGAATGTCAATGCTTGATGGTTTTTCAGGTTATAACCAGATTCTTGTACATTCGG
Organism: Pinus albicaulis; assembly: GCA_034641835.2. Taxonomy (NCBI): domain Eukaryota; kingdom Viridiplantae; phylum Streptophyta; class Pinopsida; order Pinales; family Pinaceae; genus Pinus; species Pinus albicaulis. The sequence continues at coordinate 1,235,855 of MU968403.1, read as the reverse complement.
ATGATCAGGAGAAAACAACTTTCACAACACTATGGGGTACATTCATGTACGCCAAGATGCCTTTTGGTCTCATGAATGCGGGAGCCACTTTCCAAAGAGCAATGGACATTTCTTTTTCTGAATAAAATGATAGATCAGTGGTTGTTTATCTTGATGATATAACAGTATTTTCAAAGAAATAACAAGATCATTTGAAACACTTAGAAAAAATTCTGCTGAAATGTAGAAGGTTTGGCATTTCCCTTAATCCTACTAAAAGCATTTTTTCTTTAACTTCAGGCAAATTACTTGGTCATATCATTTGTTCAAGTTTCTGAAGTTAATGCATATTCTGATTTCCCCACTCTTTTTCTGACTGGAACCAAGTTTGCAAGCCACTTTGAGAATCTAGTTGGAACAATGATTTTAGCATCAATGAGTTTCTTGGTTTCCATCTCAATCAGAGGCATGAGAAGTGGATTAATCCTCCTCAACTTCTACCTGAAAGGATTTTCATTTTCTTTAATGGGAATAGTATGTTGAATGATAGTAGGGTCATACTTCTTCAAATCAACATAACTCCAAGAAAAAACCTCTATGAATCTTTTCATCATCTCAATATATTTGTGCTTCATATCAACTGAAAGAAACTTTCAAAGCTTAATCATTTTTGGCATAGCTACTGTACCAAGGTTACAACTCTCTACATCTTCATCATCAGCTTGTATCCTAGGATATTTGAACACATCATTCTGATCAAAAAGCTTCTCAAGGGGTGTGAGGCTTTTGGGTATAGAGTTATTCTTCAGTTGTAACACTTCAGAATTTCCCTTAGATTCAGCAAGCATGTTTTGCTGATCTACTTGTATATTTTCAAACTCTTCTTTCAGCTCAATAAAGTTCTTTACTTTTTGGTCATCCTCAAATACTTGCAAATGAATAATTTTATCAGGAATACCTGGTCTATGCCGAACCTCAACCTCAAATTTTTTTAGTGGAATGTATGGGAATAATGAAAAGACTTGTAGAGACAACTAGGGAGTCAACAATGGAGTTGTTATCCCTAGTCTTAACAATAAATTAATGTTCTTGGAAATTTTCCAACATGTCCATGACTAAATTTTTGTATGCCCTCATTCTTACATCCTTTGTCTGATACACACCTTCAACTTTTTTAATGACTAATTCAGAATATCCACAAACAAAAATCTTTTGAGCACCCATTCTTTTCAAAACTTCTAAGCCCAAAATCAAAGATTCATACTCAGCCATGTTATTTGTGCAATCAAAATTCAGTTTGTAAGAAAAGAACTTATTTTCATCATTTGGACTTGTGATCTAAATTCCTGCTCCTGACCCGTCTCTTCTTGTTGATCCATCAAAGGGAAAAAACCACCAACCTTCCGCCTTCTCCTCACTGATTTATTGATCTTCTGCTTGTTGATTTTATGTCTGTTGAATTAAAGATTGCTAATTTTCTGTCTTCTTTTCATCTTCTGCTTCATCAGTCAACTCATTGAAAAGAATAGCAAATCCAATTTCAGTATCAAGAGCATAAATTGGAAATTTCTGAGGTTTATCTTTACTACTTACCATGTAAGCCATTGTTGTTTCTCTATAAAGTCTCCTTTGCTCACCAAAAACAGGAATGGTGGCATAAGTAAGATTCATCTCCATTGTATCTTTGATTTTTGTTGCCCATGACCTTGATAATAGCATGCCATACTTTGGTGGAACGTCTGCTACCACAATATCCATGACCACCATCTTGGCAGGGACTTGTGTAAGACCAACAACAACATATTTAATTAAACCAATGCACTAAACTCTTTTTGAATCAAAGGAAAACAAATCCTTATATGGTCTAGTAATTTCCAACCCCATCCTCTCCATGATTACTTTGGGCATAAGATTGTGAGAGGCCCCTAAATCCAACATGGCATTATGCAATGTCATGTCACGAATGCTAAGGCTAACATAAAAAGGATGCACCTCCTCATTCTTCTCATCTTCTAATCTTGGACCCAAGTATATGGTTGGATGATATTTTTGAATATTTAAGATATCAGCAGTTCCTAGTTGTGAATTCAGCATTTTTGCAATCTTACTTATGTATTCATTTACCTTAAGAATTTCTCCAAAAGGTATTGGTATTTTGATCTTAGAAATTTCACTCTCCAAATTGAAAACAAAAGCAGATTTTTCAGTTTCTTTGATAGGAGGAGGAGGTGGTGTATCTTTCTTACCCTCAGCAGCTTTGGGGGCATATTTCTTAGGTTGTGTTTTGTTTGCAGTGATTGGCACATTTATGTTTCTGAGGTTTTATTATTTCTGAATCTCAAAGATTGCATGTTGATACCCTTTAAAATAATCAGATGGTTCCTCACCCTTATTCACTTCATGGTCTGACTCATCATGTTCCTCCTTAGTCAAGAATATTCCAGACATGTCTTCATCTAGACAATGAATGGACTCTTTTGGAATTTCAGGTTCATCATATTCATCAACTAAGTTCTGTTGAAAATGAGGTCTCACTGGAGAGTCGGGCTGTTGATTTCAGTTCTCCCTTGGCCTTTGTTGGTTTTGAGGTCTTCTAAATTGATGATTTCTAAACTGAGGCTCATGTTGTGTAGGAGGAGCAGAGATATTCCCAAGGGCAAGCCTATCCATCAATTTTCCCATCATCTTCATCATTGAATCAAATTTGTCATCAAAGGTGGAAGGCTTATCTTCTTCTTTCAACTTAGTCTTACCCATCTTGGGACTTTTTTGCTACTATCATATTGACCTCCACCTTCACTGCATCATTCTGCATTTCAGCAAGTGAAGGGGATTCTCTCTCTCTCAGCAGTATAGAAAAGTCATAATCAAAAGCTTCAGCATATCTCATTTGAGCTAAGGCTTGTGGAGGTTTTAAATGGGCAGGGATAGAATCATAAACTTTGTTAAATATTTTTGAAAAATTTTGGACAGTTTCATCAATAGCGCTTCTCAAACTATTGTACTCAGTGAGGGCTTGTACATGGTTAGTTCTATTTCCCCATTTCCTAAAAAAATTATCCTCAAATTCATTCCAATTATGTATGCTTCTAGGAGTAAGGTCTTTGACCCACTTCCTAACTTCACCAGTAAAGCTCTGAGCAAACAATCTCATCTTGACATCCTCATGGTCAACCTCCTCCATGTCTATAAATTCATTAAATTGGTCTACATGTTCTTCAGCTGTAATATCTTCATCACTTCTCCAATTTTTGATTCTAGCAAAGTATTTTATAGGAAGGGCATGTAGGACAGTTGGAAGAACAAGAGGGGCATATCTAGCAGGTGCAACAGGTGGAGGAGGTACATTTCCTACCATGATGAATGGGATTGTGGTAGTTTTAGGGACAACAAAAGTGGAGGAAGAGGAACTGTTAGGAGGAGGGTTGTTTAGTCTTTTTTTTTCACTGACAATTGAACTCCAATCAGGAAGAGGAAAACTAGTTTTACTTCTTAACAAAATTTCAAAAGGGTTAAGCTCCTTCAACCTATCCAAAGACTCTCTTTCTAAAAGCAACTCAGAAGTGACTGCTTCCCAAAACTCTTCTTTATATTTTTGTGTCACTAAGGCTGAGGTATCAATACCTCACCTATGTAGGTCTAAGACAATTTTAGTTAATTCTTTTTCACTTTCAGACCTAAACAAGACTTCCTGAATTTTATCATCAAATATTTTGTCTTCGGGACTTCTTAAAACTTTAGAGGACAATGATTTCGTATGTAATGGAGTACCTAATATTGCAGAAATGCCTTGACTACCTCTGGAGATGGTGTTTGGATTGTCCACAATGGTCAGTGGATCTGGGTCAGGATTAATCCTCGTGTATCTCCTTCTCAAAGCCACCTTTGATCATATGAATTTTGAATGGAGTCACCAAGGTAGATGCAGCCTCGAACAGCTTCCTGAGCTCCTGCTAGCTTTAGAAGTTTAGCTTCAAATTTCAGGAAAGTATAATCTTCAGGCTTCCGGCAGATGCACCAAAATTTTATCACAAAATTGCACCTGATAGGCTACTAATAAGAAAATATCATGTAACTGTTCCAAACAAATCTTACGATTGAAGCTTAGCCTCTTTAGTTTGAGATGGCTCTCTCAAAGGTTAATGATATTAAATAAAGATGTATTTAGATGGCTAACTCTACTTGGAAAACAACTTGTTTATGATGAATATAGGTTGAAAATAGTATCAGTATGAAAACATTGGGCTTATGGAGTCAACACTTTCAGTGATTCAGTAGTGAGTTCACTTGACATGGAAGCTGAGGCAGGTAAGAGTTTTTAGCAGTAGTACACACACACATGAGACAGTAAATCACACAGTCAATTCTTCTATAAAGGAATTTAGAGCATTACATGAATGAATTCTAAGTATTAAAGATGAAAACCATTGCAAATGGGACACATAAAAGATATAGATAAGATAAACACTAAAAACTCAGTTAGAATCTCAGGTTGGTCAAGAAACAAGTCTTTGTATTACTAAAATAGTGAAATTACATAAAGCTACAGTTTTGCCAAAAAATCTCCAACCCTTGACAAATTAGACCCTCTGCCCTTTAATAGACTTTTTACATCATGATATGGCCTGCCTCTTGGCTAGATTCATCGAATTTTTCCCTAATTACACCTTGCATAACTATAAAACATATTTTTAATGACAAAATGATGGCTATCCTACTTGACAGTCCTTTTCCTAATAGGACTCAAACTGTTCATTATTACATTTAACAACCTTATCTTCTAAAGCAATTACATTTTTGACAAATATGTTTTCACATGTTTGAATTAGGGTAATGGGACTCATCACTACATGACCTCTTAATTGACCTTTAAAACTGGAAACAAAACCCTGTCTTTTAGGCAAACTGGTCTTCTTATTCCTCGAATGCTTTGGCTGCTAATTTATCTTCATTTCGTGGTCTTTAAGTGTTGAATAACTTTTTTCATGGTCCTTTAACACTTAGATAATATATAGCTATCCAAATATGCTCCAAAACCTGCTAAAAAATCTCCAACACAGTACGCTACGAAAGTAATACAGTTTTGTAGCATACTTTCGTAGCGCTACAAAAATGCCATTTACCATCCATGCTTTTGATTCTTTCCTTTGGTATGGTCTTCATCATCCTTAGACACATCTACCATACAAATTTCACCTCCTGAAAGCTCCCAAAACTAGTTCAAAAATCAAAAAAGAAAGCTACAATATTTTCATAGCATTTTGCTATTCTTCAAGCCCAGGCACGCTACGAAACTGCTGAAAAGTGCTAAAATTCCAGATTTTTGTGTAACTTGAAAAATAAACCTCATAAGTGCCAAAACCTTGTTTCTAACATGCCATTAGCCTTAAAAACCATAAACCAGCTCACCTTATGATCCTTGAGGCATTTCTTCATCATTTATGATGGGTTGAGCTATTGGCTCTTCAAGCACTGTCATTTTAAGGCCTTTTTTCTCTAACTCCTCATGAATTAGTTCAAGATGCTCCTGGAGGTCCTTAACCTGATATTTCAACCTTCTATTAGTGGCTTTCAAATGTGTGTTCATCCTCCTGACATGTTTTGCCTCTTTCCTCACTGGAATGGTCCATTTGATAAGCTATTGTGTATTATCTAAAGTCTTGGAAATAGTGTCAACCTGCTCTTCCCAAATTTCCTTCATCTTTTCAAACTGAATATTTTCTACATTGTGTTTCCTTGCTTCTTTTTCATAGCAGCAATTTCATGATTGGCCAATTTCAATTGTTCTTCAAGGATTTGTAACTCTGTTTTTTCCATCACCTTCTCTTTTCCTTTCTTTGATTTTCTAATTGTATCTTTCTCTACAGATGATGAAAGGTCAATGATATCTTGTGGTGGCTGAACTATGTTAGTAGGTGGATGAACCTCTTTACTGCTCTCTAATAGCTTCCTAGCATGCCTTTTCATAGGCTTTCTTGCTTGGAACATAAAACCTGCATCTTCTCCCTCAAATTCTAATTTATTTGCAGATTTAGCCTTTTTTAACTTCTGTCCACCTTCCTCTATGTCCTCGGCCTGGACTATAGGAGTTTCTTCTATGTCAATGGCCTGTAAAATATCTTCTAGATTTCCTTTAGATACTGCTCTGTCTTCTACATGTTGGCGAGGGAGAAGGTATCTTGGGCAAGACCCAGGTTTACGATGGAGGCCAACAAGGTTTTCCACAGTAGTCTAGCACAACGCCGACATTTTCACCCTGCTCCGAAGAGCAGAGAGTCTCACCCAAGGCATGTCATGACCTTGCTAAGGTTAGGATCAGATCAAGTATCGATCAAGCATAACAGATGCATAAACCAAATAGAACTAAGTACTCCAAATAAATGTAAATACTCTGCAGATGACAAGACTTATGAACATATTCAAAATGATAGCCAAAATTTTAAAATGACCTGCACATTCAACTAAACTAGAACATAATACAGAACTCAAAACAACAACCTCAAATCATGATGTATTGCATTAATAACAAAAGACAATTACAATGCTCCTCAGAGCGATCCTAGCAGAACTAGTTACAATAGTGTCACATAAGACAGAACAGGATGAATATAGGGAGGGAGAACAAAATGAACAACACGAACAAAGCTCTCCTACGAATCCTGTTATCTGATCCCTATTGTGCCAACATCCTTTCTCCACTAGCCAGCTGCTTATTTGTTCCATTGCCAACGCGACTGATAGTTCTTCCTTCCTTTCCGCTTGGCTGTTTGCTGCTTCTCCCTGATCATCGGCAATTCCATTTCTTGTCTTCTGTTGCTTTCTTCTGCCATCTGTACTTGCTTCTGCAACAACCGCGCCACCTGTTCTTTAGTTCTTCGCAACCATGACAACTCTCTGTCTACCGTGGTTGCGTTCTGCCAACTGTTATCCGCAACTCAAAACTGTTTAATTTCAAAACAAAGGCCCCAACAGGCCCCGACCACATCCTATTGATTCATCCTGTGTCAATTCTATCCTGCTGCCTTAGTCTCCATTGGTTCACTTACCTCCATGGCCAGTTTTGTCTTCTCCCTTTCTTATGCTTGTCCAAACAAGGACCCCAGCTCAAGGACCTTTTTTAGTGCTGATGCTTTGAGTTCTTGGAATCCAGCAATGGCTTGTTGCCATACCTGCATGAGCAGGTCTATTTCTGTTGTGACTTGGGTGACCTCTTTCTCCCCTGAGACGATCGGTAGACTACTAAAGACGTTGTTGATTTGAATTTTGGCCTCAGCGGCCATTTTCTGCATTGCTTGGGCAGTGTTCTTCACAGGCTACCTTAACTGTTGGAGGGTTTGTTTGGCTGTGGCTGAATGCTCCTCAATTTTTTGTATCTGGACTTCCAGCTTCTTTGCTTGAGTGTGCAATTGGTCAAGTTTGTCAAGGTCTATGGCTTCCTGAATCTCTTTCAATACCTTATATATTTTTGCTGAAACTGGTTGTGATTTCAATGTGAGCAAGGTTGAACACTCATGTAGAACCTTCAGTAAGTCATACGCTTCCTTTGCCGCAGTACTCAGAATTTCCTACAACCCGACTACCTGGTTCTGTCTTTCTTCTATCTTCTCCTTGTAGATGACTGCTGGGTCTGGTAGCATGGGCCTGGTTTCCAATGATGCTTTCAGTTCCTTGTTTTCCTGGCTAAGATTCGAACAGGCCACTCGAATGTGAATGGAACATCCAACTATGTCACTATCTGATATGTCATCTGGTATCTGAGTGTTGTGGGCCGTTACCATGGGCCAAAGATCCCGGAAAACCTTTGTCACCATATCGAGTTGGCCCTGTAAGGCGGTTTTCTCTATCTTCATCTGTTCGCGCTCTTTAGTAAGCACAATGATTTGTACCTCTTGCTGCTCGAATCTCTGCTGGATTTCTGTGTGAAGCCCTTCGACCTGTTGTGCTGCCCGCTGAATGAAATTGTACAACTGCATCGTTCCCTAGGTCTGCATGATTTCAGCTTCAGATATATCTTGATTTGGCTGTCGCTCTTGGAGTAGTTGACCACTTGCAATGGACTTTTTTGAGATCTCCTGCGGTGATTACAGCGATGTTGGTTGCGGCAGCGCATTACTAGGGTTGCCCATGTTTAGAGTGGGCTGCATCTGTTGAAATATCAAATTGGCTTGCTGAAACAGGTTCAAATTGGTAGGCGAGGGTGTCGTATCTGCAGTAAAGGAAGTTCTTGGAAAGTAACATGTTCAAACAGGGTTTGGTTAACCTCAGGTACCCCTGTTGTACCAGAGTTAACTTCTGCCTCGGTGTCCTGTTTGTTTTACTTTTTACTCTGACTGGGTCAGATATGGTGGCTGATGTGGAGGGTGTGCAAGTTGGATGGTCTTTAGAGGTGAATGAGGTGTGGGTCAATGAGTGGTGAGTGCGAGGTGGAGATACACAGACATTTAGAAAAGAATATGGGTTGATTAGAGGTAGCTCCTGAGTTACCTGCGGCTCTGTCAGTGACTCTTCTCTGATTGGAGCCCCTGTATCCATAAATTGCGTTTGACTTAGTTGGACACTGTGATTTTTTCCTTCTTGGCCTTTTGTGTAGCTACGGGTGGCTTTGAGGCTTTACTCTTTTTGACAAGAGCCATGGGTGTTGCTGGTGGTGAATTAAATAAATTAAGTGTTATGGTCGTGACTAAGGAGACTGCAATGGAGGAGGATGCAGAATTTGAGGCCTAAAATTCCGAAAATGTGGGAAACAAAGAGGAATCACTTGTTAGAGTCTAGACTACCCAGTGAAAGCTTTGTACCTTTGTATTCAGCTACTCGATGATTGGGGTCAGTTGTAGTCACGAAATTCTAGCCATCGCTTCCTCCTATGTTTCTCCTTGAAATGGATCCGGCAACATGCCATCAAATGAATAGACATAGACTCCACTTCTGACCTCCATTGCTACCCCTGGCCACAAACATACTTCTGTGTGGAAGGTTCGTTCATCGATCTGAAACTTCAGCGGCTTCATATTGAAGGTCGACTTCGGCACACATGCTGGCCTGATGTAGGTTTTCTTATGGCTAACTCCAAACCATACTTGCACAGAATATTTGTCCAGCAAGTTCTTTGGAATTCTCTGTTGACTCATCATAACATCAACCGTCTGGCTATACCAGAACTTGAATGCTTCCTCGTTCACCTCCTTTGTGCTAGGGTCCCCTGATGCTTTCCAAGGTGTGAACTTCATTGCTAATGGTTGGCCTGTTGCCACTTCCAGAGGTTGCCTGATTCCTGGAAATGTCCATTTCCACATTACCAGCTCCATTACAAGATAATCGTAGATGAACCCAATAGCCCTCTTATAGTTGTCCTCACAAGCTTCGAATAACTCATTGAGTAGAAACGAACACCAATTTAGTTGTGCCCCTTGGATACAATGCTCCGCAACCAAGATGGTATCCAGTGTACACTCCCCTTTTGTGTAGTGTCTCATCGTTTTGCTTGCAATAAAATAGCAGGCAAACTTGACCACTGGCTTGCTGATCAAGTCTATCTTGGCTCCTTTTCCCCCTCCCTTGGTGTCGTAATTCCTATAGTAGTCACCATCTCCTGCTTTATTCGCTCTCTTGGACACAGTTTGGAATGCTGTGGAGACATCTCTCCCTTCCTGTGATAGCCTGGTTAATCTCTGAATGTCCTCCACATGAATTGGTATTTCTCTTCCGAGCCATAGTGATCCATTGTGGATTCTTCTCAGCAAAAACTTGGTTCACTGCATCGCAGCCCCTGTAACGTCGAATACTGGAAGATTTCTTAGGTTCAGTATGGTGGATTGTTGAACACATCTAAACTATGGAAGTACTCTTGTTGCTTCCTGTCCCGCTTCTATGGCATAATTCTCCATGTAGACCTATTTCTTCATAATTGGATATTGGAAGGAGTCTGTTAGGTTAGTATCAATTAGCGACGCGCTATCATATTTTACTACCAGGGACTCCATTTTCTGAGTTCTTTCATCGAGCTCCTGCTCGACAACTTTTGGCACTGCTCTTGTCATTTTAGCTCTTCTTTGGTACACTTGCAGAGCTACTTCTTCTCTTTCCTTATGAATTCCTACTTTTGGATATCTCCTCTGCTCTTCTTTTGGTGATGTTTCTCTTGCTACCTTTGTTGTTTTTGGTTCTAACTCTGACTTCTCCGACATTCTCATGCTTTCTTTCATGCAAGTTATGTAAGCAACCAGCACGCATGAGGTTGATAAGACCCCATAACTAATTAATTTTCCCTACCTTCCCCCGCGGATATAATCGTGTGATTAGTTACTGGGTTGCGGTGGGTTTTGACAAAGTTGACTGTGGCTTCGGGATTTGGGCAGACGTGATGGGTGATGATTATGGCTTATTGTGGAAAATTTATTGCGGTATGGACGATTCTAATTATGGCAATTATTTCTCAAATCTTGGTAATCCTACAGACTAACATGGGTACTATGAGTAATGATGATGGAATGATGTTCGACACGATTTTTCTTCTGACATGGATGACACGCTGGACACTACCCTCCCCCCGACCACAATCAGTTGTGTTGTGGTCTCTGCATCACAACTTGAATTTTTCCTGTGCTCTAAAACTTCTTTATTGGGAATCCTATCTAAGCTCTTCTTGGGTGCAAGAGATTTATTGACTCTATCTAATCTAATCTAATCTACCATACTGACTCCTCTCAGTTGCGAGAGTTATTGAAAATGAAATGTAGAACTTACTCGTGATAGCGTTTCAGGCATGCGCCATTCACCCATCCTAGTAGAACCTAGCCGTCCAGTTGTGCTAACCGAACTGCTCCTGAATCCTTGATTTCTATTACGTGGTATGGTCCTAGCCAATGCATTTAAAATTTCCCTGGGAACTTCTGGTACTTACTGTCATAAAGTAAAACTTTTCCGCCGACCTTAAAAGTCTTGCGCTTGATATGGCGGTCGTGTCAAGATTTTTGTCTCTCTTTCTGGACAATTTGGTGGAAATCTGCTAAAAACTGTCTTCTTCAAGCTCTTGTAGTTCCTACAATCGCTCCTTCAATGAGTCTTCTTCTGATAGTTGGAGTGATGTTACGATTAGAAAACTAGGTATGACAAACTCGGCTGGCACTACTGCTTCCCTCCCGTACACCAGCTGGAATGGTGTTTGGTTGTTTAGTCTTTTGACAGTTGTTCTATATGCCCACAATGTTGCTGGTATACATTCGTCCCAGTCATCTCGTTCAACATTGCAAATCTTCGTTAAGCCCTTCTCTAGGATCTTATTGAATGCTTCCACTGTACCATTGGCTTGTGGGTGGTAAGGACTGCTTTTATGATGTTGTACCATGAATTTTTCCAGCAAGGACTTAATGGTCACATTGATGAAGTGCTTACCTTGATCGCTTGTCGGACTTTTCGGGCAACCAAACCTGATGATGATATTTTCAGATATGAATCGGGTTGTTGTTTCAGCTGTGCTATTCTTCACTAGCATCACCTCTGCCCATCTTGTCAAATAGTCTGTTGCCGTTATTATGTACCTGGCCTGTGAGTGTCTTGCAGCTAGTGCAATTGGGCCTATAAAATCAACTACCCATTTCTCAAATGGTTGTAGTGCCTTTATCGGGTGAAGTGGGAGCTCATCTCTATGGGATGGACATCCCGTCCGCTGACATACATCACATTTTTTTACAAATGCTTTACTATCCATACGTACCGTCGGCCACCATAAACTCTCTTGCAGTAATTTTCTCGCCGTCGGTTTTGCTTCGACATGCCCTCCCGCAACACCACAATGGCATTCCCACAGTACAGCTTCCCTCTCATGGTCCAGGACACATCTTCGTAAAATTTGGTCTAGCTCCATCTTATACAGGTGTCCTTCTATGAGCTGATACTCTATTGCTCATACTACTAGGTATCTTTTCTAGACTGCTGTATACTCTTTTGGGCACTGTCCAGTTGTCAGGTAGGTTGCTATCTGGTCTAAGTATTCTGGGATGGCTTCTACTCTGAAAATATCAACATACGACAGTTGATCATCCAGAGACCCTCCATTTTCTCCATTTTCTAGCCTTGACAAGTGGTCAAGCCCCACATTTAGTCTCCCAGGTTTTACTATCACCTCAAAGGTGAACTCCTAAAAGAGTAGGAGCCATCTAAAAATTATTCCTTCTAAGACCGGTTTGTTTACTAGGTAATTTAAAGTTGAATGGTCTGTGAAGAACTTAAACATACCTCTTAGTAGGTAGTGGCAGAACTTTTGAAGGGAATACACCATTTCTAACGCCTCCCGCTCTGTTGTAGTGTAGTTTCATTGCATTGTGGATAATTTTCGACTTGAAAAATATACAGGGTGATCAACTGAAGTGTCCCCTGGTTAAGCCAGAACTGCTCCAAGTGCGATGCTAGAAGCATCAATGTGGACATGAAATTTTTTGTCCCAATCCGGGTGAGCCAATATTGGTGCACTTGCCAATTTTTCCTTCAAAGTATTCAGGGTTGTCGTGCAACCCTCTGTCCAACTGAACTGTTCTAATTTCCGGAACAACTTCTCCAATGGGGCTGTTATCTTTGCATAGTTGCGGATGAATCGCCTGTAGTAACCTGTGTGGCCTAGCAGTGACCTCAGCTGCTTCACAGTTTCTGGAGCCTCCATGTTAATTATCACTGCTACCTTTGTTGGATCCACGTAAACTCCTTGTTTACATACAACGTGTCCTAGCAGTGTTCCAAAAGGCACCGCAAATATGCACTTCTTAAGGTTTAACAAAATATGGAGTTGCCTACACCTATCAAACATTATTCTCAATAACGTTTCATGGTTTTTTAATAGGTTGAAGACCATCCAGTCATCCATATAGACTTCCAGGAATTTGTGGATGTAGTTGTGGAATGCTGCTATCACAATGCGTGAAAATATTGTTGGCGCTTTTTTCAATCTGAATGGCATCACATGATATGCGAAGGAGCCCCATTCGGTGGTGAAAGTTGTCTTTTTCTTATCTTCTTCGGCTATCCTTACCTGATGGTACCCTGAGAATCCATCTGTAAAGGAATACACCTCATTCCCCGCAACATTGTCGAGGACTTCGTCACTGAACGGAATAGGGAATGGATCATGTATACAAGCGTTATTCAAGCTCCTATAGTCAACATAGACTCGAATTTCAGACTTATGCTTTTTTATTTGTATGACTATGGGACTTACCCATTCTGCTTCTTCCACTGGGAATATTAACCCTGCCTTTAGCATCTTTTCAATCTCTACCTTAACTTTTTCTTTCACCCTTGGATTTAACCGATAGGGCCTGTGCTTGATTGGTCTTGCCTCGAGCTTCAAGATTATACGCATCTCCCCCATGTCTCCTTTTATTCCCTTCAACTCCGCTACTAATGATGGGAACAAGTCTTCATATTCCTGTAGCAGACTGAATATCTCCGTAGTCGTCTCGGCATCCCAATAATCAACGATTAATGGAAGTTTGGGCTTCTCCTCTGTCCCAATATTCATTTTCTTGGTCTTTAGTGGTAGCAGATGAATTCCTTCTGTCATCGCGTATTCTTTGATATCTCGCTCCCCCTCCTTTTCTTAGAAATACAAGTGTCTGAGACCTTCTAGATCATCATCATCCATCTCGTTGTTTATCTTTTTACATGCTACCGACTGTCTTATGCTTTGGTTTGGGAGAAGTTGCTTGTCCTCCTCCTGAATATCTGGGAAGAATAGTACCTTCTTAATAGCCTACAATTCTTGTGTGACTGAATCTGTTTTTCCTTCAAACAAGAATCATTGTGTAAATTTCTCCGCAACAACTCGCCAAGTACCAGTTCCCCTCTTCCTCTCTTCAGTTAGGTACCAAGCTTGTGGAATCAAATCTAGTGAATGTATAAACTTGTGTACCCACATCTCTTCCGGGTATCCTGCAGTTTTCCATTTACCCTCACATTCCTTCATATGTTCTCTAGGGTCTGAGTCCCCTTGGTATTTTTCATTGAAGTGTGGTCCTTCTTCTTCCTTGAACCTGGCTTTCAATGCTGCCGCAACTTTGTCCCATCGCGATAGTGAGTTGTGGTGGTTACTCCACCATCTTGCAGATGTGGATTGTAAAGCCATGTCCATGAGTGGGACCCTATGGTACTCTGGTACTTTATCTTCTATTTTGGTAATGAAAGTATTTACAGTGTTCATATCATACAAAGTTTGGTAATCTCTTACCTCAGTCCCAATCCAATTGATTCTTCCAATGTTGGCACATCTTCTTGTATTGGCCTCATATCCCCCTTACTGCCAATCATCCCAGGCTATCTCTGAGCCTAAGTCTGACCTTTGAATGCTTCTCCAACTCACAGATCTCCCCACTGTTGGGTTGATGTAATCTTCCCTTTTTCTTACAGTTATTTGATAAGGATGGTCAAGAAGCTGAGCATCTTCTCTGTTGTCAACAGACTCGATGTATTAGGGACCTTGATACAGGTCAAGTGGCTGAGTGAATCTAACCTCTCCATCCTCAAATATCATCATTTCCTTATTTAAATCTATTACTGCGTAATTTTCAAAAGTCCAATCAATCCCTAGTAATGCTGGATAGGGATCTTTGTCCCCCATAATGTCAATGACCTCAAAGTCTGTGTATGTCTTTACTCCCGTAAAATCAACTTCGACCTCCTCCAGTCTGCCTATGGGCACCATGTAGTACTGGTTCACCATACGGAGTTGAATTAGTGAGTATGTTAACCTTGGCCTTCCCAATGCTTCCCATGTCTTTCTTGGCAAAATATTGACATCAGACCCTAGGTCAAGCATTGTGTCCTTAATTTGGAATCTCGCAACTTGAGTATTCACCCGAAACTCTTTTCATGTCCTTCCCTTATTTCTTTTCACCCTTCGTATGTATTTTTGTGTTGCGTCGGTTGACTCCCCTAGTCCTGTGGCCTCCTGCACTACTCTTTCCAGATTTTGCTTTAACGGTTCTAACATTGGCGCGTTGTTAACAATTTTTAGAAATAAATGAAACCATGCTTCAATTGTAGAACTTGAACTAGCTTGGTTCTCGTTATCTTCCTTGGTATATGGAAATTCAATGCCTTTGCTTCCCCCAAGCTGGGCAATTTTTTCCACTGCCTCTTTAAATAATTGCTTCTGTCTTTCTAGTCTGAACATTGGCTTTGGAGATGCTGGCCTTATCAATTTTATTGGGCCCATCATTTGTGCATCCTCACCGGTTCTTTTTCCTCCTCGTGTCACTATGGCCACATTTTGCATAGCTTGAGCCTCTATTATTCTTGGCTCTGCGTTTTCCAGATTTGTTCCTCTTTTTTGGCTCTTTCTTCCCATCTTTTAATGAGCTCTGGGTAGTCTTCTATTGCGTGCATGTTAACTCTGCACTGAGAGCACCAGGGTATCCTAGGAAGTGGACATTCCCTAGCCATGTGACCTTCTTGGTCACAGTTGTAACATCATACTGGCCCTCTCCCTCCAGCTTGGCCTCCTCGCATGCCTCCCCCCCGTCCTTTGGGAGCCTCATTCACTCTATATGAAGGCCTATCCAATCATTCCGCGAATGCATCCAGAGCCCTAAACTGCTCTGTGTTGTGTGTCGTAGAAGAAAAAAACTCATAGTATATGTTGTTCGGAATGTTGGAGTATTTATGTAAGATTGGGCATAGGTGGGGTGGATGACCCATGCTTTTGCATATCTCACAATATTCAGTTGCGGCTAGATTTTGTTGCATGAGGAAACCTATGTATTGGTGTTGTAGCGGATATATTCCCTAGGTTTTTATCTGCGCAACTCCTCCTATTGGTGGATTTCCCTATGCCCCTGTTGCTGATGTTCCCACATTCTGACCCCGCAACCTAGGAAATTCGATTACCATGTGTCCCTCCATTAAACAGTGCGTACACCATACATTTGGCCTTGCCGGTTGCATTGGTTGAATTTCCTTCAATTTCTCTATCAGACTAGCTATTTGATGTTGTAACCCTAATATGGAAGGGTCCTGAGCTGATGCTCCTCCTTTAAATTCTTGCGGATATCCTGTCATGGCCTCTATCTTCATAGCTTGCTCCAATGGGTCTTGTAACATCTCGATCTTCTATTGTGTTAATGGAGTTCTTTTTAAAGGAAGAAGGGACTTGATGAACCAATCTCTTTGATGGTTTGGATCGATTGTATAGCTAAGTTTTCCAATCGCATCCTTGAATACCCTCATTAGATCCCATGCAATTTCCCCTTCTCGCTACTTGATCTCCCACATCTCTGACAAACCCTGCTGATCTGTTTGGGGCAGTTTGAATTCCTTAACGAAATCTCTCTTTACGTCAGCTATCGCTAGGTTCTGATGAGCCTCAGACCATTTTATAAACCAGCATAGAGCTCTCTCCCTGAGAGTAGTTTGAAATTCTATCAACTTACTTGCCTCTGGTGTCTACCGAGCCCTCCATATGGCCTTGCAGAGGTACCAATGTTGTTCCACATCATCATTACCCCTCCTAGAGAACTCTGGGTACCGGGTAAATGATCTCGCCATGCTTCCTTGTGTGGGGGTTACTAGAACAAAACCCCTGACTCCCGGTTGTGAAATGGTATTACTAGCACTGTTGCTAGTGTGTATTACTATTATGGACTGAACACTATTCAACTTACTCAATTCTCGTAACTTAACAAATATTTCACGTAGTGGTTGCTAAAGTACCAGGGGAAGGTCGGGACTAGAGTTAATTGAACCTTGGGGAATATAGTTACCTAGGATTATGGGTGTCGGCCCCTCTCGGAATAGCTGCTCCATCGCAACATGCAACTCTACATTGGACGTCTCCTCAGGGCGCGCGTCATCTCCGTCATACTCCTTTCCCTTCTCTGCTTAGGCTGGGCTCCTATACACTTGTCGCACTTCCTTGATGGTCCCCCCTATATCTTAGGAACATGTATGATATTCCATCTCCTTCTTCATCTGAGGCGCCTTCTTCTTGTCTTTTCTATTCCTTTCTTGTCTTTCCAACTCTTTCATCACCCTTTCTCGCCACTTCTCAGCGAGTTGCACCCTTCGATGTGCTCGTCGTTCCCTCAACCTACTAGAGGTCTCGACATCCTTATCCCTATTCCCCTTTTCAACGTACTTGTAGCATATTTCCCTCATCTCCTTCCCCCAGTACTGGAGGACTAGGTCTCCATCTCAGACTTTTAGAACTCCATTAATCCTTCGTCTACCATCAAAGTCTTGATCCACAGGGGGATCTCCTTCAATAGCTCTATGCACAGCCCTGATCTGAATATGCTTTTGAAAAATACTGGTAACATTCAGCTGCAAACTCCACGATGTATCCTCCAAGGTAGATTGCACCCAGAAATCTACAACTTGCGTCAAATCAGTATCTAACTGATGGAGCGCTACTAGATCTATGTGTAACCACTTGCGACAGACCTTCCGCAAGCTTCTTTGGACTATCTTGGCCTGTAGTCTCCGCAACCAGTTGTAGAGCTCCTCTGGAAACTTTTCCCAAAATATCTCGTAAATATCACTGGCAGATTCAGAGAATAGAACCTGATTCTTAACAGCTTTCTCCCTTTGCTGTCTCAACTCTGCTTGTTGAGCGATGAAATGATCTAGGTGATTATCCCACCAGTTTCGTATTTCTTTTTCGAAGATCCATGATACCATGATCTAACTCCAAAATGGCATTTCAGGTCCCGGTAACGAAAGCATTTGTTGGTGAGGGAGAAGGTCCCTTGGGCAAGACCCAAGTTTAGGATGGAGGCCAACAAGGTATTCCGTAGTAGTCTAGCACAATGTCGGCATTTTAACCCTGCTCCGAAGAGCATAGAGTCTCACCCGAGGCGTGCTATTTCCTTACTAAGGTTAGGATCAGATCAGGTATCGATCAAGCATAACACATGTATAAACTAGACAGAAATAAGTACTCCAAATAAATGTAAATACTCTATAGATGACAATACTTATGAACATATTCAGAATGATAACCAAAATTTTAAAATAACCCGCACATTTAAATAAACCAGAACATAATACAGAACTCAGAACAGCAACCTCAGATCATGATGTATTGCATTAATAACAAAAGACAATTACAATGCTCCTCAGATTGATCCTGGCTGAACTGGTTACAATAGTGTCACATGAGATAGAACAGAATGAACAACACGAACAGAGCTCTCCTACGACTCCTGTTATCTGATCCCTACTATGCCAACCTCCTTTCTCTGCTGGTCGGCTGCCTATTTGTTCCTTTGCCAACGTGATTGACAGTTCTTCCTTCCTTTTCGCTCAGCTATTTTCTGCTTCTCCCTGATCATCGGGAGTTCCAATGCTTGTATTTTGTTGCTTTCTTCTACCATTTGTACTTGATTCCACAATAGTCGCGCCACCTATTCTTCAGTTCTTCGCAACCGTGACAGCTCTTTATCTACCGTGGTTGGGTTCTGCCACCTGTTATCCACAACTCAAAAATGTTTAATTTCAAAACAACAGCCCCAACACTATAGCCATTGTTTTCTCTTCTAAGGCCATTGTTTGGCTCCTTGTCATCCTTTTTACTCCTTTTTTACTCACAGCTTGTTTTTTTTTGCAAGTTTCGGACCACTTTTGAATTCTATTTTGTAGGTGGGACATTTGGTGTTTTAAAACTTTGCAATTACTCTATTTCCATTATGACTGGTTCCATTGGTTTTACTCTTGCAGATTCACTTGGTTCTGCTGCCAATGGTTCACTCTATTCTGCTACTAATGGTGATGGAATTCTCCTAGGTTTATGAGTTCTTGAAGGAGTAAGTGCATCCAACTCAAAACCACTAACAAACAAAAATGAGGACTAGGATCTACCTAACCTTTGAAGTTCATCTAAAACCAACAGTTTCATTAAACTATGATGAAAGAATGAAGTCTCACTCCCTTAAGATTTTTCTTGGACCTTATCTGCCATTTTTGACAAACTTCTATGTAAATAGAAAGGAATATCAAGGGAAATCTTAGCAGTAAAGTGCAGAAGTAACTTGAAATGATATGAGTAGACTTTATGGTATCTCCCTTCACAAGTAAAGTACTTTTGGATGATAAGCAGTAATTTAGAGTAGTTGTCCTTTATGCAGCTCCTTGGAATGGCATTGGTGAGATCCATTTCAGTATGTTTATGCTTCATAAACTCTTTGCACTATTCCATATTGAACTTGAAACCTTTGAACCACTTCTCCTGTACTCTTGGAATTCCTGTAGTGGCTGCAATAACCTCTAGTGTGATGGAAAGATTGAGCATTACCACTTTGGTGGTTGTTCCATTTAAATTCAAAGCAAACTCTTTGGAAACTTGTACATGGCAACCTTGTAATTTTTCACAAAACTGTAAGCAACCTATCCTTCTGAATACTTCCACTATTTTTGGCTCTTCATTGATCAAATTCATATCTGTTGGTTCATATCTCAGGCATTAGCCACCCTTGTTTTTCCTTCTTTTTTCTTCCATGGTTACTTTAAGGTCTTCACAACCTCACTTGATGATTTGTAGCCTCACTTGATAGTTTGCAGCCTCACTTGATAATGTTCAATGTAAACCTTTGAAAACACCAGCCACAGCTTTGGCTTAATGCAATAGCTCTCCAGAGCTCAACATCATGCAAGAAGGAATGAGAAATGAGAAATAACTGAATTAGGAAATATTTTGAAGTTTTGATCTCTTCTCGTAACTCAATGATGACTCATGCATACCTAAACTGGTGATGATGACTTCAGACCTGACCATGTACCTTGGTTTTATCCCTCCATGACTCGAATGGTATCTAACTTACCCTTTCCCAATGATTTTCTGACACCTAACAGCTAATATGATAAGATAGACAGGAAACTGCGCTTTTGTAGCATATCTAGTGTAAATTTGGCTATTTTCACTATGAAACTATCAGCAGTTTCATAGTGAAAAGTGAATTGTATTAGTGTATTTCGCTACAAAACTATGGTTTCTTGGCTAAAATGACAGTTTCGGTACAAAAACCTTGGGAATTGAAATCAGTCAGAAAATAATGAGTGATGTGACATGAGGGGAATTGAAAATGAGTGGATTTAGACCTTAGGGTAAACTTAAACAAGAAAATTTTAATATTTCCCTTGACCAAGCATATAAAAAATGAATCCTACAACCCTACTTTTGACACACGAACCTATTTAACCTTATAAAATGATGCTTCATTTTTTTTGGGTGATAACATAATGCATAAAAATGAAGAACAAAGAGCCAACAGATTAAATGAGCAGTTGAAAAAGTTAGAAAAATAACTAACACTGAAGGAACCAATGGCACATGTCAAGCAACAGCTATGGTCCAATATCATTGAATCTGCCAATGATATTTGGCCATCCATACAAGTCATATATGAGCAGAAAGACTTAGTAAAATCAGCAAGAGAAGAAATTCAGAAGATTAAAGAAGATCTTGGTAAGAAACCTGAAGAAGCTCTTGAAATCATCAAGTTTCTTAATTCCAAAAATAGACAAGAGCTGGAAGAAATTGGAATTAATGACAGGACAGAAACCATCCTAGAAGTTAAGAAGGTAGTCTCTAAGAAAAATTTGATGATATAGTTAGAAGAAAAATTCCAGAACATGGAGGTTGCTATCACAAGGTTCATGATCAAGTTTGATGTTCTAAGGAAAAAATGCCTTCCCAATCCTCTAGTTATTAATGACAGACTAATGAAGCAGGATGATTATGATAAAAAGATAAGAGAGTTTTCCAAAGAGCAAGTGAACAATTCAGCCTTGCAGGGAATCCCATCAGGGAAAGTACTTTACAAAAGCTTTCAGAATTTGTTTTACCTACAACATGGGGTAAAACACATATTTAATAACAAGCCTACATTCTCAAAGTACACTGAAGTTGATGAGAATTTCAGGAGGATGATAAAGATAAAACTGAGAGAGGCTGAACTTTGGGAAAAATTAATTGATTTACTGTGAAATCAGATTGCAGTAAGCATAGAACAGTGAAAGTCAAAACAGAGCTTGTTATTTTTACATTTACAGTTACAGTTTTGCAGTGAAAGAGTATCAGGTGAAAGAAAATCAGTTCAAAGTCAAAGTTTAAAAGTCAAAGAAGAATTACAAAGCAGAGATAAATCTGCCAGCGTGAAAGAAACCGCACTGTCCAGTTGCAGTTTCGTTGAATAGCAAAGAGAGAAAGCAGTAACAAAATGAAGATAGAAACAAGTTATTTCAATAAAAAAGGGACAGCTAGTATTAGTTAGAATGTTGTCACTATCTTCTTGCATGAAGATATTTCTTTTCCATGAATAATTCCTAAGTTTATTCTAGGATATTTTGCATGATTTTTTTTATAAATACTTCTCAGTAGGAAGTATTGAGTGTGGATGAATTGCTGAACATTTCTATAGCTGTACTATTTTGAACCTAAGGGTGATTGTAACAATTCAAGTCAGCAGACTGGATCAAAGCAATAAAGCATCATATTACATGATTCATGTGTTGGGCCACTACAATGAAGTATTTTCACTTGTTTCTTTGTCAATTTCTTATGTTTTTCATCAATACTTGAATGTTGTTCTAAATCTAAACGATAAATCAGGAATTGTTATTTAAGAATATGTTAAAAGCACTTTGTTTTGACTGATTATCATTTATATGTTTTCCACTAATATCTAGATTAGGAAACCCTTAATTCCTCCCTAGTTTTGATTGACCTCTACCTTTTCACTCATAATCCAGAATTAAGAACCCTTAATTTCTCTTTTATCTTGATTAAAACCATTTTCACCATCAGCCTTGAAGATCTGAAGTAAATTAGCTATCTGTAAACATTTCCCTTTAGAACTTGATCCTTATCTGACTTCTTGACACATTGACTCCATTAGCCCAATGGAATACAGACCTACAGCTATTCATCTAAGTAAGTGATTTCACCACCAAATCAAATCAAAACCCAAAACCAATTTACCCTACATAACTAGCCTAAAATCAAATACAATCAACAAAGATAAATCATATAGAGAGAGCCCTCTTTGAGCATTAGGAAGGCTATATCCTAAGGCTTAAAAGTAGGTTTGTCGTTACCTCTAATATTATTTAAACTAAAATAAAAAAATCTCACAACTATTAAGAATTATTGGAGTGTTAACATTATAGAAAGTCATAATGGAAGCTATCTCATGTCCCTTATTGTAGATGTTTGGGGCTCAATATTAGTTGAATATATAGTTTCATCAACTCCTCCAATAGATCAAGATGAAAGAAAAGCATATGTGAATAATGCAACGGCTAAGAATTATCTTCTCTTTGGCCTCAATCAATTTGAATTAGTGAATGTAATGTATTGTGAGTCAACTAAGGAAGTGTGGAATAAACTCAAGAATAGTTGTGAAAGAGATTAGAAAGTCAAGCAAGCCAAGCTTCAAGCATTCAAAATGAAATTTGAAAGCTCGAGGATGAATAAAAATGAGAACATAGCAAAATACCTCCTTAGAGTTGACGAGGTTGCGAACATGATTAAAGGACTTGGCGAAGACCTTAAAATGACTTATTTGTTTAGAAGGTATTAAGGTATATTACCATGAGTTTCAATACAAATTTCTCTACAATAGAATAGATGCTTGACTTGAAGTCACTCTCAATGGAGTAGTTGCATGGAGAACACACAACCAATGAGATGAGAATTGGAAATGAGAAGGTAGAGTCTAAGGAAGTGACATTCAAAGTCTCAAGGAATAATAAGGAACATAAAGAACATTAATATTGCTCCAGTTGTGACTTAGACCAGGATATGGGCCAATTTTTTAGAAGACTAAAGAGAGCCTCAAGTAAATATAAGGGAAAACTACCCTTCAAGTGTTTTAACTATGGTAGAGTTGGGAATTTTTCATCTAAATGCCCTTATAACAAATAAGAGAAGCTAGAGAAAGAAAAGGATCAGAAACCTAAATATAAAGCTCAAAAATACTAGAAGAGGAAATCTCAAAAGAAAAAGGGGCTCTACTCCAAAGAGGGTCATCATTCATCAAAAGAAAGTGGTGAAGAAGTCTCTGAGAGAGAGCGTGATGTATGTGTACTTATTGCATTTGAATCAGAATCAATATTCAAAGGTAACTCAGATATTTAGGGAAAAGAGAAAGGCCTAGTGAATCTCGAAGAGGATCTAATCATTGCTCTTGATGAGTTTAAGAAAGTCAGAAAGAAGAAAAAACAATTGAAAGAGAAGTTATCGCGAGTTGAAGAAGGTATGTTCAATTATGATAACGACGAATTTATTTATCAGAAAGAGAAACTTAAATAAGTTGTGAAATGAAAAGAAACATTAGCTCAACCATTAGAAGAGAAACAAAAGAGTTGTAATAACCTAGAAAATGAAAATAAACTCTTAAAACAAGAACTGAACAAGAAAAAAGAGATGATAGTCTGAGAGGTATATAAAGAGGAAATTTTGCCTCTAAGGATTCAGTTGGAAGAAAAAAATAGGAAAGAGAGGTTCTTATTGAAAAAATGAATGAATGGGATAAGAACTACTGTAATTTAGAGGTGGAGCTTGTATCACTAAGGATAGACCTTGAAAAGTCTAAATCCAAAGTGGATATGGATCTTAAGTTTGTTGAAGGGACAAGGAACTTAAATAACATTTTGAGTAGTCAAATATCTCATTAGAATAAGGAATGTATGGGATACACATGTCCATAGCAAAATTTAGAAGGGAAGGCCATCGCCAGGTCCATAAGTAATTAAGGAATTCAAATATATGCAAAGGCACTGCAAGGGAGAGCGAGTAGGGATAACCAAAAGACAATTGAGAGAAGCAATTAGCAAGGAGAAAAAAATTTCAAGGCCTCAAATTCTCATCCTCACAAATATGTAAAAAAACAAATAAGACAGATAAGGTGCAATCAATCTACTCAATCTCAATGGTTTTCAAATTTCATGTATCCAAAAAAAATTTATGGAAAATTTTTTGTGTGTCGTAATTTTTTCCATAAAGTTGTTAACTGTAAAGCTGGTAAAGTTGAAATAAATGAAAATATCATGTCTATATATTTCCAAAATTCTAGATCTAGAAGTTCGTTCGATGACAGTGAAAACTCATTTTATCCTCTGTTGAGTGAGATTCAATGCTCCAAGTGTAATAACTATGGCCACAAGGCCAGTGAGTGAAAAAGAAAGTCTAACTATTCTCCCAAACAGCATACCTCGGAACAACCAACACATCAAAAAAATTTGAAAAAATGGAAGCAAAATACTAAGAAAACTGAAGAATGTGGGATTTCTTTGTCTACACATGACCAAGAAGGAAAATTATATGTGTAAAGTGGTTGTTCAAAGCACATGACTGGAGATAAGAGAAATTTCTTATATTTTAATGGAAAATAGAAAAGGCAATGTCACCTTTGGAAATAATGTTCCATCACAAATAAATGAAAAGGGTGTACTCAATCTGGATGAAAATACTAAGGCCCAAAATGTTTTTTATGTGGATGGTATTAAAAAAAACCTTATGAGTGTAAGAAAAATGTGTGATAATGGAAATGATGTGAATTTTTGTTCTAAATACTGTGAGATATGCAAAGAAAAGAATGGTAAGCTAGTAGGGAAGGCAATCAGGACTCCCAGCAATGTATATGTCTTTAATGAATCCAAAGTAAGTTGCTACTTAAGAAAAGTAGATTAGGCCTGGCTATGGCACCGAAGGATGGGGCATGTAAATTTTGATAATCTAATAAAGATCAACAAGATAGAGGCAGTCATAGGGTTGCCAAAATTCTCAAACTAGACAACCCAATATGCATGTCTTACGAGTTTGGTAAGAAGGGAAGAGTCTATTTCAAAATAAAGGAGTATTTATCAGCGAGACCTTTCGATATGGTTCACACTAACATATGTGGTCCTACGAGGATATAAATCTCAAGAGGAGAATAGTGTTTCATTTTTTTTCATTGATGATTTTACCAGAGCTACATGGATAATGCTACTAAAAAAAATTAGATGCTCTAAGTGTTGGGACCCAGAAATTTTTTGAAATTTTTTGGCATAATAGGAACACGCGGAAAGAGAGAGGAGTGTGAAGGGGACACAGTGGAGCACAACAGAGGGTTGGCGCAGTAAGTATGAGTGCACCATAGTGTTAGCGTAGTGGTCAGGGTGCGATGAAGACAGACATCGTGCAATAGGAGAACATTGGTAAAGCGAGAGAGGAATATGTGTGTAAAAAATAATTTTCGTTATGATATTATAGGGGAGGAGCTGACCAGGGAAGGTCATGATTTATAGGTGGTTGGAGATATTTTGGAGATGGGAGACATAAGACGGAGTGGAGCCGAACATAGTAGGAGATATTTTGGACAATCATGGGATAGCTCAAGGGAATCAAGGGAAATATCTGAATGGTTTTAAGACAATTAAGCTAAATAGGTGGGAAGGAACAGTGATTCAAGAATAAATCCCACGATTTATAAAATAGCCAGTTTAGGATTGAGCAGGGATTGGTCGAGTGATCATAACTGTTTACGAGCTGGAGTCTAGATTCAATCTTTGTACCAACTTTGTTTTGATGTATTATGGAAACCGTAGTCAGGTTTGTCACTACTTGGAAACATTATTGTAATGATTTTAATAGTTGATTATACAATTTTTTCATAAAAGGTTTATGGTCGAGTTCTTGGTGTTGTCTAATGATGTCAGATATGGTTGGAGAGCTTGGTAATTGGTGTATGTAACTCTGGATATTTTTTCCTTCATGCTAATATATATGTGTGGATTGTTGATGGAGAACCTGTTGTGATATTTTTTGAATATAAATTGTTGTTTGGGGAAACTTTTGCACTCTTTTTGATGCATAGTTGTTGGAATTCTTGGAAGAAACTCGCAACTGTGTGAATGATATATATACTAACCAATGGTTTACATATTTTATGCTATTGGTTTATACAGCTGCTAATGGTTTATATCTCTTCTAATTAATCCTAATGTTCATACTATTGATATGTTTAGGAGTGGTGGTTTTTACTGACAATCTAGTTTGCTATGGGCATGTTGTGTTATGTTCGTTAAACCTTTTTGAATGAGCATATGTGTCACTCGACTGGGAAATTTTGGAGTGTAGTTCGATCTCATGTATCAGTTGCAGCTGTGTAATAGTCATGGATTTGGTAGTGTCTCGGGTCACTGGCTTCTATCATATGGATTCCATACTAAAAGGCTCACACTACACATGATCAGTACAGGTTTTTGCAGGGGATATAATAACCATTATCTGGCACTATCAGTAGTGCATAGTAATGGTGGGGTAGTTTAGTATGCATAAATTAGGAACAATGTGTCGCAGCCACAAGACAATCCTGTCAGTTTATGAAAACATGGTTCTGACAGCCACCCATTAGCGTCTCAGGTGATACTTCACTCACTTCATGGGTGTTTCCAAAAGGGTCGATGCTAAGTGGGTCTTTTTTGGCCATTGTGTCGCAAATTCCAAGTATGTCAGTATCCCGCGTGCCAAAAAATGGTTTTTTTGTTGGGAATTGGATGGTTGTATGACAGAATTGTCTCTTAGGGATGTGGAAACCTTGGAATCCTGCAAAAAAGTAGAACACTCATTGGCTTATGTGAAAGGAGCAGGAGTTTGTTACGAAAAAAATAGGAGACAAGGGTTAGAGCACATAGAAAGGGCTCCAAAAATATATGTATATTGATTTTCATGAGATATTATTTGTAGAATTGCCTAACATTTTGATGGAGAAGGATGAAGGAAAATAATCCCTTGTATCATCATGACAGGCCAAGGAAGTGGACGTCGGAAGAGGTACGTCAATTAGAAGCAGTAAGAAATAATACTTTGCATGTTGTTGATTTCTGGTTTGAAAGTGTGTTAGAAGGATATATTATGGAGTTTGTAGTGGAATCGATGATGCCCTATACTATAGCAGAGTGAAAATTTTTGAAGGGACCAAGAGGCAGATTTATAAGGTCATTGTCGTTGTTGATAAAAATGTTGTTGTGTGACCATGATATTTTTCCTTTAGAATATGATACCATGAGCAAGTAGGCAGCCCACATGGATGGAGAAGTGTGGGAGACATGGGAGGTGGTGTGAGAGGTGAAGAAGGGAAAGGAGGAAGCATATAGTGGTGGAAGTTGTTAGAAAGTGTAGAAATACGCATAAAAAGAGAGAGGAAGAGAATGGAGAAACATAGCTACAATGATGGAATGTTGAGGAGTGGTCTGAGATATCAACAAGGTGATATGGGAGGAGGTCAGTCAGTTTCGATACCTACCAAAAGGAGGATCCCAGAGGGAGGTGCTAAGAGAGTTCATTGTAGGATGCGAAGTAGTGCTAGTGATTGGAGTTATGAAGGGACATAATTTGACACACCACATATGGAGGTAGGAGAAAGAGAACAATTGAGCCCACACACCATGGAGGATTCATAATTGGAACAACAAGATCAGATCATATCCGAATTTGAATCCACCACCCTACGCGCATCTATAGACCAAGAGGTAAGCACTCAGTGCACTATATTCAACTTGTAGAAATTATATAATTGATATGTTATACATTCAAGATTCTCCTGATCACACACTATTTTAACTTCATGCACAATACAGAATCTCTTCTACCATTGATCATCATATGCAGAAATTCAATCAATTGCATGCACACATTAAAACCATAAAAATTCACACACATTAACACAGTGATTTATGGGAAAGCTTAAAGCTAAAAAACCCCAACTATCTGTATAATATATGTCATATATATCATGTAAAAATCATCATACAAAGCTCCTCACAAGCTCTCAGTACAATCTCAAATTGCTACACACTAATCAGGTCCTGATCTAGCAAATCCATGCACCGATCCTCTGCCACCTGCTAGCCTGCCTCTACTATGCAATCCCTACTAAATATGGGCTCTGAATGAGTTTGAATCCACCTGGCTTGCACTGCGCAATCCTCATTGGCATCTCCATCAATGTGTGGTGCAAACTCATGCACCAGTATAGTTACAACTGATATTCACACTGCTCTTTCACCTACCTCTCAACTGGTCTCCACTGAAACTGTCCATGCACTGTAGTTAACTGATGTATTCTTCAGTTTATTAATGATTTAATAATTAGTGAATTAATTAATAATTAAGTCACACCACACTCACTACTGTATCAATCAGTTAGACTATATACAACTAGCTCAACTATGTCTAACTGAGTTAAACTGAACACAACTCCACCAACTACCTCAATAACTCCACCAAACTCTATCACATGAGTTCTAACTGAAGTCTCCATGCAATAGCTCCACTTAACCCTAAGGAATATTGCACTTTTTGTCAACCTCATACATCTCATGGCACTTAATCGAAGTGTTCCAAGAGAATAAGATAATGTTTATAGTCCAACATTATTAAGAGCTAATAATATTCGACATATCTATTTTTAGACCGGAAACATAAAAAATAGATTCTCGCCATCATGTCTAAAAATAGAAGTTCTATCTATTTTTCCAACTTGACCAACCATCTGGCCACAAATAGCATCCTGCAACTCATAGAATATGATCGACATGTCTAAAAATAGACATAGTCTAAAAATAGACTGTGCGCCAAAAATAGCCTGCAGGCCCACTTAGTGAAGGCGACTTCTTTCCACTAAGCTCATCATCTCATTACATTCTCAACACTCCCTCTCAACAATATAGGGATTATCTGCCACCCCGATCCTACCTCTGTGGTATTCGAATTTGCTCTTGGTGAGCGCCTTCGTCAAGATATCAGCATCCTGATCCTCTGTAGGAATGTAAGAAAGTAACATGATCTTCTGCTGCACACAATCTCTGATATGATGATACCGGATGTCAATGTGTTTATATCTATCATGAAATATTGGATTAACCGAGAGTTTTATGCAACTTTGATTATCACAATATATCACAGTAGGATCTAAGTGTGAACCGAACAACCTGACCAAGATCTTCCTCATCCATATAGCGTCGCATGCAGCCAAACTTGTTTCCATATACTCGGCCTCCACTGAACTGAGTGCCACAGATCTCTGCTTCCTGTTGTACCAAGAAACTGTTGTCAACCTGATACTAAAAATCCCTCCAGATGTGCTCTTTCTGTCCGTTGGGCTCCCTGCCCAATCTGCATCCGTGAAGCCATGCAGCTTCACCTCATCTGACTATCTGTACCAAAGTCCATATCTTGATGTGCCTCTGAGATATCTCATTACATGCTTCCCCGCCTTCCAAAAGAGCTTGGTAGGCTTAACCATAGCTTGTGAAAGTTGGTTAACAGCGTAGCATATGTCGGGTCGTGTATTGACCAAATACATGAGTGAACCAGCCAACTGTCAATAAATAGTGGCATCCACTACCTCTGTCGATGTAGCATCCTCTTTCCTCCAACCACAAGGAAGAGGAGTGTCGATAGGCTTGCAGCCTTGCATGTTGAACTTCTCCAGTATCTCCTGGGCATACTTGCCTTGAGACACAAACAGTCCACCCTTCCACTGCCAAATTTCCAATCCCATGAAATAATGAAGGAGGCCCAAGTCCTTCATCTCAAACTCCTTTGCAAGATCTGCCTTGCATGAGTGTATCAACAGTCCATCACCGGTCGATATCAAATCATTTCCGGTCGATGTCAAATCATCACCCAAAAGTACAATGATCAGAAACTTACCCTCAACCACTATCTGGTACAGGTTGGGATCCGCCTCGCTCTTGGTAAAACCAAGTCCGGTGAAATAACTGTCTATCCGTGTGTACCAAGCACAAGGTGCTTGTTTCAGCCCATACAACGCTCTTTTGAGCCTACACACATGCAACTCGCTGCTGAAGATTTCGAAACCTTCAGGCTGCTCTATGTACATCTCCTCCTCAATGACTCCATTGAGGAATGCAGTCTTCACATCCATCTGATGAATGTGCCAACCCATCTGTGGTGAGAGAGCTAGGATACTCCGTATGGAAGAATACCTTGCGACAAGTGCAAAGGTTTCTTCATAGTCGATCCCCTCAATCTATGAGAAGCCCTGGGCAACAAATCTTGCCTTTTACTTCTCGATGCTCTCGTCAGCAACTTGCTTCACTTTGTAGATCCATCTCGAACCTACCACTGATTTCCCTTTCGGCCTTGGGACAATCTCCCATGCACTGTTTCTGACAATAGAATCATACTCTTCCACCATGGCGTCTACCCATGCGGGGTCCTCCACAGCTTCCTCGAAAGAGGATGGCTCTGTCACGACACATTTGCTCACAAGAGCCATGTATCCAGTGTACTGGTTCGGTGACTATCTCTGTCTGCGCTGTGCTGTAGGTGCTCCTACAACCTTCTCTGCATCTTGAGTCAGTCGCTCAGCTTCTGTAGTGCGCTTGCGCCCTCTGATGGTTGGCGCTGCATGATTGGTCTCTTCCACTCCATGAAATTCCTCTTGTGGCTGATCCACATCCGGAAGCTCATCCTTAGGAACTAAAAGCTCCTCATTTGCATGCAAGTGTGGCCCCCTCTCAAGCGAACACTGCATGGCTTTCTCCTCCTGAAATTTGATATCTCGTCGCACAACAGTCTTGCGACTGTCTGGAAAATACACACGATAGTTGTGGGGTGTATCAGTGTACCCCACAAATATCCCAACCTCTGCGGTCGGCTCTGGCTTCTTCCTGGCATTCTTTGTCACATGAATGTAAACAGGAGAGCCAAAAATCTTCAAATGAGAAATATCAAGCTTCTTACCAGAAAACGCCTCCTCAAGTGTACTCATGCCAAGCACTCTGTGAGGACAACGGTTTTGCACATAAACCATATTATTGCATGCCTCAGCCCACAAGTGTATGGGAAGGCCCTGATCATGCAAAATCGCCCATGCAACACCCACGATCGTTCTGTTATTTCGCTCTGCGACCCCATTCTGCTGTGGGTTATGAGGCGCTATGAGCTCTCTTCGAATTCCTTCTGCGCTGCAAAAGTCCTTGAATTCACCAAAGATGAATTCACCACCATTGTCACTCCTAAGAGCCTTCACCTTCTTCCCCGACTCTTTCTCCACCAGTGCCTTAAACTCACAGAACTTAGAGAATTTCTCACCCTTCTTCTACATGAAGAAGATCCAACACTTCCGAGAAAATCATCAACAAATATCACATAGTACCTGTGCTTTGCTGTCGAAGCTACTGAGAAAGGTCCACACACGTCTGTGTGAATTCTCTCAAGGATCGTCGTGGTGCGACTATCCTTCTCGTGAAGGTGGCTTTCACAAATTTTCCCAAAGTACACCCCTTGCACTAATCTGACTGCGCAAGAGTGCCCTTAGGAAGCCCAGTAGAAATCTGCTGTAGTATCTTCAAAGCTCCATGGTGAAGGTGGCCCAATCTTCGGTGCCACAGCTCGCCATCATCCCGACTCACCACTCCTTCTACCTTGCATGCCATTGTTACCTGACCATCTACCTGCAACTGATAAAGGTTCTTAACTCAAACCCCTATCCTCCGGGTTTCACCAGTTGCCTTACTATGCAAGAAAGCCTTTCCCTCGCTAAAGACAACATCATATCCCTTATCTTCCAACATGGCCACCAAGATCAGATTCTTCTTCAATCTTGGAACATGCATGAAATACTTCAATATGAAAGGTTTACCAAACTCCCTCTAAAAGGAAATGGTCCCGATACCAGTCACATTGTATATACCATCATTGCCCACCTCGATGTGCACTCCAAGATACTTCTCATCTAGATCACTAAACAAATCTTTGTCTCCGGTCATATGAAAAGATGCACCACTGTCAAGAAACCACACCGAACCCATAATATTTGAGACCAAGCATGCGATCAGCGAAAAATACAGCTCAAACTGTGAGGCTAAGGCCTCTCGACCTGCAGATCAGCCTACTTATTTCTTGTGGACAATTAGTGGCGTAATGTCTATGTTGGTGACAGTGAAAGCACTTCACCTTGGACATGTCTTGCTTCTTACCTTTCACACTGGATTGAGAAGAATTCTTCTTGCTCTTCCCCTTCCTTGCTTTGGCAGCCAAAGTGAAATTTTCTTCATCTGAGTTCTTTGATGAAGATCCGTCCCTAGTACTCCACCTTATCTCCTCTTGCACAAGATCCGATCAAAGTCGCTCCCATCCTGGCAATTTCTCCCGTCCATTGGCTTCAGTCCTCATAGTAATGCCAACTCTTTGGAAGCCCAGGGAGAGCCAAGCTCACCAATTCCTCTTCATCTATAAGTAACCCCCACACTTCCTTCCCAGCTCATCCCTTGCTTGGATGAACTTCGTCAATTACTTGGGTATACTTTCCCTTCTCCATTTTTATTTTCTGACGAGCTTATCCTTGAGCACTGCTTCTCGGTACGCTCTTGATTTGGAACAAGTACGTACGATGTCTCCACATCAAGGAATGGAGAAGATTTACCATTAGGTTGGACACGGACAACATGTGATCCTTCACACCTTCCAACAGAATCCTTCGACACTTTGTTGTCTTCTTTTTCCATGCGTCAAGTGCGGCAGCATCGCTAGAAGCAGGTTTTGGAATTTCTGCATCTATGAACTCCTTCAACACATTATCCTCCAGCACCACCTCCATCCTGTCCTTCCATGCAATATAATTTGAGCTGCCCTCAAGGGCATACTCTAATCGCAATCCGTTGAAAGACATCTCAACTTTGACACCAAGAAAACACTACTGCAAATTCGAATTCCACCAACACAAAACTCAACATCTCCAATGCTTTGCAATTGCTCTGATGATCAATATCGCTCTGATACCATATAGAAATTATATAACTGATATGTTATACATCCAAGATTATCCTGATCACACACTATTTTAACTTCATGCACAATACAGAATCTCTTCTACCATTGATCATCATATGTGGAAATTAAATCAATTGCATGCACACATTAAAACCATAAAAATTCACACACATTAACACAGTGATTTATGGGAAAGCTTAAAGATGAAAACCCCCAACTATCTGTATAATATATGTCATAGATATCATGTAACAATCATCATACAAAGATCCTCACAAGCTCTCAGTACAATCTCAAATTGCTACACACTAATCAGGTCCTGATCTAGAAAATCCATGCACCGATCCTCTGCCACCTGCTAGCCTGCCTCTACTGTGAAATCCCTGCTAAATATGGGCTCTGAATGAGTTCGAATCC